>OY744526.1:78407716-78487716 GCA_963556195.1 Sepiola atlantica | reverse complement strand
ATATGACGTATAAATAAAATATAAATAAGATAAAACTATATAAAATATATAAGCATTTAAATCTGAGGTATAAATAAAATATAAATAAGATAAAAGCTATATAAAAGATATAAACATTTAAACATGACGTATAAATAATACAAAAGCTATATAAAATATAAAAAAACATTTAAATATGACGCATAAATCAAATATAAAAAAAGATATAAGCTATATAAAATATATAAACATTTAAATATGACGTATAAATAAAATATAAAAAAAGATAAAAGCTATATAAAAAATATAAACATTTAAATATGACGTGTAAATAAAATATAAATAAAATAAAAGTTATATAAAATGTATAAACATTTAAATATGACGTATAAATAAAATATAAATAAAATAAAAGCTATATAAAATATAAAAAAAACATTTAAATATGACGCATAAATCAAGTTGGTGTTTTGGCTAAGATCACAGTGTAGTATCTGTTCCGATGGATACTACACCCAATAGACAGGTATCGTCTTGGCCTTCGGGTCTTGATTCCGCCGGTTTGTGGGTTTGTCCTGTGCAATTCTAGGAGGTCAACCCTCCCAGACTTTGTCTCTCCTCTTTGGGGTGGAGTAAGTTTATCACTTACTGCCTGAGGCGCCCCTTGGCCAGAGTGCTCACCTTCTCGGGCGCTGGCTTTTCAAATCCCACTTTTTCGACCTTGTGTCACATCTTACCGCTGTGGGAGGAAGATTAAAAAAAAAAAGATAAAAGCTATATAAAATATATAAACATTTAAATATGACGTATAAATAAGATAAAAGCTATATAAAATATAAAAATCCTTTAAATATAACGCATAAATCAAATATAAATAGGATAAAAGCTATATAAAATATAAAAATCTTTTCATATGAATTTTCTATTACAAATGACGCTTTTGTATTTGTCCCGAGAGAGTGCGTGTGTTGTTAGTAAATATAATATAGATAAAGTAGAAGTAATATAAAATAACATATAAATAAAAAGTATATAGAGAGAGAATATAAAAAGCATAAGTAAAATATAGGTAAAACAAAAGGTGTAACAGATATGAAAAATAAGATATAAAAATAAGACGAAAAATATAAGCATGTAAATATGAATAAAATAAAGATTGAATAAATAAATTAAAGTTATATAAATGCAATGGGTCAAAAATGTAGCGATAAACATGGATTAATGTTATGTGAATAAGAATATGTTATATATAAGACGAACATGGATACCGGCGTTGCCCGGGACATAAATAACAAAATAAAAGAGTTAAAAATTGTGTGTAACACTTTTTTAAAACTTATCATCCTCAGCTAAATTATATTTTTAACAGTCTCCCCCCCCCCCTCTCTCAACCTCTAGCAACTGGTATAATATAATCGATATAAATAAAAAAGAAAGAAAGCGAGAAAGAAAAAGAAAAAGTCATTAGCAGATAACTGACTGTTTGACCTAGTTTATGTGTTGTTTTTAGAACGACTTCCAGTAAGAATGAAAGAAAATATTTTTTCTGATGCCCCTACATTAACTTGGTCCCCGGGGATCCAAATGAATGTTTCTTTTTAAAAAAAACTTCTCTCTCTCTTTCTTTCTCTCCCCCTCTCTCTCTCTCTCTCTCTCTCTCTATCTATCTATTTATCTATCTCTATCTATCTCTCTCTCCTTATTCTCAGTCACATTGCTTGCCACAGCCCAGCCCGATCCCCCCCTCTCTCTTTTTCTTTCTCGCTCTCTCTCTCTATCTATCTATCTCTCTATCTCTCTGGTGACTTAAGGGAATGAATGCTACAATAGTATTTTTACCATAGACAGCTTGGTATCATATAGAATCCTCTGATGAAAAGTGGGGGATGATATCTTCTGTTCTATGGAGGCCCTTTTATCACAAAAAAGACGTTGCTGGTGTTTATCTACTCTATCGCTATTTCCACGGAAGATGCTCCACTGAGCTCCAATCTCTGTGTTCTCCTTCTAAGACATTCACAGCAAGAAATGGTCTTCCTACCACAAACCTTTCCTTTCATCCTCCGTGTGCCTAGCATCAAACAGAATTTCCATGAACAGGGTGTATTTCCAAGAAATTGGTATATGTTGAATACATTACCGCTTCCCTTCAGACTACAACATGTTCATTATCAAATCCAATGTCAACAGATCGTTTTCATAAACCGTCCTCATAAGTAATCAAATTTTGTTATTTCCATTCATCATTTTTAATCCTCTCATAATATTCTTCACCATTCAACTGACAATCCCCTCATCCCATTAACCCTTATCCTCGAGTGGCTTTTAGCTTTGATAAGTGGTGACACATTAGTAAAAACAAAAAAAAAACAATTTGTTTCAGATGGACACTTGTGTTGGCAAATGAAAAAGGTCACGGCAATAGACTGTAACATGTGATTTTAAGGCTGGGAAATTTAACGATAATATCAGAAGCGATAGATTTCAGTCATGAATTGAAAAGGTCAACAATGTCCAGCCGTTGGCCAAATTATGTTTATGATTTGAAAGGTTACAGAGAACATCAGCCATATCTGATAGATATATTTACCTGTCAACAAACAGTAAAGCGTGCTATTTTTAAATAAGACCATGCCCACATAGTGTTGCTAGGTTTGAGGATCCACCTTTTGGTATGAAACAAAGACTCTTAATAATTGACCAATCGTAGGATATCACAAAATGTGACACGGTGTGTGATTGGTTAGCCAATCACAAAACTCACCTAAAGTGAAAGTTCTCAATAAAAGAAAGGGCGCTTGGAAAGCTCAAGAGAAAACAGTGAGTATAAGAGACAGACAGACTGAGAAAGGGACTGAAGTTGGCGACTGATTTAAAACGGGAATAAAAAAAGCCTGACAAAAATTCTAACGAATTCAACCTTCTCTAAGGGACAAAAGCTTGAAGTAAATTTCAAAGTTCCCTAACCAAGACTTAACACCAGTCAAATGCTTCAAGTTGTCTTTTTCCCTAATACGATTAGCATAAATGTTCGTGTTTATTATCAATCCAATGTCAACAATACGCTTGTGTTCCAATAAATATTTGTTAGTGTTTACATTGATTTTTTAGGGGGGGGGCCAACAAAAACAGCCATTTATGCAAGTTCCTGACTAAGCTGCACCAACACAAAAGTTCTGCAGGTCTTTTAAACACAACGTTGCCATAGAACTAAATTAACAGAAAAACCAGTCAGAACGATTGCGGTCCATGGCACATCCGAGCCACATTTGGTGCCGTGACAAGGATACAGCCCTAGGTAACCTCTAGAGCACACCCAGACAACATTTGGTGTCTTAATACACAGGATACTACTCTGAGTGACCCCGACGGCATATCTAGACAACAATATGACTGAAATATATATGTAACATGATTTTATGAAAAGGCTCGATGGGGAATCCTTGATCCAGACTTTATTTCAGCTGTAGGCGCATGAAATGTGAAACAATAAGTTGCAGCTTCAGCGATTCCAGTTCTGGAATCATGAATTCCCTCTCTTTACCCTTCAATTAGTCATCCTAAGAATGTGACTTAAATTCTTTCAGTTAGTTATTTGCAGCGTGAATTTTGTGTTCTCATGTGCTTTGATTACCTGGCATTTTGGCTAGGAAGTAAGTGTAGTATCTGTTCTGACGGATACTGCACCCTATAAACCGGTGTCGTCTTGTCCTTTGGGGCTTGATTCCACCTGTCTGTGAGTTTGACCTGTACAGATCTATGAGGTCCACCCTCCCAGGCTTTGCCTCCCCTCTTTGGGGAGGAGTGAGTTTATTGCTTACTGCCTGAGGCGTCCCTACCGGGGAATGCCAACGGGGCTGCCCAGGCAATTTTTAATGGCCAGAGTGCTCACCTTCTCGGGTGCTGGCTTTTCAAGTCTCACTTTCCCGACCCGACCTTGGGTCACATCTTACCTTGTGGGAGTAAGATAAAACTGGCCTTGTGCCTAACTCCTGGAGAGGAGTAAATAAATCATGTGCTTTGATTTCTGTCGACAATTTATTTTGTGTCCAATTCATGCGATTTTTAATGGTTAAAACAAATTCCTTTTTTTGTTTTTTTGTCTCGATCGTCAGGTTTTTTATTTTTTTCTTACTAAAAATCTTGGTTGGTAACCCCCAGAGGTTGAACCGCTGCAATAGGTCTGTGCCAAATAAATTGTTAGTGTTTTTTTAGTATGAACATGTTTACTTTTTTCATAGTTCTGTTTAAAGTAATGTCGGAAATTATTTCACCCTCAAATTTAATTTTTTCATCAGTCACCGTTCTGGTTATTTGGTTGGTTCTTAGCATGGTCGGTTTTACCAATCTTCTCCATGTATGCATGTTGCTAATTGACATGCTGAACCACAATCCAATTGTAATTTTACGTTTTTATTTAGGATTTTTACCTGAACATATTTTCTTATAATTCTGCCGCCATGTTTGTTCGTTTTTGTGGATTTAACACGAATTTTATTTCCTTTATTCGTTCTGAAATGTGAACTCTTATGACCGACATTTTTTACAAGTTAGACGGGTTTTAAAACGATATGGGCAATCTGTTACCTAATGAAGGCTTCCACGCCAAAAACAAAGGCTCAGCAGTAATTTATCCTGTTTTCCTGTTTTTTTATAGGGCTAGCTTGATTCAGTAGAGGCGTGAAAATCCCTTTTTTTGTTTTGAATAGTTTTTGAAGGGGAGTTGAATTTCGATTTTTGACGTACGTTTCTAATGCCCGACTCTCCGGTGTCCTTTGAATCCTGTTTAACACTTATAAATCTCTGTCAGTCTTCAGCTAATTTCTGTAGTGTTAAATTCGGTTCACTTTCTAATTTATTTAGAATCCTCCGTCTGATCTTAGTGTCTTTTCCTGATACCAATCCTTGTACGAAAATGACGCATTTGAAATTATCAGCACTAAGGTCGGCTAATTTGAAATCGTCACAGTGCTTATTGCTAACATTGAATAATCTTTGTTGTAAAATCCAGGTTCAAACATTTCCAGCGTTTGTGAATCAAAGAGGTCTTGGGGTTAAATAATTCATTTAAAAAATTAACAGCTTCAGCAAATGTCAAATCGCTCGTTTTTGGGGGCAAAATGAAGTCCAGGAACTTTATATGTTCGGTGGTGCCTAATGTTAGGAGCAGTATGCGAACCATTTTAGAGCCTGCCCAATTTTCACAATCTATTTTGTATAGATCTTCATATCTTCTAAAATACGGAGCAACGGTTTTATCATCGTCTAGGGAATAAGTGAAATTGTCAATTGCACTCCAAACGGCATTCTGCGAGAAATCATTATCGTTTTCATTACTTTTACCCCTAACCGATATTGTTTGCATTAATGCTTCAATCTTTTCGTCGGTTTATCTTTTTTATTCAAGAAGTCTATTTCTGTTTTTTGTAGCCTGTCGTTGGGTTCTTTTTTGTTCTAGAAGCTTTTCGTCGGCATGTTTTTTTATTCTCGTAGAAGCTTTTGAAATCTTTCTTCAGTTTTATGTAGATTTTTGTCAGCCTCTTTTTTTCTATTTTCTGTTGTTGCTGTCTTTCTACAACTTTTTCAGCCTTTCAGCTTTTTTTTGTTCTAGTTTTTGCATTTGATACTTCACCAGTAGAAGAAGAAAGGGTGGGACCAATCAAATTACAGATACATTTTTGCACTTTATCAAGAACCCTCAAATGAGACAGAGATTCAGAGCCCAAATACGACAAAAATACTCTATACATGGTTTGATAGTACGTTGGTAGAGATAGAGAATAGCCTCAGGTGTGAGAAAGTGTTTGGAGCGATAGAGAGAAGGGAGTTTACAGGAAGCAGAAAGTGCAATGGATCTAATGTATGAACTCCAAGAAAGATTTAATGGGAAAGAAAGACCAGGAAGTTTCAGAGTCGATTGATCCTCAAGAACAGAGCCATTCATGAGAATCTCATGAAGAAACGATTGAAAGACATGAGCTACGTCTTAACAGGATTAAACAAAACAAGCTATTTCATACCCCCGATCCACAACCGGTTACGGATAGAGAAAGAGTTTGAGTAGTTGATATGGTTGGGAAATAGGGTAGGCACAAAAAGGTTGAAAGGGCTGAGCAATATGAATTTCAGAGGGGTATCAGGGTTGGGTAGGGTGTTCCAAGCAGTTTGTATCACTAACCCAGGACATTTTATTTAATCCATGGATGGAACGTTGACAGATACTACCACTCCATATAAGATTGGGCCTGAGAGTATTCGTAACTAATGTGTGGCTCTATAAGATAATTACAAAAGAAAACAGACACATATATACAAAACTCATGTTGTAATAATCATTAAGTAGCCAAAATATGCGACCAGTATATATAATGTAAGTGCTGAGTTTGGTAAAGAACTGCCGATTGCGACAATTTCTTGTTGATGTTTGCTGTCCCCACCTCTTCTCAAAGCAAGAAGTAATGCTTGGAAAGATGGTCTCATGGCAACAGAACAGATACTACACTACCTCCCCCTCCCTGAATTGAGCATTGTGTTACGTTTCAACCTTGTGCTATATATGCAGAAAATCAAGGTGTCGTCATTATTACAGAAACACATGAAATCTCCTACATAGAGTTTTCCTTGTATGCACCTTTTCATGTGATCCTTCCTGATGGAAATGTTCTTTCTCACCTCGAAAAAGGACTAAGTCGAGACAAAACTGTTAATGACAGAGGAGGTTTATTCTTTCAAATCACTGACCAGTGGGGGGGGGCAGAGACAGGGAGAGATCGATACTTACTATTTAATCATATCGTATCAGCACATTTTTCAAACCACAAGTTCACACTTCTGGTGCCTCTAAGAAACTGACAACTTCTTTCACTCACTCTCTCTTTGAGCCATGTGACGTCATATCCGTTTCTTTGAATTCCCTCAGCCAAATAAAATCTAACCTCGAGTTAACGAAGTTAACACCAACTGAATTTTCATTTCCTGTTATTTTCAAATAATCAATTTATATACTAGTGGGTCTACTCGCCAAATATTTAACACTTGAAAGATGGCACATTACTCTAAAATAGTAAATTGAATTTAGATATTAAAAGATAGAAAAGTACTACAATAAATAGAAGCAATAGTATAGTTTCGGATTCAGACGGACAGATAATTACTTAGTAATAGATACACATCATTTCATTCAACAGAATGTCTTTATATTTTATTTCCATAATATTAATTTCAGTCCAGATACAAAGAATATTGTTCTCTATCAAACTAATATATCTTAACACTGGCGAACACCACACTTCGACAGCGATTGTAAGGAAAATTCTCGAATGCGGAAACCAACGCACATAAACTGCAAATGGTAACATGGAAGTCGCAATAGAAATAAAACAAAAACAAAATCATAGAAACAAGATGATCACGTGAACCCCAAAAAACTGAAACTGCAATAAAATTCTCAGAGAGAAGGTAAAGCCTGGGAGGGTGGACCTCCTAGGACTGAACAGAACCATACTTCAGCCCAACAGCAACAAAGCCACTGTCCGACTGATTGTCGAGAACGTATCCTCGAATTACACCATCTAAATAAGCATTAGAATTCTGAGAATTTTACAGAAATCATATTATAGGTTATTATGAAGGTGTGCTAAAGTAGCATCAAATTGCCTCAAACCTCGGAATTTCATTTTCCACTGTTAACTGAGTGATTATCCAATTCATCAGCGAGGGAAAATAATCAATATTATCTTGCCTAGATCTATCAGAATCCTCTGGCAGCAGTCTTAATTATTAATGATAATAAGGGTACTTATTTGCTTCTTTCATATCGATGTATATTCATTATTTTGAGTCTTATCTGAATACAGCAAAAACATCTGTCATTAGAATAATGGAAAATCAGGAATTATATTTTGGAATATTACAAGATGGAAAAAGATTATAGAAAACTTTCAAAGTTCAAATAAGTTGGGTTCAGTCGATAGTCAAATGGAACAAAGAAAAAAAGATGGTTGTAAATCGGCAAAGATCAGTTGTGCTAATAAAGGTTTCATGATGTTTTTGCTTAAGAGATTGTTTGAAAGGTCAAACAACAGAGAAAAATCACTCATAAAAAATTGCTTGATAAACAGCTAGAATAGTCCAAGCAATTATTAATACGATGCAAGATACGATGCAAGCGAACGTAAAAAGTTATTAGCTACGCTCTTTCTTCCTCCTTTCATATAGCTTTTCACTATAAATTGATTTTCATGTTTCACGGTCCCGGTATGACCACTGCACACACACTGGTCCTCTCTTCTGTTTTTTTCTCTCTTTTTCTTATATTGCCACCTGGACTTACAGTTACTGTTCGGAAACAAAGAAACATAGCACCTTTGTGTTATTTCGAATTCACCATAATTTTCAAAGGTAATGGAGGGGGAGGCATCTTTTCACCTTTTTTTGGAGAAGATTGAATTTCTTGTCTGTCATCTGCGAGACTCTTTTCAATGAGCTAGTGCCGACGGCACCGACCAGAACATTTTCGGATGAAATTTACTTTTATCATTGATTGATTTGATTTTTAACAGCTCTGTTATACCCACTGCGTGTACACTGTTTTCAATGTTAATTTTTTATGCTGCCACCCAGACTTTGGGTTACTGTCAAGATACAAAGAAATACAGCACTTTGGTGTTATTTAGAATTCACTTATACTATTACTAGAATACACGTCCCAGGATAGGTAAAATAAAATCTATGAGCACAATAGCTTTGCACCACTTTTATGTTTCCTTACGAAAATTAAAATAAAGATATAATGATAGTAAACCTTATGTTAATTTCCAAAACCTCATTCCAATTCCATCAAAATTCATTACATGATTTTTATTCTAGAAAATGTCTAAAATTTAAGGGAAAATGTCTAAAATTACAGGTCATGGGTGTTAATCCAGGTCACTTGTTTCCTGCAACCGTACACCCATGAACCGCCATCTCACTAACCAACAACAACAAACTAAAAGGGGAGCTCACTCCCACTGTCCCACATCATATAAGGAGATGACTTAGCCCAAGGGGGATAACTCAAAGATACTTAAACATTGTTGGTGTCTTCTTGTGAAGACTACAGTTCTATATAAAAAAGAAAAACAAAACAAACAAAAACAAAACGACAAAAGCAAAACAAATCATTGCAACAAGTCTCTCAGAATTTTGGAAGAGGCTCCCATCTTCGTCAGGCAATCAGCGACCTGTTCTCGACCCCTGATCCATTCTATTTGGATCTCCTCCTTCACCATCATTTCTTTCACCCTGGCTACATCAACTCTGAGACGCCGATCACTCACAAGATTTGATGACTTTAAAGTTTCTACCAGAGACGCATTGTCCGTTTTACACAGAACTTCAGGCAACCTAGGTAGTCTGAATATCTCTTGAAGCATTGCGGCTATCAACATTCCGGCATCAGCTGCTTCACTAAGCGCAAGAGTCTCTGAAGCTAACAGGCTTTTTGTTACCCGGTCAAGTTTTTTTGATGACCAACATATAGGAGCCATTCTGTTCATCTTGCCACAAACAAAGATGATAAAACCACTCTGTGAAGATCCATCCTCCAAACTAGCATAGGTGGCATCTGAATAACAAACAATATTCAGATCCGAAGGTTTTCCAAGTTTGGGAAAAGATACGGATCCTGTCCTTGATTGTAACCTTATTAGCGATTTGTTTGCCTCGAAGAGTAACTTCACCTTTGGATATTTTCCCATATTACTCATTCTACACACATCAAATGATACATCTGGTCGCGTCTGGGTGGATACATCTTTTCAGCTTCCACACTTGTGATCCTGGACACACATCAGATGGTGGTCTAAGAAATACCTCTCTCTCCAGCATATTACCTTGCAGAAATGCGGAGGTAAAATCAAGAGTCTCCACGAGTCACGTCATAACCAAGGCCATTAACAATACGAGATGCATAGCCTCACGGCTGCACGTTGGAGAGTCTGTTTTTAGGTTATGAGAATCTTCTTCATAAACACGTGCAACAAGACGAGCCTTCATTATCTTTTTGTCCTTCACAAATTTTTTTGTTATCACCCACCTTGTTGATATACATTTTTGCTCTTTATCAGGCACACATTCATATACTTCATGAATTTCCATATTTTCCAATTCTCTTTTCTTTGCATCAATCACATCTGTTCCTTGTTCTTGTTCAGAAGAAAGCAAAATTTCATGTTCTTGATAACTTACTTCCTCTGTTTGAGGAAATTGTCTCCATTGATCCACATGATCCCAATTGATACATAAGGGATTTTCATTTTCGGCTTCAGGTTTTATATTTAGCCAATGGCTATACTTTCCCGTGGACTTTGGTTGTGTTCATAACCATCCCTTTTTTTCCATTCATTACTCCCTCTCAATTTATACTCTACAACTTCGTTTCTACTCGGTTTTATACTGTTATTTTTCACTTCCCTTCTGTCGCAATTTGAATTGGTATTATGTTGTCCTTCATCTTCCTCCTCCAAGACTTCATTCATCTCATTTGAAGAATTTGTATTTTCTTCATTTCTGGGACTTCGCAATTCCCTGTCTACCTTCATCAAGTGACATGGATACATCCTGAAAAATGCTCCTCCATGTCTGATCAATACACATTGTCCTTCTTTACCCAAAACTTTAGCCAGATCACACCATCCTTTATAGTTTTGTCTTCTATAGTAGACACAGTCACCTGTCACAAAACCTTCATCCGCATAAGTCCTTATATTGGATTTCAAAGCTCTCCGAATTCTTTCACTTGATTCAGCTTCCATGAAGCGTTTCCTTGCTGCATGTAGGGCATTTAAATTTATTCTGACCATGTCACTTGTTGTTGCAGTTTCCAGTGCAGGTAATCTATCATTCAAAACTGAGGGGGTGTTAATGTTAGACCCAAATACAAGCTCATTTGGACTATAGCCAGAATGACTCTGAAGTGCATTTTTTGCGCTGACAGCCCATGCCAAAGCTATTTCTGCCTCACATTTTTCATCATCTAATTTTTTTTCATTGCTTCCGCAATTATTAGATTATGACGTTCCACGGTACCATTGCTGAATGGACTTTCAGCAGCTGTTGTGCATGTTTCAATATTCAGCTTTTCATTCATCTGTCGGTAGCCCTCATTATTAAACTCTCCTCCATTGTCACTTAAAAGTCGCTTGGGAGCTCCAAAATAAGATATCCACATTAAAAATATGTTGCGAATAATTTCTTCGCTCTTTTTGGTTTTAATTAATCTGGCAGCAGAGTACCTAGTGGATGTATCAATTAGGTGCAGAATCCAGCATTGGTTATGTCGATGTTCCTTCAAATCCAAACATACAGTGTCATTAAACCTGTTACCAAGAGCCAATCCTACAATTGGTCGAGGAGGGGGTCTTCTAAACCTTTGACAAACTGAACAAGAATCACAAACATCTTTGATCTGATTTAGAAATTCCTTATCACCTTACTGCCTTACTACCTTTAACCAAAGCTATTAATTTCTCTTTAGATGCATGAGCAAATTATCTGTGCAATTTCCCAGCTTTTTTCTTTTTTCCACTCTAGAGCATCCTTTTAAAGTCTCACAGTGCAACACTATGTTTGGTGCATTTTTAACTTCCAAAAACATATTAGTTAGTGGAAGACTATAATGTCCAGAAGTTGTGATTTGCAATTTTATATATCTGCCAAAAATTCGACAGGTGTCAGTTTTAAAATTTAGTAGTATTCCTGCAGTTTTCATAGATTTATGACTTAATAACAGGGGTAAATCATTTTTGACGATGTCAGCGTCAATATAACCTCTGACACCTTTTATACCCCCTATTGTTACAGGAAATTTAACTGTTTTAATGGCTTTCACTTCCACTCCATCTCCAAAACAAAATGTTCTGTCAGACCTAACAGTTTCCACCAACTGCTTATCTCGGTCATTCAATGTATCAAAGAATATATTAAACCAAAGCTCTACAGCAACAGTTCGTGAACAAGCAGAGTCCAATACTGCCATACCCAATGTCTCTTTCACAAGATTGGACATTTTTACATTAGAATAAGAGTCATTTATCACTGTTCGATAACATGAATCAACATTAAACAAAGTAAAGTTCACCTGGTCTGAATCCACGACAGTGTGTATATTGTTTCTAGAATTGAAACTCGTACAGTCTCGGGCAAAATGCTTAATTGAATTACATCTAAAACAACGAAGTATCTTACCTTGTCTGTCTGTTGGATTTGTATTGTAATCCCGGTAATCATTTTTTTTTTTATACCAGTGACGTCACCCCTGTTATTTCAGTTTCCCTTCTCACGTTATTACCTTCATGATATATAAACATATTTATTTGAATCAGTTCATCGTCGTTTGTCCTCTCTTTTTTGCCATTGTCGTAATTTGCCTGTGTCCACATTCTAGTTGTAAGACTGATCGCTTTGATGATCGGGCCCTTCAACATGTCTAACACCTATTGTTAGAATTTCACAAAAGTCAGAAGTATTAAAATTATACAAAAGGCTTCAACCCCCTTTGCATAAAACTAAATTAAACTTAATATAGCTTACATTACGACCCTTTACGCCTAGCAGCTGTGTTCCAAAATTCATAATGATCTGTTAATTAGTTTAGGAGTGAACACTGTACATACAAATATACAAACATGTACACACACCTAACTTTATATAGATAGATATAATAGTTGTACAATTATCTCTACCAGAAAACTCTCTTATGTTCTCATTCATACTCTGGGAGTGTCACCCCAAAAAGTGTCACACGATAAATCCAGAAACATTTTTCTTTTTCATGGCACTTGCACATTTATCTTTTGTGCATAATCTCAGTTAAATATCTTAATATAGATACAGTCACGCTTTTTTATTATGTATGTCACTTTTCCGATTCGTTTGTGTATTCTTCGTGATTATCGTGTTCGTTTCCAGCTCTATAAATACAACAAAAGTAGGTTTGGCATTTCAGAAAGTCCTTGGCATCTTGGCATTCTTTTAGTAACACTTGAATCACCTGGCACTTCCGACATCATTCTATAAAAGGTTGTTGTGGGATTTTGGGGTTGAACATATTAATGTTCAACCCCAACCCTGGTGAACTTTCACCTTTTCTATTAGGATTAAGGATTTGAACTGACAAAGCCTCTTCCTCCATTCTTGATTTTTAAGACTCTTTTATAGGTGTCCACAAACACGGGAGACCTATGTAGCTTATGAAACTATATTTAGCTTGTTATAGTTTTGTATAAACACAGATAACTATTTATAATTATCTATAGACTGGTGAGTAAATATTCAAGGGAGATTATATTGAAATGGAAATTTCTTATTTAATGGAGATAATCTCAACTGGTCAGACTTTTGTCTAGGAGCCAATGTAGTATCTGTTTTGATACTAAACTTCATCTGTTCTGTCTTCAGTCAGTCAAAGAAAAATCTTTCTAGACTGAGGAAATTTTTATTTTTTTGCCAATCCAGAGTGCCTGTTTTGGAGGAGGTCCACATTAAAAACAGATCTTTGTTAACTCTGCCCTCGTGCAGAGGCAAGTAAATATGGACATTACCTTCTCAAGAAAAGTGTTTCATCTTGGTATAGGCCTTCATTTTCAATGACATCCTGGAACAGACAGACAGAAATAACGCAAAATCACATTTTATACACACTTTTTTTTTCTTTCTCTTACGATTTTCAATATTTGTGGACTGGCTTGATCGCATATTTATAAAAGAAAAACAGTGTTTTCCGACAAAGAGTCCCTTTCAAATTATAGTTCTTGGCCAAAGGTTCAATTTTGGGAAATAGATCAAACAGTGACTCTTATGTTTATCTAGCTGATTAACATCAAAACATTGGGTATCTTATATGATGCGGAAGAGAAATAATAATGTGCTTGAGTAACTTATGGAAGAGAAAAAAATGCGTATAAAAATATTTTTAAAGCAAACACGCCTAAACAAACAATTGTCGCTAATATAAACGCCTTTTAAATCAAATTTAAAAGATATATGTATATATAATTCCCTTGCTTTCATATATATATATATATATATATATAAATGAACGAATGACAAATTTATTTCAACTTCGATTGTTCAATGCAAGGTGTACTCGGTAAAACCATGTTTATTATTTATTCCCTTAAGCCAAGGCTTTTCCAAGATTAAAATCTTATCATCAGAGGAATACAGTTATAGGGTGGATTAAACCAAATACTATTCTTTCTTCTAATTCTTTTATTTTTACTATGTTCTTGAGGGTCAGCTAGTTTGTCAATATTGATAGTTTTTGTGGGTCTATTAATATATGTTTTTTTTTTGGGGGGGGGGGATAGTGTAGTATTTGTCCGCTGTTTATCCTGTATTGCCATTTTGCATGTAATTACATTTAAAGGTTTGTTTTTCTGAATAAAGGGATTATTTTCGTATTTAATTTTATCAGTGTATCCCGAATTAAGTAGTGTGTTATTGAAGAAGTTGGAATTTTGTTTGAAGACAGATTTATTAGCAGATAACTTTGAAATTCTATTAGAGACTGAAGGGACTATTGAATTAATGATGGATTTTGGGTGGTTAGATAGCTTATCTACGTAGAAGAGGGTTAAATTTGGTTTGTGATAGGGGCTAAAGGATTCGGAGTTAAGGTCTAATGTTAGGTCAAGGAAATTAGATATTCTTTTCTCAGGTTCTATAGTGATAGTTAATCCAAAGTTTTTTAAAAAGTTGTGTAGATTTTTAATTAAGTTCGTTTAAAAATCCGTTTTAATTAAGGGGGCCCTTTCAGAAATATTTACTCACTGACCTGAATTTGTTTTTAGCTTATGATAACCCCACCCCAACTCGCACCGGTTTTATTGCTTACTAGCAATAAGCAGTAACCAAACAATCCCTTTTCCTTCTCTTCTCCCAACATCAGCCATAGTTCATTTAACTAACCTATCACCCACTTTCTTTATCTTTTATCTCTATCTCTTCCCCCACTTCCTCATTTGGCCTCGTCTCCAAACAAAGCTGTCGCTTTTTCTTAGACTTGATCGAAGTCACTACTTAAATTCCCGACTGCCTCCGTTTAATATACACAGTTCAATTTCAACTTCTGAAAAACTACTCTCATTCTCGGTCCACGGAAGTATTTTAAAATGGCCCGAATTCTCAAAATTACTTCCGAATAAGTGCGTTCTACCTACGATTGAACAAAACATCATTCTATTAGATTTACTTCATTTTTTAACTTTTTCAACGCTGCCTTCACGAATACCCTTCTTTTCCATCTTTCAATCAACTTTCACTGGATACCTTATCAACGGACATTTACCAACTGGACAGACCCCATCTTTTCTTACATGCACACTCTCACTCTCCATTACTTAATATTTTTTCAAATTTTGAATTTTGGCTTTTCCACTGCCAACTTATCCATCTATGTAATTCCTCTGATGATAAGATTTTAATCTTTGAAAAGCCTTGGCCTAAGGGAAATAATGATAAATATGTTTTTACCGAGTACACCTTGCATTGAACAATCGAAGTTGAAATAGATTTGTCATTCGTATATGTTTATCCCTCTTCTTTCATTTATCTTTTTTATAATTGCTCTATCTCGTATATTGAGCTTAAACCATTTCACTATAGGTTCTACCTACTAAAAGTATACTTTTAGTTTCATATTTTATTTATATATATATATATATATATATATATATATATATATATATGTGTGTGTGTGTATGTGTGTGTGTGTGTGAGAGAGAGAGAGAAAGAGAGAGAGAGAGAGAGAGAGGGGGGTAATTTGAATTGGCTGTTAGCGGATGATAAAAACACCAAAGATAATAAAATATATATGAATAAGAAAAAACGTATGAATCGGTATAGAAAGCAGAAAGGAAAAAGACAGAATGAAAAAGTCTCATAGAAATAGAGTGAAGGCGAAGGGGGGGGGGAGACATCTAACTTCCCTTATTCGTCCCCAGCATTAACTTGTGTGATGGGATATATATATATATATGTATATATATATATATATATATATATATATACATTACTCTTTATTATAGATTGGAGGATTTTCTTTAAACTTCTTCAGGAAATGCAATTCAGGAAATTCCTTAATTTCAGATATTATTTCTTAAACATTGTAATTATAACTTTTAGTTTGGAGAGAAAACATTTTGCATTAGATTTGAGAGATTTTAACCAAATTCAGATGTGAATTTTAATCAGAAAAATCCAAGTTAATAAAATGAATATTTATAAATAAACAAAAAAAACAGATGCAGTGGCTTCAGAGGTCTGGTGATGTCTTGGTGATGCCTTGATCATGCCTTGGTGATGCCCGCGGCCAACTCTTTGATTGTATGCTCGAAAGACTCAAGTATAACTCCATGTACTGAGAAATATTATGAGGAAAGGAGATAGTGTTGGATAATGCCCCTATGGGAATGGACGTATCTGTTGGAAATCGTTGGTTTGACTTGCACGAATTAGCGCGGGTGGACCCGTGCAGTCGAGTGCAGAATAGGGCCTGTTCTCACGGTCGGAAATCACCGCATGACGAGACCTCAGATCAAAGGTCAATGTGCACCTGTGAGAGGCTCTGTGACGTCTTTGCGTGGGAAACAGAGGGATCTGTGACATCACTCATTCTTCGTGAGAAGCGAGTTTTAGCAATCTGGGCTTTGAATTAATTCAGAATTAATTCCCTAAGAAAATACAGGCGAAAGATTTCTTCCCCCCCTCCACGAAGGGTTAAGACTTAATTGATAAGTAACTACAATAGAGTAGTAATTTGCTCTATCTCTCTCTCTCAACGTTAGTGAATATCTCCAAGTCGATAGATGACTAACGCCTGTAATAAAAAGAATTGAAAGTTAAAAGGATTGTTTTTCTTCGAAGTCCGTCATGAATTTTTTGTTGTAGCGGCGATGTTCATGGCGGTGCAGAAGAGAGGAAGGAGTTCAACCACTGGACGACACGCACCCTCTACGTGGCAAGGGACAAATTTAAAGGTATGCAAACTATATGATTTTTTATGTTTTGAAAATGATGAGTTAAACAGGAACTGCCACAGCCCATTCCGGGACGAGTATACCAGATGAGAACTGCCAATGCCCGTTCCGTGACGAGTATACAAAACGAGAAAAATCGCGGCCCTAAGAAGGGGTATGCAACAATACTTTAAGTATGTAAACACAGATGAAGCATGAAATCAACACTTTATTCGATTTAAATATAAATCAACCACATTTATAAAGTTATTTTCTCCAAATGATTCTTCCAGTCAGAAAACACTTGAACTAATACACTTTTTACATCAGCTGTGAGCCATTCTTTTTCGATGCTTATCAGCATCTCTTGTGTGACATTAAAGAACTTAGATATGTTTTTTATTAATTTAAGTTTTGAAAATGACCTTTCACAACTTACGACAGAAAATGCGAGCATAAGCAATATATGAAACACACAGCGTCCAAAAGACATCCCTTTGATACTGCATTTTTAGGATCAGAGGGAATTATGTTCCGTGCAGCTCGAAGAAGCGTCACAAAATCAATAATTACGTCATATAATTAATTAGATTTCAAAATCATTTCTCTCTTTGATTTGATACCCACTCCCCAATTTGGATACCACTATGCACACCACTGATCAGATGTCCAACAATGCATTCAATCTTTTATCCATACCTTTTGATGTGATTGCTTGTGGCAAGAAACTTTTTAGTGACACCTAACAAGTAGCAAATAAAACATCACTTAATAAGTCCCGGTCCTCAGATACAGATGATTATGTTAATAAACAATCTATACAATTTTTATAAAGTAATAACCTTCAATGGCACGTAATACCTAAGCAACAAATAATGATTACAATTGTAATATGTGGACGCATCATACGATTTAAATAATACATATTTACTTTACGATAACAAGTGGGAGAATGGGATAGGGAAATAAGGGTTATATGGGAGAGAGGGGGGCGATAGGGTAAAGGAGGAAGGGCATAGAGAGATCGAGAGAGAGAAGGAGATAGAAATAGGTGAAGAGAGAGAGAGAGAGGTTTTAAAATAAAGATGTTACACACATTTTGTTTAGCTTTTCTATTTTGTTGTCATGATAAAGTAAAACGTGGTCTTTGCTGTTTGTGGATACCCAGCGTGAACGCAAACTCCCACTATATGATTGCCAAAAAAAAATAATGCAAAATTAAGATCATCATGGGATTTCTCATAAAATTTGATTGTAGAAAAGTTGTATTTATCTTGGCTTCCTTTTCAATTGCTTTCCCAGACAAACACAGACGCAGCACATGTATATCTAAATGGATACATGTGCAAGTTGGGCACATTTCTCGCATTCATCTATATGAATAAACGAGAAAGATTTAGTTTCGCGTTTACAACAGAGTTATGAATGAAATGTTTATTATTTTAAATTAATATTTCAAGCATTTCAATTATTGTAAGTAGCGAACTTGCGAAGTGATAGCGAGCCAGCAAATCCAGTTAGTTATAGATAAACCCACTTTCTTCACTTCTTTATCAAAACTTTTCTTAAGCATCCTATGAATCTCTTCCGTTACTTTCAACAAAATTCTCACTTGACTTTTACTTTCAACAAATCCACAAGGACACTTCCCCTTCGCTCTTCATATTTGTCCTCCATTATCTCCCCTTCATCCATTCTTCTTTGCTTCTTCTATCTTACTCTCCACCGGATTCCTCTTCTAACTTGACTTTTTTTCTAGAAATGTCAATGGGGAAACATAAGTTTCTTCATCTTTAAGAACATCTTTCCTTAAGCTGAATCCTCTTATGTTTTTTTACAGGTCAACTCTCTTACAATCTTCGATTTGCGAGAATTGAACCACTTACCAGGTGAACTGCTTCCCTGCAAACTACAACATGTTCGTCTTCAAATCCAATGTAAACGAATACTTTCCTTTCTTCCTCTGTGTGCTTAGTGTCAGGCGGAATTTCTATAAACAGAATCCAAGAGATTTCCCTCTTTGGAATACATTATCACGGTACTGCTTCTCTGCATACTACAACATGTTTGTCTTCAAATCTTATGAAACAAATACTCTTCATAAACTGTCCCTATAAGTAATCAAATTTTGTTCATTCCATTCATCATGTTCAATCCTCTCATAATATTCTTCATCATTTAACTGAAAATGTATCCATCTCATTAGGCCTTATCTTCAAATAGCGTTTGGCCTTGATAAGTGGTGACTCAATAGTAATTTAAAATAATGTCAAAATTTTTTTAAAGATTTGCAATTTCATATCAATTTGGTTCTATCAGTTCCTTTCTTTTACAAACTATTTCTTCAGATTCTTCAAACATTCTTTTGTTTTATTTTTAGTTCAGGCAACCGTCCGAGATCCGCTTTTCTGACACTTAATACAGCACTCAATAAGTCCCGGACATATATATATACCACCACTGATAATAAATCCATATCATTTTTATAAAGTACTAACCTTCAAATAGCATGTGTCAGAATTTGACCCTAATCGGATTATTAGTTTACAAATTACAGTTATTCAAGTGAAGCTACTGCTGCAAAGTTTTTAAACAATGGACAAATCTGAATTTCGTGTGTTGATAAAGCATTGCTTTCTGATGGGGAAAAATTCGGTTCAAGCAAAGTAATGGCTTAATAAGTGGGTCCACTATCTCACTCTGGAGTCAGGTTGCCAGTCAGCTGAGTGAACAACAGCAGGTGAAATCCGTCCAAAGCGACAAAACACAAACATCAGCAGGCAAGGTTTGGGCCTCTGTATTCTGGGATGCGCAAAGTATGTTTTACATCGATTACCTTGAGAAAAGAAGAAACAATCAATAGCATTATTGGTGCATTTGAAAGAAAAAAAATCGACCAAAAATCGACCAAACAAATGATAAAAAAGTGTTCTTTCATCAAGACAATGCACCGTGTCACAAGCTGATCTCAACGATTGCAAAACTACACGAATTGCACTTCGAATTACTTCCACACCCACCCTATTCTTCAGATGTGGCCTCAGCAATTGTTGTTTTTTTGCAAACCTCAGAAGAATGCTCCAATAAAGAAGAGATATTGGAAACTTAGATATATTTTGAGGCCAAAGACAAATCGTTCTAAAAAAAGGGACAGCGAGTTGTTAGAGAAGCGTTGGAATCAGTGTATCACCCTAGGAGACTATGTTGATGAATAAAGTCACATTTTGCCTAAAAATTGTTGTTATATTAGTTAGGCCCCGAACTTGTAGGATGATATAAAAAATAAATAAATTAAAGAATAAAAAGGGAAAGAGAGGGAAAGAGAGGGAGAGAGAGGGAGGGAGAGAGAGAGAGAGAGAGAGAATAAGAAGAGAACTAAAAAAGAAGAAAAAGAAAAAGTCAAGATGAATAGAAAGAGAGAAAAACAAAAGAAGAAAAAAATTCAGAAAATTTATGAGGACAAGAAAACTATAAACACAAAAAGAATTCAAAATAAATAAAAACAAAAGGGAAAAGAAATAAGGACAAAATGAAAGGAAAACGGTGAATGAATTCAAAAAGGACATGAGTGAATAAGGATGAGAAAGGCTATAAAGTATATTAATAAAATTGTGTGACCACTTCTCGTGTGTCTGTGTATATGCATGTTTTTCTCGCTTCTATGTGACTGACAAGTTATTATTTTTATTATTTACTATTAATCGCTTATTTATTCATATTTTTACATTTTTACTGTCGAGTCACCTCTTATCAAGGTCAAGAGCCACTCGAGGATAAAAGATGGAAAGACTGTCAGTCGAAATATGAGGAACACTCAACGGTATTAACTAAGTTTGATTACTTATGCAGCGCCCATGGCCAGTCATTTTGTTTTTCTTTCTAATTAAACACAAAACACCAGGTTTGTTTTGAGCAACAACAAAAATAAAACGCTTTAAAATAAGTTAAAACACAAATAAACTTACCCAGGTATGTAGAAGAGTAACTTATCTTGCCTTTGGTAACACTTATTTGTTGCCTATTTGTTTTTTTATCCCTTTTTTGACAATCTCAAATTTTTAAAATTATTCTTCTGTTTACAATTACCTATCATGTCGCGAGAGAATTCCGGGGTTTTTGGAAAGAAATTAAAAAAAATTGAGATTTTAAGACGGGGGATCAGTCTTGTTCGTCTTTTACCATAGTCCGTTTTTAACAACTTTGTACGTCTTAAAATCTCAATTTTTAAAAATTTCTTTCCAAAAACCCCGAAATTCTCTACTGACATGATAGGTAATTGTACACCGAAAAAGATTTTTAAAAAAATGGAGATGGTCAAAAAGAGGGGGATCAGTCTACGTTGAATTACCATTGGAAACTGATCTCCCCTCCTAAAATGTAAAATATTTGAATTTTTTTTCCAAAAACTCCAGAATTCTCTAGCAGCTTGATAGATAAGTGTACACCGAAAAAAGAAGAAAAAAATAGTCAGTAAAAAGTTGTGAAAAACGGACAGTGGACAAAGACGAACATGTGCCAAAAATAATAATAATTTGGTAAAAAATGAAAAGAAAACAAATAAAAAACGGCATAATGAAACAAAAAAGAAAAAGCGAAACAAAAATGAAAGTAGAAAGACTCCCGGGCAACGCCAGGTAGGTACAATTTGTACATAAATAAACGACTCCTCCTCCACTCTATAATAAAGACCAATGTATATATATATATATATATATATATATATATATATATATATATATCTGTACCGTCACACAAAAGTTAGTGAGTAAAAAACTGCCAGATGAATCCATTTCAAGTATTTAGGGGAATTAAGAAGGATAATAGCAAGTCGCACAAATCCCTCACTCTCACCCCGCTTTCAATATATTTCTATAATAAGAAGATGTTTTCTTTTTTTTGGCTGCTTTCTATACCGATGTACAGGGTCGGGCAGATAAATTGGAACTAATTTAAAATGCTAATATCTTTTTTATTTTTGATCATATGATTACGTTTTTTTTACTAAGGATCCTTAAACACTTTATTGCAAGATAGCATAATTATATTTACTCAAATTTGTTTTAATATGGCGGAATTAACACGAAGAATAACTATATGCGAAATGAGACGCGCCGGGAGTTCTCCTTCGGACATTGTTAAGAGCACTGGCTATGCAAAAACGACTGTCTATCGGGTTGTGGCTAATTTCGATGTCGAGTGTAAGGTTGAGAGAAGTCGGCACAGTACTCGTAGTGATCGAAAGCGCACAAAAACTTTCCTGGTGGGACTAAAAAGGTCGATAAAGGCAGACCCAAGTCAGTCGATGTCGAAACTGGCAAAAAAGCGCAATGTGAGTCGCAGAACTATCAGCAGAGCAATCAACGAAGATCTTGGGATGAAGTCCTACGTTAGGAGACGCCATAATCTCCTCACTGCCCGTTCAAAAGCCATCAGAGTTGAAAGATGCCCCAAGCTTATCAACCATCTGAAACACAAAGGAGGACATGTGCGCATTTTTATTGATGAGAAAAAGTTCATCGTGGATGAGGTTTCAAATCGCTAGAACACTCGAATTATTGCCTGTGACCCTTCGGAAGTTCATCCTGTGATGCAGAGCAAAAATTCTGCTTCTGTGATGGTTTTGCGGCCGTGGCAAGTGATGGAAAGGTGATCTTAAAATCAACACAGCGGAGTATTTAAACATTCTTAATAATGTTTTATTGCCTTGGATCCGTAGAAACTACAACCCTACGAAAGTCATGCTCATCCAAGACTCGGCACCAGTGCATGGATACAGGAAAGTCCAAGATTTCATGAAGGAGAATCTTCCCTTGTTTGTTCCGAAGGATATTTGGCCCAGCAGCTCTCCAGATCTAAATGTTTGCAGCTATTATCTATTCGGCGTCGTCGAGGGACAGACTAATGTCAATCCACACCCAAATATAAACTCATTGAAGACAGCCATTCAACGAGCATTTCGCAATCTCGATCCCAATAAAATAAAGAGGAGCTGTTCACGCGTTCGTCAAAGAATCTCCAAAATAATTGATGCAAATGTTGCTCATATTGAATAATTTTGTTCAATAGACTGTAATAATTAAATAAATAAATGTTAAAATGATATCTTTCCATTTTTAATCCTTTAAATTATGAATTTTGTAAAAATAAAAAAAAGTACCAATTTAGCTGCCCGACCCTGTATACGTCTTTTCTTTTCTTCATTTCCTTTTTTAAACTGTATTTTCCAATCCGAAACGTTTTCTTTCTTGTTAATTTTTTTCAAACTCCATCGATTCAGACGTTATTTTATATGAATATAAATATTAGTGCGAACACTAGCGAAGGATAATTCTTTCTGTCATTGTTGATGGAAGTTGTTCACTCGCCTTATAAATAAAGGCTAATGTATGTGAATGTTCAGATGACGTCACATTTCGTCATTGAAACTTAACATTTAGTGACAAAATTTGTCTGCGAGAGTAATGCGAGAATATTGATTTTTTTATCAGGATAAAATGGGTTTATTAAGCGATAAATAACATACGCCATATCTTCTAGACAGTTTTCTTTGCTTAGCCATGAAGAAATCTATACCAATATGAGAGGCATGTGTCTGTCGGTGTGTTTGTGTTTTCCCTAACTACTTCTAGGCTCTTCTTACATAACGAGCGGCGTGTTTGAATGGGAAAGTTTGAGTTATAACTTTAAAGGTTAGGGGTGACTCCAGACGGAAATAAGGAAATCACGTCACTTCCGGCCGGAGATTTTCACTTTCTTTGTCTGGCGATACTTCAAGGAGAAAAGACGTATCTAGAGCGCTGCCCCCAATTGAGAGGGGGTACAATGTAACTAGATGTAGCGAGGGGAGCTATCCACCTATCTATCTGTAACCCATACGAAAGTAACCCATCTCTCTGATTTTTTCTCTGACTGTTCTTCTCTTTTTAAATAAACCCTTTTATAAATCAACATCGGCGTCTGAGTGGTTTTGCATCCACAAATAAGCAAGAAGAATCTAGGCTTCGAAGACAACACAAGTATATAATGGTACGTGTTTGCATCTGTAGGTGAAAATATAACACTATTAGACCTGGGCACGTGAAATTTGGTAGGAATGATCCTCTACCAATAAAGATTATCCTAAAGGGGGCCATATTTACATTATTTTTATTAAGAATTACTTACCTGGTGAGCATGAACAGCCCTCCCAACTCTCCCATACACAGACAGAAATTGTTTTACTTCTTATTTTAATGGGATTTGAACCATAAATAAATGATACAAAAATGGGTTATCTAATTATAAATTGAGTCAAAATATTTTAAAGTGCCTAGGTTAGAAATTCACAAAAAACTCTAAATTAGTCTTTTTAAATATTGTAAATTTAGAATTTTAAATATTGTAAATTTTAAATAGTCACACGCCTAACATGTGATCACATTCCAAATACGGAATTTCTCTACCCATCCGTACTTTTTAAACGTTATAAATTTACCTCACAGCCTGAACTCAGCAGTCACGAATAAGCAAGTCCAACCCTCCGCCTGAAGACGATTGAGAGAGTCAGGCGAAAGTACTTGCGGAAAAAAAAAATGGAACAAAACACTTACAGAACCTACATCTGCCAATTAAACAGGAATGCAAGAAGGATTATCCAAAAGAAAGACAATAACGTATGTCTAAATGTTTATATATTTAGATGATAGTCCGTCAGCTCGTTAATGCTAAACTTCTTTCTGACCATCAGTATGGATTTAGGCAAGCATGGTCAACTGCGGATATCCTAACAATCATTTCTGAACGTATATACCATACACTGGACAAGGCAGGTTAAGCTAGCGTGGTAGAGCTTGAGATATCCAAAGCCTTTAACAAGGTCTGGCATAAAGGTCTTCTCATCAAAATTAATTAATATAGTATTACTGGACGAATATTTAATATAATTAGATCCTTCCTATCCAAAAAAAAGATCAAAGTTCTCCTCGATGGCCGTTCATCCAAATAACATGACATAAATGCAGGTGTACCCCAGGGATCAATTGGGCCTCTATTGTTCCTTATTTTAAACCTCTATTGTTCCTGATTTTCATAAACGACCTCTCTGATGACATTGTGTCTGAGATGGGTATATTTGCTGACGACACCACACTCTACTCTCATCATGTGTGTAAAACGGATGTGCACATGTCTGAAACAATGGCTGAATCCTTAGAAAGTGACCTCCAGTCTATAGTGGAATGGAGTAATAAACAGATGGTAACATTTAATGCTGCTAAGACAAAGCTCCTTTCCTTCAACAGCTATTAGAAACGTCTTCAACCACTGATTGCCATGACAAATAACACCCTACCTGAGAGTCCAACGTTCAAACTCCTCGTCCTAACATTCACATGTAACATTAATTGGAACAAATGCATTGAAGACATTGCTAAGGCTGTTGCAAAGAAAGTGGGCTCCCTCTACCATGCTAGAAGATGTATCCTATATCTCTACAAAGCCATCATCCACCCATGCATTGAGTATTGTTGTCACATCTGGGCTGGTGCACCATCCACTAGTCTTTCTCTCTTAGACAAGGTCCAAAAAAGAGTATCTAATCTAATAGGTTTCTCACTATCCACCAAGCTCCAGTCCCATGCCGGAGTGTTGCATCCTTGTGTTTGTTTTACAAGTACTTCAATAGAATGTGCTCTTATGAACTTGCTGCTCTGGTGCCCCCTCAACGTATGTACACTCGACCAACCCGATAATTAGCTAAATCCCATCCATTCACTGTGGAGGTTTATTCCAATGTCTTTTTTCCTCGAGCTGCCGGCCTTTGGAACACCCTCCCTGCTCTCTGTTTCTCTGACTGTACTGACATGCAGAAATTTAAAACTAATGTGAACAAGCATCTCGCTGCACAGCTCCCAATTTAGGACGACCCCCTAAACTTTAACTTTAACCCTAATTCTCAGTAGTTGCTTACATCTACAGTGGCAATTTGCCTTGTTTGGAGTGAACTATACTAAATAAAATTAAAATTTTCAAATATATATATATATATATATATATATATATATATGTATTTGTGTGGGGTAAACTCTGAAACTATTAAATTCATCATTATGAATTTTGGAACACATCTTCTAGATGTAAGGGTGGCTAAAATCGGCTACATTTAATTTAATTTAATCCAAATGGGATAAGGGTGGGCTGAATATCAATTAATTACCTCACCAAAGGAATGGGAGGCGAATTGTTTGTATGTATATATGTGGATAACGTAAACTTGCGAGGTGAACGTCATCAAAGCTATGATGAAATGACACAGTGCAGACATCATCGGCCCAAACGATGCTAACTGGAGTGTGAGATTCCCGTTCTTCGGCCGAGACTGAGGATGTATAAAAAGAGGCGTTTTTGGTTGAGTGACAGTTTCGTCACTGATATTCGGCAAAAGAAAGAAAAGGAAAAAGGAAAAAAGGAAAAAGGAAAGAAAAGGATAGAGGAGAGAGAGATTCGAGTCACAAATGTTTTTTGTTGTTTTGTTGTTGACAAGTTACAAAGATATTCAATCTTGAAATATTTGTAAGACCAACATCACCTTCCACAAATAATCAATGATTTTGCCATTAAAAATATTACAAACTCTACTAAATGAACTGAATTCCAGACAACTTTCCCAAAGAATTTCTAATCTCATTGCCGACAAAAAAGATAAAAAATAAGTCTTAAAATGCTTTACCATGTTCGACATGAAAATGTTTCCCTCCCAAACGTAAATGTATGCAAAACTTAAGAAAAGGTGGTTTTTGTTTACTACTTTTCAAGTTTTCCTGCTTAAAATAGAGAAATAGATGGGGGAGATATAGGGAGAGGGAAGAAGGAGAAAGAAGGAGAGGGTAAGGAGAAAAGGGAGAGCAGTAAGAGATAGGAGTTGGAGATAAAGCAGAGGGAGAAAAGAGGGGGAAGAAGGAGAGTATTAGAGTAGAGAGGATAAGGAAGGGGAGAGTATAGGGAAAGGGGGAGAGAGCAGAAGGAGAGTGGGGAATAAAGTGGGAGAAGTCGGAGAAAGAGCAGAGTGAGTGGGGAGTGAGGATAGGGATAGAGAAGAGAGGGATAGAAGCAGATGAGAATGAGAGAGATGAGAGGGGAGAGAGCATTGGAAGAGGGATAGAGAGGAGAGAGAGAAAGAAATAGAAAGAGAAAGAGAGAGAGAAAATATTGTGTAAGCCTACAATAACACTCAAACTTCCTCTATCACCAATTTCACTAATGGAGATTTCTTTTGTTAAATTTCCAATAAACTTACTAAAATATTTTCTCTTAAAGATTTTATTTTAGCTGCAACTATCGCTCTGTGAGTAAAAAAATGAAAGCTTAGAAGAGAAATAATCGCAATTGAAAATTGTATTATTCCATTCGGTTTTCATATTAGTTTTAATCGACACATGTTACGGAGCTTTTGCTGAATAAAAAGTTCTCTCCCTCTCTCTCTCTCTCTCTCTCTATATATATATATATCTATATATATATATATATATATATATATATATATATATATATATATATATATATATATATATATATATATATATATTATATAATATATTTTATTTATACAGACATGTACATAATCTGCAACACTGCGATAAACAGCTGTTAGAAACTGAGATCTCATCAGGGAGAAAGAAAATCCGTTGCTTGCAGATCCCTCCAGAAAAAAAAAACTTGCTTTCCACTTCATTCTTCTCAAAAGTGTTTCCACTTTCATAATTAGTATGAGAAGATAATTCTGTTTGCTTGTAGTCGGAATGTTTTTAGGGGGTATTAAAGTTGATTTTATCCATGTTTGCAAAGCAAAGTTGAACTCTACATATTATACAATCTCACGAAAGGCATTGACATAAAAAATATACCATTATATAGAGATGATGGCTTATTAGTTGTAAAAAGACTCAAATGGACAAAAGTGTAAAAGAGTAAAAAAGATTATCCTTAGAGAAATGAAAAGGGTAAGTCTTAAGATGGAAATAATATCAAACATAAAACTAGTTAACTTCTTAGATGTAACATTTGACTTAAACAAAGGAACGTACGAACCTTATACTAAGGATAATCCTAATCCAATTTATGTCCATCCAATCTCAAATCACCCTAAAACTATAATTAAACACATCCCCAAATCTATTGAAAAGAGAATCAACAACAACTCCTCTAATGAGGCAATTTTTAATACACATAAGGTCTTTTACAATAAAACACTAAAAGAGAGCGAATACAAAAACACCCAAATAAAATCTTTTAAACCTACAACGCTCAATAATAAACATAAAAAAGAAGTAGGAAGATTATCTGGTTTACACCCCCATTTAATCACATGATTAAAACTAAACTTGGTAAAAGATTCCTAGATTTAATTAACCTGCACTTCCCTCCTAATAATATACTACATAAAATCTTTAATAAAAACACTCTTGAATTGAGGTACAGTTGTGGTGAAAACTTGGAAAAAATAATTATAAAACATAACAATAAATTATTAACTGGCAACAGAAAAACTGAATTAAATGATAAAAATACAACAAAAATTCAAACTTGTAACTGCATACAAAAACAGACTGTCCCATACAGCAAAATTGCCTCTCAGCCCAAATAGTCTACCATGCTAAAATTTCAACTAAAGAAAACCCATCCCAGAAAAAATACTATACAGGCATGGCTGATAATACCTTCAAAGAAAGATATACAGGACATAAATGCTCATTTAATAATTTCGACTATTCAAAAAGAACTTGACTTTTTATATACCACTGGGAACTAACCAATAAAAATCAATCACCAACAGTTAAATGGAACACTATCAGAAAAAACAGTGCCTGTAGCTTCCTAAATTCACCTGTTACCTATGCCTAAGTGAAAAACTTGAGATAGTTAGATTTAGTGATAGAGGTAAATTCTAAACAAAAAACTAGGAACCTCAAATAACTGTAGGCGTCATAGATCACACCTTCTTAGTAATTCACATATAAACTCTTGAACCAATGTTACCATTAGAAAACAAAATAAAAAATAAAAACTATTAACCCTGACCAAACCCATCACTCTATAGTCTCTACCAAATTCCCTTGAATTAATTACCTACTCCACGCAATACTGACCCTCTAAAAGACGGCGATACAAGGGACCCTGTTATAGGAAAAAACAGAGAATTTATCTATGCACCAACTAAAAATAAATTACATAGTTATCCACTTATTATACATTATCATATTATATATTATATCATTGTCGGTATGATTATTACATTAAATTATTCTATCATTATTACAATTATAATTATAATACCTTATTAATGTTGTTATTAATACCATTAACATTATTATTAATGCGAATGATTATTGATATTATTATTATTATTATTATTACCATTGCTGCTACTATTATTATTAATTGTGTCACCTTCTCATTTGTATTTTTATTCTACCGTCATCATTATTTTCATCATTATTGTTATTATTACTATGATTATTATTATTTCCATTAATCTTATCCTTATTCTCTTTATTCTCTTTGGTTATTACTATTACTAGTATTAATTTATTCCTCACCCTTATTATGATTATAAATATTATTATTATTATCATTATTATTATTATTATTATTATTATTATTATTATTATTATCACTAGGAGTTCTCACACAAGTTAACCTCAGTGATTGATCACCAACAACAACGAGTGGTGTTCCCTTGAGTCTGAGTGACAACAAGCCTCCCCAGATTTCCAGTATTCTCAACCTCTTTTCGATCACCACCGCAAATGACCTTGCAGTATCGCAACAGCCGCCTACCATTAATTACTTGCTGGCAACGACCATTGGTCTCCCCTGGGATTTGGGTGGCAATAAACCTCCCCAAGGTCCCAGTACTCTCCGCACTCTTCCAGTGGAGGTCTGGTTAATGCTGTCCCTCCTCGGTCTTCATCCTCCTTGATCCTCTACGACTATTGCCGAAGCCAGTGCCATTTTATTCTATTTTTTTTGGGGGGGGGGGGGCAGCTTATGATGTTTCCTTCAGTTTCTGTTCCTTGGCTCATGCGGTGGTGTTTTTCCTATGGTTTTGTTTTCTTCCTGTTGTAACTTCTATGTGATAGGTTATCATTCGTACCTTATTCACGTTGGTTTTTGCATTCAAGGATTTTCTTTGATTGCAGCTGTTTTGATAATTGCCGTCCTTTGTACAGTCTCAGTAATCCCTTTGATTCCAATTTCTACCAGTCTTTTCTCCAGGTTTTTGGGACTGTTCCTAGTGCTCCTACGATTATTGGTATTATATTGACTTTCTTCATGCTCCATATTCCTTTCAGTTCTCTGGCAAGTTCCGTGTATTTGCTTCATTTTTCCGTTTCCTTGATCTTCACTCTGTGGTCTGCTGGAACAGTGAAGTCTACGATTTGGCACGATTTTTCCTTCTTGTCGATTATTATAACATAGGGTCTCCTTGCTTGTATGAGTTTATCTGTTTGTACATCCATATCCCAGAGTGTTTTTCGTTTTCCAGTACTGACTCTGGTTTATGTTTGTACCATTTGTCTGCGTATTCGAAATTCACTCGTTTACACAGTTCCCAGTTTATTGCTTTCTCCACACAGTCATATCTGTTCTTTTGGGGCTATTTTGCTGCATTCATTTATTATATGATTTACTGTTTCGTCTCTTTCTTCACACAGTCTGCCTTTACTGTTTTCTTGGGTTTTATCTATTTTAGCTTTAATGTAGTTTGTCCTACTCACATTGTTCTGTGCAACTGTCAGTGAATATATAATACCAAGTGTCCTTTTCTAAGCCATGTCCAGCTATTTTCGTTGGTTTCTTCTCTTGTCAGTCTTATTAAGCGTCCGTGTAGTTGATTTTCTTCCCACTTTTCTTTCCTTGTTCTTTTTTGTTTCTGGTTTTAGTGCTTCCCGAGTTGTTTGTTGGGACGGTGTCTCTGGATGTGGTCATTAGCTTTCATATAGAGTTTGTCTATATTGTCTTTTGGGTGTAGTGCATCGTGCATGGTCATTAATTTTCTAGTCTTCTGGTAAAGGTGCCTGAGTTCTTCTTTAGTCCAGCCTATGAATGGTCCAGAGTATCTTATTAGTGATACTGCTCAGGTGTTTATTCCTTTTACTAGATTTCTGCTATATAATTTCGTTTCTAAGAGTTTTCTTGTTCTTCGTAAATATTCTTTTCTAATATTCTCTTTCATTTCTGTAGATTTGATGGTGTCTGCTTCCAGAACTCCCAAATATTTATAGCTCTCTTGTTCACCTAGCGCCCTCATCTCATCTTGCTTAGACAGTTCCCTGCCCTCTGTCGTCTCCAGTTTTCCTCTTTTCATGTCTAGCAGTGCACACTTTTCCATTCCAAATTCCATTTGAATGTCTTGACTTAAGATTCTGGTCGTATTTATCAGCTTTTCCACTTCCTTTTTGCTTTTTGCCAATCGTTTCAAGTCGTCCATGTACATCAGGTAGTTTATTCTTTGTTCTGTGTCTGTAAACTTGTATCCGGCATCACATTTTCTGAGTTTGTAGCTAAGTGGCATCATGGCTATTATGAACAGTAGTGGTGATAGAGAGTCTTCTTGGAAAATGCCTTTCTGTATTTTTTATCTTAGTCAGGTGTTGTCCTCCAGCTGTCAGTTCTAGTCTCCATGTTTCTATTGCTTTCTTAATAAGATTAATAATCCTGTCGTGTATCTTGTACATCCTGAAACATTCAATTATTTATGCTTGAGGGATTCTGTTGTAAGCTTTCTTGTAATCAATCCATGCCATGGATATGTTTTTTTTTTCTGCTTTTTACCTCCTTCAGGATCTTTTGATCGATGTATAGCAGATCATGCGTCCCTCTTTTCCCTTTCCGGCAGCCTTTTTGCTTCTCAAGGAACAGTCCACGATTGTTCAGGGATTGGTAGATTTGTACTCTCAGTTGTGCCGTAAGGATTTTCTACATTGTTGGTAAACAGGTTATTGGTCTGTAGTTGCTTGGGATTGTTCCCTTTTTGGGCATTATTATTATTATCATCATTATTATTGCTATTTTTATTACCATCCTTATATTATGTCAGTTTAATTTAGTAAATGTTTAGTTAATTTTAGTTAATTTTACTTTATTTCCTCATTATTATTATTATTATTATTATTATTATTATTATTATTATTATTATTATTATTATTATTAATGTTATTCTATTGCCAGTAACATCTAGCTGTTCTAAGCTCAAATTAATAAAAAATATATAAAATAAAAAATAAAAAGTAAAAACCAAAACAAATAAAAAAAAGTGAAATAATCAACACAATAAGATCTTAATAACGTAACACCCCCTCCCTACCCTCCACCTTGAATAAAGCCAGACTGAAGACAGCGGCTCGTCTTCCTTCCCCCTCCGAATCCCCCCTCCTGCATAAGACAGCCTTGAAAATGTGGCATGGGGAATTGACCACCCTTTTTTTTATCTTCAACATGACTGTTTCAAATCTGACCACGTGACCTTCCAATCTTAAATTTTGAATTCTGTTTCTTTTTTCTTCTTTTTTCTTTTTCTTCTTTTCCATTTTATTCTTTCCAAATATGATTTGAGGGAAGGGTCGGATTTTCTTTCTGCTTGAGGATATCTCAGTTTCTAAAAGCTGTTTATCGATAAAATCGACATGCCAGTGTCGCAGATTATGTACATGTTTGTATAAATAAAAATAATTATATATGAAATCTCTAGTTGATATTGAGACCTATTTATAAGCCAGGTTGAAATTCTTTAGATTTTTATCTTGTGAATGTTTACTTTACCTAGATTACTATATATATATATATATATATATATATATATATATATATATATATATATATAATAATTCCGTAAATAATATTCCAACTTGATGGAAAATGAAAATCATCCTGAGGAAGCCTTGAAATAAAAACGAAACTTGATGAATATATAAATAATTTTTGTTTTCCTTTTTCATTTTCCATATATATATATATATATATATATATATATATATATATATATATATATATATATATATATATCACAGAGCCATCCATGTTTCATCCCCGGCGGAAATCATCAGGCTAAGTGTATAGATTTTTGTTATTGATTTTTTTATATATCAAAGTAGTATTTAGTCTAGTTAACTAACCAATCAGATTCGATGTTATTTCTCTATAACGCTTTAATGTTTTCATTGGTCAATGAGTGAGCTTTTCTTCACAAAGGCTTGGCCGACATTTACTTTACACCCTTTTCTTCTATTTTATTTCGGTGTGCGCATTTCTCTTGTAGATGTGTCCAATTAACAGGTGACCTTAGTTTAGCACGTGCATGATTAGAATAAATGATTTCTATTTATTTTGTTATTCGTTGCTACTTTGGAATATTGGCAAACGTTCGCTTTCATTTGAGCTCCCAGTAATGGTTCGTTCACTAGTGATGTTTTGAATCGCTGTTTTAGCTATTGAACATACTTTTATGGTCGTGATACCTTATTTTAAAATCCGAGGAGGTTTCTCCTACGTAGTACTTTTGTTATACAGGTTTTCTTTGGAAATTTATAGCTTAGTAAACAATGATTTTGGTTAAGCAGTTATTTTGTAATGGACAAAGTGCATGAGTGTTACAGTTACAGTTTTTCTCTTCATTATTAACTTTCTTATTTCTATTTGAGTGATTGCTATTAGAGTTAAATTTATTACTATTTTTATTGGTTATATTATTGTTTTTCTTAATGTTATTCTAATTGTTGCTATATTTATCACTTTTCTACACATTTTGTTTTCTTTTTTTTCACTACTATCATTTAGTATTTGGTAATTGTGTGTTTTGATTATCATATCTAAGTTTTCACAGCAGCTGTATGACAGTTTATGTTATTTGTATTGACTTTTTGTGCAAAAGGTTAGTTACAAAGAAAGTGTTTTTCGATGAGATTCAGGAATTTCTTGCCAAATGTAGCTTTTAGGATCTGCTTATAGGATAGTGTAAACCAAATTGTTTTTCTTTCTTCTATTTTTATTATAGTTATTTGTATCCTGTTGCTTATATTAAATCTCGATATCATCATACCGAATATTTTTTAAGTTGTGTAGTAAATGTTGTTTGAATTCTTAAGTACTTTTTCGTTGCTAGAGTTATTGCTAACCCTACGTTCGATAGAACTATGAATATGCTTTATGATTTATAGGTAGGGAGGGCGATTGGATTTTGAATTCATGTATATTGGGTTGGCGTTATCCTTTAAATATGGCTTGTATGTATTTTTATTTAAGCCAGTGAAATCATTTGGTTTAATACTATCGAAAATCATATTTAAATGTACCTTCCTACAATTTGACATCGTAGATATTTGTCCATTGACATCTGAGGAATTCTTCCACTTCGTCCTAGAGTTCGCCAAGATATATACCGACATATCCAAGGATGAAATCCACATTATTAAAAATGCAGAAGATCAATTTTAATCAATAATAATGACCAGTGAATAAAAACTAAAATGATAAACTCGTTTAAGAGGCATCGGGTCTTGTGGGTTATATATTCTATATATTCTCACAAATATATTTGATAATACAGATATCGGCCTATATAGAGATTATAGATTAGCTATAATAAGGGAGTCCAATAAGGTCAAGGATAAAAAATTAAGCCTAAAAGTATTGATTTACTCCTCTCCAGGAGTTAGGCACAAGGCCAGTTTTTATCTTACTCCCACAAGTAAGATGTGACCCAACCTTTGGTTGGGTCGGAAAGTGGGGTTTAAAATTTGCCTGGGCAGCCCCGTCGGCATTCCCCGGTAGGGGCGCCTCAGGCAGTAAGCAATAAACTTACTCCTCCCCATAGAGGGGACGCGAAGCCTGGGAGGGTGGACCTCCTAGAACTGCACAGGACAGACCCATAAACCGGCGTAAATCAAGCCCTGAAGGCCAAGACAATACCAGTCTATGGGGTGAAGTATCCATCGGAACAGATACTACACTTTGATCTTTGCTAAAAGGCCAAGTACGATTAACTCACTTTTTAGATGTTACTCTCAACTTAAACAGTGCAAAAAACAACAAAAACAATTGCTGTGTATCCGCATTTTACATGTTCAACATAAAATGCAGGCCTGAAACTCATGTTACTCACGATACCCTGACGATTATTTATAACAACTGCAAAAAAAATGGAAGTAACACGGACAGATTTTCTGTTTCCAGATATAAAAATTTGTAAATTTATTTCATGGTTCAGTCTGATAAAGAAAAAAAGTAAACAAAACCTAAACCTAACAACAACACTTGACGATCTCAGTTTCAAATTTGCCCTACGTCTTTGTCTGAAGTCTAACTAAAATAAAATCTTGGGGGGATGGTGGGTCTTAATATTAAATAAAGTTTTTATCCATAAAAAAGTTAAACGATAAAACATGTGTAGCATATATATCAGCATTGATGAGGACAATAGTTAAGAAAGGATATAAACGAAATTCAAATTGTTACAAAGGATAAAAAGGGATAGGGACTATTTTTAAAGAGATTTTTGGTATTTTCAAAGCTATCAAACGTTGTCCGACCAGCTGGCTATCTTATAGACTCCCTTTCTGGTATCAGTCGCTGAGACTCCCAGGACACCTACATATATATTGTTCACACATATAATCCTGTATTTCCGACCCTGGCAACATATGTGTTTTTCTTATTGTACTGGGACATTTATGTGTTTCTTTCATTAGTAATTAGGCCCATGGGTTTACCACTTTTTATGTCATATTAAGTATATACAATTAACTTAACTTCGAAAAATTAATCCTAGATAAGAAATACAATATTCGATAACAATGGTAAATTCACGAGTTGTTAAAAGGATGAATAAAAGTGTGCGAAAAAATGGAACTGTAAAAATGCTTACATAGTCTCAAAAGTGATTCACAACTAAGGAAAATGTGTAAACGAACTAAATCATCGAAAAATACAAAATAAGAAAGGCGAATAACTCATATTTATAATTGAATAATATTTTTTAAAAAGTTGTCTCTCTTCCAACTAAAATTTTATTTCTTTTTTTGTATAAGTTCTAAAAAATGTGCAAACAAATAAAAATTAAAAACGAAAATGATTTCATTACATTCCGGGCAACGCCGGTTTGTACGGCTAGTTGATTATAATTGTATTTCCAGATCACTTTTTCGAATTTTCGTTCTGTTATTCCTAATAAAAGTAGAAATTCGGATACAACAAAAATTAGACTTGAATTTAATTTGAATTTTTATGTTTTATTTTCTCAATTTTGTCTGATTTTCTTGTTTTGTCTGCTTCTAGTCTCATTATTTTTGCTGCTTATAATTCAAGTTCATTAAAATAAGGAAAGCTATTGAATGTTTGTCTTCCGAAAAAAACATCTGGAAATGTTCACAATTAAAACAAGTAATAGGTTTACGAATCTGTTTTAAGTTGAACGCATCAACACGTTATTATTGTTGTTGTAAGTAAATGCATGTATCAACAAATGCACATATCTCTATTATGATGTTAATAGATAATGATAAGTTTACAACAGTCAATTTTCTTGTGTTGTTTTGTTTCCTAATAAATCATGTGGACTTTGCTTGCTTGTTATATTGCTTGCTTGCGTGTCACCGTGCACACTAGATGACTTCACAAAAGGTTTTTGTGTTTTGGTTTTACTTACGAGTTACTGCTTATCACAGTTTATCAAGGTCCAAAGGTACTCAAGGATAAAGGTTATTGACTTTGCTTGGTGGACGGTGAAACATCGAGGCGATTAGTAACGATGGTTGTAGCTGGTCAGAAATCGATTATTTAATTTGTTTATACTGGACTTGAAAACGGAAATGTTGTAGTCAGCCGGGAAGTAGCCCCATAGTACTGTGTTCCAAAGACGGGCAGTTCTAAAAAAGAAACTTTGCTCATGACAGTTTTGTTTAGTTTTAGGTACATAGAGGAAAAGCGGGAAATTATTGGCAGTGGTTGTAAATGGACAAGTTTTTGTTGTAAATAAAGGGTAAATGATCAGAGAAGTAGTGGGGGGAGGCGAATGACGTAAATAATTTAAAGAGAGGAAGATAGAGATGAAGAGACAGAGGGGAAAAGAGAAAGAAGTCAGAGAAAGGAGAGAGAGAGGAGAGAGAAAAGGAAAGATGAGAGAGAGAGAGGGGGAAGAGGAGAAAGAAGGGAAGAGAGATGAGAAAAGAGACAGTGGGTGGAAGAGCGGATAAAACACAAATAATTATTATCCAAAAAGAAATATATGTATTTACTTGCAAATGGATGACGTCACAAAATGAGCTTTATTTTTTTTAAGTAAATATATTAAGTACTGACCCAACGGATCACGAGTAGTCTAGTATCTATTATCACTGTATGCAATAAAAGAAATAAGATTTCTTTTCCATCACATTTAAAATATTCCATTATTAGTTGACTGTACCTACCGACTCCTTTTTTATTGCCTACTGAACCGAATGTAGGGGAGGACGCCATTCCTTTTCATAGATTTCTCCATACACCCTTGATCCTCACCTTATAATACTGCGTGTTTAGCAAGGAGGCATCTAGTACCATTTTTTTAGCTTTTGGATTGATGATCCAGGATTGAACTCCGGTCTCCCGGCCCATTAGTAACACTCTAACCATTATTCCAAATGGGTCAATTTCCACATTAAATACTCCGAAAGGTGTTGAGTCGCCATAAAACAGACATATCAAACCAACTGAAATATAGACTGTTAAAAACAATGACATTGAATATTTTCAACTTTTCCTCTGATTTAAAGCTTCGTTCATATTTACTGATCCTCTTTGAGTTCATCCAAATACCATAAAATAATTTCAATACGAATTTGATTTGATTTTCTCAGGCAAGTCTAAACTTAGAATATCAATAAAAGTCAGTTCTTTATTTCTATGCAGAGGTAGTATTATAATCTTACCAATATCAATATTGGCTGTGGAATCAACTTAAAGTGCTAGATTCCCGAAGAGTATAAGCCAAAAAAAAAAGAAAGAAATAAAGCAAAAATAAACTTCTGCTAACAGAATTACAACTTTGGAAAAGAAACCCACATATATTATCAATAAATGGTTTAATTTGAGAAGAATTCACTATCAGAATTTTCTTTGAGCATATTTGTTTAAAAAAAAAATACCACCTGAATTTATACATAGACATGACAAATCTACAAGGTCCACATAAGTAACTATACAATTTTATTTCAACATAATAAATGTAATACGGAAGCAATATGTAACTACAATATTGAAACTAACACAAAGCATACAGGTTTCTTTTTTCAACATAAAACATGTTTATTAAAACATTTATTAAAGCATTGCGTGCTTTATATAAAGCTCAATGCACTTCGCTAATCTCTCAAGGACTGAGCAGCATACTTTGACGCACAACTTCAACGGTACTTGAGCAATGGCAGCCCGGATTTGTTCTTTAAGTTTAACAATGCTATAAAATTATGCGATTTCTGCTTTCGAATAGTTTCTACCGCTTCATAAATTATTTTTTTAAGTAAAAATAATTCCCTTTGAACTAATGTCGAATACTCTTTGCAGATTATAAAAAAGAAAGGTCACTTAGTCTTAAAAATAATATTTATGTAATGTTTTTTTATGTTATTACATTATGCTAATTTCTTTCAATTTATAAAACACGTATTCAGTTTTAAAAATCCTTTATACTTACTTGAGATTTGAATCGAGTATTACCATCGTAAAAATACTGCCTTAGTAATGTGTACTCTGCCTATTCCTTTTTTTTGTCAACAAATCGCATGTTTTAATTTGCGTACGAACAGACAAACTCCAAAAATACCATAACTTACCATAACATATATTGTCACATTTAAAAATAACTAAAACATTATTGTTTCATAATAATATATTATTTTATATGTTTTATAATAATATTATTTCTTTATTACTGATTTTGTTTTCAATCATTACTAATTACTTAAGATCCATTGTACTTGAAGCATCCCAGAATAAGCAACGAGCAAAAGGACACAGTTTTTTAAAACTTCCGGTTGAATCATAAACAAAACAATACGTACATTTATAACTTTGCCATCACAGATATTTTTTATTAAAAAAAGGGGGATTATTTACAAAATATTTTTTACTTATAACCTAAAAGATACATAGTGTTATCCAGAGCCGGCCGGACGGTTATAAAAGTGTGTGGGGGGGGGGCGGTTAAACACATGCATATATAACTTCATTATTGATGACTGTAAAGTGTGTGTGTGGGGGGGGGGGTCAAGTCAAAAAGTGGGGGGGGGTGGGGGGGATTGAGCCCCCCTGCCCCCGGTGCCGCCGTCCATATTATTTACAAGCTAGTTCTGTTAATTAAAACAAAACAGTTCCTTTTTGTTTTGTTAACTTTGGAGATTTCTAAATGTTTTCAAATATATTTTGTTTTGTTTATGATTCAACAGGAAGTAAAAGTTTTTAAAAATCGGTGTCAAGTAAAATGTGTCCTTTTGGTCGTTTCTCATTCTGGGGTGCCTCAAGTACATTTGATCTATCAATTATATTTAAAAACAAAATCTAAAACAATGAAAAAAAATATATATGTCGACTTATGGACGAGCACAGATAAACTTAAGAATAATCCCTCGACTTATGAGTGAGATCAACACGGCTGAAACAATGCGACAATTAATGATTTAAACATTGCAACGACTATCTCCCCCCCTCTCTCTCTCTCTCTCTCTAAAATTAGAGGAATATATATATATGTATATATACATATATATATGAAGAAGAATGGAAAGGAATTAGAGAAGCAAAGGCCAAATCAAAATTCAATTCAATTGCTCAGAGCAAGGTATATTCCGCAAAAAGGCAATTTATTCAAGTTAAATTTTCCTTAAGCCAGGCTTTTCAAAGATCAAAATCTTATCATCAGAGGAAGTCGCTGGGATAGATAAGTTGGCAAAGGCCAAGATTTAAAATTTGAAAAAGTAAAATAAAAGTTGTAGGGAAAGAAACACAAGGCAAAACTCTGCCCGAATGCAAGCAAATGTCCGATTGCTAAAAAGTCCGGTGTCGAAAAGTCCAGCGGAGAGAATGAGATGTAGATAGGTAGGTCGTTAAGAGGCACGAGATGTTGTGAGAGAGGATTCAAAGTTAAATTCCAAGAAGCCACAACTTCAAGTGTGGCGAAAATAGAAAATCCAAAGGGTAAAAAGTCCAATAAGAGGTACGCTCGTGGATGCAGGCAGGCTCAGTAAAGAGTGAGGTGGAAAATATTCGCCATTAAAAATACTTCCTGGGCTGAGATATCAAGGAAAGTGTTTTAAAATGGGAAAAAAGACAGCGAAAATATTTTAAAGCTAGCCCGTTGAGAAAGCCGACTTGAAATGAAGAAAGGCAGAAACTCATATGCGACCAGTAGGCGGAATATACCTTGCTCTGAGCAATTGAATTGAATTTTGATTTGGCCTTTGCTTCTCTAATTCCTTTCCATTCTTCTTCATATCTACCTGCTCTATCCTGGATATTGAGCTGTATACTCTTCACAATAGGTTTTACCTTTCCTAAAAGTTCGCTTTTAGTACACCACTTTATATATATATATATATATATATATATATATATATATATATATATATATATATATATATATGACTGAAGAGCTGTGATACAGCGAAACAGTCTATATGTGGATGACTATATAAAGCTCATTTTCTTGGGTAGAGCTTATTCGTAAGGAAATCGCCAACTGCCACTAGCTGTAAGGCATAGCTCATTGGGTAAAACTAATTCGAGCTCCCTGCACTTGAAAATGTTTTCATTGAGATTTCACTGACATTTAGACAGTGTTGTGTGATAGCGAAGGGGTAGAGGCGCCTACTGTCAGCTCAACGGTTGAGTTTCGTTCTCGGCTTGAGGCACTAGATGGTCTAATCTTATTTTAAAAACATCCTACTAAAAATAAAAATATTGTTTTGCTAAAAAAACACACAAAAAAACATAGTTTACTATAAACGTAATAAAACTGAAATGCCGGGTAGGTACAGCTATTGGTAAAGTAAGTTCTGACCACTCATTCAGATAAACAGTATTTCTCTGAGGAGACACTAATCTACAATTGAACTCCAGCTAAAAAAATAAATGATACTTAGTATTAATAATATAAATTGGGTATTATTATATTATGTTTCCTCTTGTTTTTTGTTTCTTTTTACATCGAATGAAGATATTGTTTTGCAACATAATTACATAATTTTAAATTATGTAATTATGTTGCAAATATAAAAATGACCAAACATGACCAATATAAAAAGATTGTATTTGCGATATACAGAAATAACTGAAATTTTTGTTTCATATTTATTTTTATCCAAAGGCATTACAGATAATTCATATTTCAATTAACAAAATTATTTAGGGTGAAATAGGTTTCTGCTTAGTTTATTAATTAAAAATAATTTGCCTTGATTCCATTGTCGTGCCGACTCGACACCCCTAACAAAACCGGGTATTTAATCCCTGTAACCTTGGTTCTTGTCGTACCATGCAGACCCTGTTTACGACTTGGCAATACCGGATGTTTAATCCTTGAACACTTTTGCCCGTGTGACAGAAACCAACACAGTTTCGTTCTTTCTGCTCATATCATCATTCAAGCCGACCAATCAGATTTTATCAAAGGGCCGTATCACGAGCAGCTCGCAAAACAATATTTTGTCTGTATCTCTTTCTTAGTTGTAAGACTGATCACCAGTAACTGACCCCCCCCCCCCTCACACCCAGCAACACCATTTAATAGAATTTTAAGAGTTCAGTTAATTATGGTATCTAGCGGTCAAAGTTGGTACAAAAATAAATTGTGACATAAAAAATATAATTAAAACACTCCCGGTAAAATATCCACTTGTCTTTCCTCCTCTTGTGTACTGATTTGAAGAGGTATTCTCTAAACTATCAAGTATTTCTTCCTCTTATTTTGCCGTTATGACGTATCCATTTTCTTTGCAATTATTATTCTTTCATAAATCATTATAATTTAAAAACATGTTTCTTTACAATTTTGACCTAAAGTTGGATTGGTATGGTATAGATAGAATCGCTAGTTGTGAACAACTCTAGATGCACTTCGAAAAAAAGTATGAAACAAGGATTTAAAATGAAGAATCAAAGATTAGAAATAAAAAAGGTTTCGACCTAAACAACTATGGTTAGTGAAAATGTTTATCACTTGCTGGTGTGAATTTTGACTGTATGAAAAATAAAAATGATAATATATAAAAATAAAAACAAAAAATAAATCCATACTGAATGCACTTCAGTTTTTTCCAGCCCGATAGGTGAAATATTTATAGGCAGTAATGAAAACTCCTCAAGAAATCAATATTTTGTATATTTTGTATATCACTAAGGACCATACAAAGAATAAGGACGCCGGAAATTAAAAGACGAAAACGAGACGAAATTCGGTCTACACCGGTTGACCTTACAGGTTGACCTTGATAATAAAGTTGTGTTCGTCGGTTTTCCTCAATATTTCTTAAAATAAATATTTCCCTATATTAATATAGGGAAATATTTATTTTAAGAAATATTTATTTTGGCACTTGTATAGATCGGGTACACGAGTCGAAATTTATTTCATATATATATATATATATATATATATATTTTGACATTCCTTCCTTTAAACATATGTCATTTCATACTATAGACAACTTCTGTCTACATACTTTTATCCTGATCCGTTCCAATTTCCTAATGTATTTCCTTGTTTCTATCGTATTTAATGAAATATTTTTTTTTTTTTTGAAAAATCGAAAATGTATTTTTTTTTTCAGAATTTTTTTTTTAATAAATTTAAAATTGGTTTAATCTTGCAGATATATTTGTTTTGGGACTGCTCAAAAGTGTGGAAAATGAATGCCCGCATCTGAACTGAAGTTTGTTATGAAATTCATATATCGATGGTAAATATCATATATGGTCGAAAAGCGCAAAGTATGTGATGTGTATGAAGAAGCATGTCTTAATGAGAAAAATGTTTACAAGTGGGCTAATTTGAAAAAAAAACAAAAAACAAAGAGGCCTTCATTCAATCTTTATTCTTATTTTCATTTTCTGTCTTTTCCTCTCATGCTGAGTTTAGACGTTTTATGAATGACTTGAAACTTCTCCTGTCTATTGCCATTTCGCTTGTGCCGCCTGTTAGGAGCAAGTCGTCATCAACTGATCCTGTTCAGGTCTTAAGCTGTCGATATCGACGGGGACACACTTGGCAGCATTTCGGCAGGTGATGTGCTCGTACGAGTTGAGACATCGTTGTGTGGTGCAATTTCTCATGGAAGCCTTTGTAGTGAAACAGGCAATTTTTTCTATTCGATGTGCTGCAGCTAGAATTGTGTCATTTTGACATTTCGTCATCGACCACATCTCACAGCCATACAAGAGTACAGGTACAAACATGTGCTTAGTACCCTGCCTCTGTCGCATACAATGGGTCCTGCTATTTCTGATAATATATTATGCACACTGCTGCTTTTTGGTTGACTCTTGTTTTACATGGGTAATGACTTGAATTTATTGCATAATGCTCATAGGCTTTTCGTACACTTTCTAGGTACATAATCCTTCTATTTTGTTTGGTAATTGGCCATTTTTCCTATTTTTAGCAAAATAAGCTCTACATCGCTGCGGATATGATCAGTCCAGCATTTTGGAGGCCTAACACGAGGTCTTTTACCAGGAAATTCTTCCTTGAATGATCGGTATACATTCCTTTCAAGACATCTTCTGGTGACGTGGCCTAATCAGTTCATTTTTCTTTTCTTGATAATCTCAATGATGTCATTTCGAAACCCAAGAGTTTATTTAATTTATGTTATCCGACAGCTATTTGTGACCATGGTTCTCAGACAGTCGTTTTCGAATACAGATGGGCTTAGTTCGCCCTCCGCTTTGAATATCCAATTCTCGCAAGTGTATGTAGCTATTGGAATCACAAGGTCATTGTAGAGTCTAAGTTTCAAAGCGTATAATAGCAAATAAATGCATGCGTGTTCATGAATTTAAAATGAAACCTTACAAGCATCAGTTCATAAGATTTAGGTATGTAATAAGCATAAATGTACATAAATAGTCAACAAAAAATCGTAAATGAAGAGTAGACCTGAAGAAGACGGAAATGCAGAACTGTGGAAAATTAGTAAGAATATAAATAACTAGAAGAATACTTTTCCCGAACAGAACAGTTTTGCACCACTTTTATGTTCCCTTATGAAGACTAACATTAAGATATAACACATCACTCAATACGTATAGATGGTGCTACTAATAAAATATCTATACGATTTTTATTAAGTACTAATCTTCAAATGGGATATGTTAAAATTTGAGCTCAATCGGATTATTAGTTCACAAATTACAGTTATTTAAATTAAGCAACTGTTGCAAATTTTCAAAACAATGGAAAAATCTGAATTTCGTGTGTTGATGAAGCATTACTTCTGATGAGAAAAATATTGTTGAAGCAAAGCAATGGCTTGATAAGTGTTATCCACACTCTGCTCCGTCAGAAACAATGGTTAAGAGGCGGTATGCTGACTTTATGCATGATGTTGAGCACTCAGGCCGCTCAAATTCAGCAGTTATCACAAAAAAGATTTTTAAAAATCGATGAAGTCATTTTGGCTTATCATGAAATTGATTGAAGTTGTGTGAGATAGCAGAGGAGTTAAAAATATCAGAAAGTAGGGTATTCACCATTTTGTATGAACATTTGTCAATGAGAAAGCTGTGTTCAAAGTTAGTGGCAAAAACAACAACGTGTCAAGGACTCAGGGTGTTTTTTGCAACTGTTTCAACACAACAAAAAATAGTTTTTGCATCAATATGTGAAACTAGATGAAACATGGATAAAACCACTTCATTCCATAATCAAATAAACAGTCAACTGAATGGACAACAACACGTAAAATTCGTCTAAAACGACCAAAGATGCAAATATATGCAAGCAAGGTTTTGATCTCTGTATTTTGGAATGTGCACGGTATTTTGTTCATTGATTACCTTGAAAAAAGGAAGAACCATCAGTAGCGAATATTATATAGCATTAGTAATGCCTTTAAAGGAAGAAATCTCCCCTAAATCGGCCACCAATGAAGAAGAAAAAGTGCTCTTTCACCAAGACAATGCACCGTGTCACAAGTTGATCAATGGCAAAGCTACATGAATTGCACTTCAAATTCTTTCTTCATCCATCCTATTCTCTAGACCTAGCCCCCAGCGATTATTGGCTGTTTTCAGACCTCAGCAGAATGCTCCGGATAAAGAGATGTGGCTCCAACGAAAAAGTCATACCCGAAACTTAGGCATATTTTAAGGCCAAAAGAAAGCATTGGATTGTTAGAGAAGCATTGGAATCATTGTATCACCCTAGAAGGAGACTATGTTGATGAGTGAAGTCGAATTTTGCCTTAAATTCGTTGTTTTATTTCTTAGCTCCGTCACTTATTGAGTAATGTGTCAATTCTACTAAACCTTACGTCTAGAATTCTTATTTCCATTTTGATCAAAATCCACGACATAATTTAAAAAAATGTCTAAAATTTAAAGCTTAAGCTTAAGAGATCTTAAGAATAAATTGAAATTCAGGGAATCTTCCTTAATTGGTGCCGAATGACTATGGATAAAATCTAAAATATTTGGATTTTTAAATAGTAGGTTGAACCTATATGAAACCCCCTAAAACACTTTAAAAGAAAACTGAAATTTGAGGAATAAATAAACATAGATAAACATAGATGGGACCGATTGGATTCGAACTTGGCACACCCAGGTCATCACTTGATTCTGTTGTTGTCATTGGTTATTAGTCCTGGGTAGTCCTAAGATGGCTACTCTCTCAGGACTTTCCTCCCATCTTTGGGGAGGAGTTGGTTTATTGCTAACTGCCAGAGGCACCACAATCAGGGAATGCTGACAATTTTAATAGGCCACAGTGTCTCGTCTTTAGAGGCGCTGGTTGATTCTCCCCACCTTCCGACCTTGTGTCACATCTTCCTGCGGTGGGAAGGAAGTAAATACCCAGATACTAACAAGATGGACCATGTGAAGGTTGCAAACATCGATGTGAAAATGGGACCTATTGTTAAAATTTCGCAAAAATCGAAGGTTTCTGAATTTTCATTAAGAGCTTCCAACCTCTTTTTTACTCCTTTGCATAAAACTAATTAAAACTAAATATAGTCCACATTACCCACCCTTACACATCGAAAAACCTTGTAAAATATTTTTTGAATGTTATTTGCACAACGTTTCGGCTAATGTAACCTCCAACTTTCTTCACGTGTTTCTTGTTGACTGGGAAATCTTTATGTCCACTCTGGAATCTATATGGAATTTCGAACTGAACCCTTTATTTAATCTACGGGGGTAGATTGTTCTCGTGACGTCAGCCATGACTGGATAGACGTCTTAGGTAAGTAATTTTTATTTTATTCTTAGTTACTATTACCTGTAGTAAGGATTGAACCTTCAACCTCCAGAAAACTGTCACTTAGAAATGATAGTTCCTCAACGATTTTATCCATTGTACAATGTGTCTTTGTAGAATAATCTAACAGAAGCAGATGTTATGTCGCTGTCACCCAACAGGTTGATTGCAATAAATATTTCCTGCATATTTTATCGTTGGTACAATCATAACATATATAAAAATGTCTGATAAATATGATAGTATTTTTTGATTATTTTTATTGCAATGGCTACAAATAGTTTGATGGAGCCTGGGAATATTGGTGTGTCTTAATATTTTTTTTTCATAACTCAGGGCTCCAAGATTATGAGTGATCAGCCCCGCTGTTAATTTATTTATTACAAACAGATTCTGCTACAGATTTTAACATTTTTCTTTGGAACTTTTTGTTCAACTACTTCCAGCCATTTTCTGTTTTTTTGTTTTTTTTACGTATTCAAAATATTGCTTAGTTTAACAGTATTTTATTATAATATAGCAGTCAACTATTTTGATGTACTATTTTCTCTGAATGCAAATAGATAGGTACCACTGGATAATTGGCTCCTCAGCCAATCAAATGTATTGGCGTAAAAATACAATTTGTTAAACTTCTTATGGCACACACGTGTTCTGGGCTTTTCCCGCTTTTAATCAGTTGGAGTTCAAGAGCGTGCTAACTGGACAGTCTGTTGTTGGCTCTTTCAACTCGCTAGCGATGAGATAGAATCTACAAAGATGCGTGGCATCTCATTTTGTAATGATTGACTCTTAGCTGTTTTTTAATTCTTTTTCTGCACTGCCAAAATGAAAGGTAACCTTAAATGTCGCCTGTTGTTGCTTACTTATTTCATCTATGAGTGGATGTGGGCCTTTCTATCTAATTATTTAGAATTTGGAGTCAGATGGACCTTCTATCACAACCGAACTTTAATTATAATGAAAACTGATACCTCTTTACCTCACCTCATCATTATTTTATAATATATATTTGGTGTCTGTCTCTAACTGAAACTGATTCCTCGACGATATAACATTAAATTATCAAAGATATTTTAAATCTGAAACGTTGAGACTTATTGTCTGATGTTACCATTTCTACTACTTTTATTTGTTATGTTTGAAAAAAGAGACAAACGGAAAACAGGTTAGAATGCAGAAGAAAAACAAAAACAAAAGATTTGACCGGTTTCGTTCGTATTATCGAACGTCTTCAGAAGAAGTGAAGATTTGGAAACAATTTTATTTTGAAGGCACACACATGGGAGAAGGAGAAGATGATCCGATTGGACCATATGAGAGGACCTTTAGCTACATTGAAATATGATTTGACAAGTAGGTGACATATTCTTCTTTATTTCTTCTTATTTTTTTTATCTATATTTTTATTTATTTTCTTTTTCTTTTCCATGTTCGCACCTATCAAGCTAGTATAGGGAAGGCGGTAAGCGGAGGGGGTAAAGGCGATAAGAGGGAAGAAGACAGAGAAACTAGCCAGGATAAACACACATAAAGTGGAAGATATATATATATATATATAAGCATGCATACAATCATGTATGTAAATATATATAAGTATAAATAAACACAAACTAAATCATCACAACATAGGAGTGGGCATGAAATTGATACACCGAACACAAGCCTTCAAAAATTAGAAGTAAATTCCTATCAACTTTGAGGAATAAATAAACATAGATAAACATAGATGGGACCGATTGTATTCGAACTTGGCATACCCAGGTCATCACTAGATTCTGTTGTTGTCATTGGTTATTAGTCCTGGGTAGTCCTAGGAGGTCTATCCTCTCAGGACTTGCCTCCCATCTTTGGGAAGGAGTTTGCTTATTGATAACTGCCAGAGGCACCACAATCAGGGAACGTTGACAATTTTAATAGGCCAGAGTGTCCCTTCTTTAGGGGTGCTGGCTTGATTCTCCCCACCTTCCGACCTTGTGCCACATCTTCCTGCAGTGGGAAGGAAGTAAATATCCATATACTAACAGGAGGGGCCATGTGAAGGTTGCAAACATCGATGTGAAAATGGGACCGATTTGATTCAAACTTGGCACACCCAGGTCATCACTTCGTGTTATTATCCACTTCACTACAGCCACCACCCAATCTATTATTAATAAATATTACTAACATTCAATGTTTATCATACAAATAGAAAGACATGGCTGCTACCGGTGTAAATGGAGTGTCTAATCTACATAATGATTTTAAAAAGCAGGTGCTATATTTATTATTAAATTCAATTTTTAAAAAATTTAATTTCATATACATGTGCAATACATTTGTGTATGCATTTTATGAGAAATTCATTTGGATAAAAGTAATGGGAATAATTTTAATCCCTTTGTATGCATTTATAACACTATAAAAACCCCTTAATTCTGCTGTCGGCATTGGTTTCCCTGATTCTTTCATTTGTTTAAAAACACTTATTTGTTTTTTGATTGAATAAACTTTGTGAAACGGAAACAGCATATTTATTTTGACATCTAGCTGCTCAGATCCCAATTTGGGTTGACCCCCCCCCCCCCCAACCTTCTCTCTTTTCTTTCTTCTCAGTAGCCCCTTACGTCTACAGTGGCGGCCTGCCTTCTCTGGGGTGAACTATGTTAAAAAAAAGAAATGAATATAAATTGTATTGAACGTTTTAATGAAAAAATTTTATTCAGTTTTATTGTAATGTTTACATTTGTGAACACATGGAGTTTCAATGACATCGGATATAGAGTCATGCTAAACCCGTTCTTTTCAACCGCCATCATAATTGGAGTGCTGATCTATACTTGGTCCTATAAATGTTTTTTTTATACAGGGTGACTCATGCAGCAAACATTACTACAAGACAGACTCGTTTAAGCAAGTAAAGAAGAACACTTTCGTGCATCAGCTCACATGTAAAAGTCTCTCTAAGAATAGCATTTCCTGCTTCCTTTGTTCCAGCTTGCTGGTCTAGTGGTCTCCATCAATTTTCTGTTTTGATACCTCATTGTAATACAGCTTCCTATTTCAGTAGCTTCTTTCCAAGAATTGCAGACTTGTGGAACTCTCTTCCTGATGACTGTTTTCCTCCTACCTATAGCCTTGGTCTTTTCAAGACTAAGGACAATAGGCATCTCTTGTCTTTGAGATAATCATCTTTCGTTCCTGTTAGCTTCAATGGTGGACCTTTTTGAAAACTTTGTGATAGTAGAGAACCTCAATGCAGCCAGTTACAACCATCCAAGCCATTCTGAGCACCCAGTTAGCGTTCACCTAAGAGTGAGAGAGTCGGTTCAGCAATCCAAAACATTCTGTGTACAAAAATGTGCTGCAGACCCTGTACCCATCACTTATTATAAATTTCTCACACTTCAAATCTGTTCCGGGATTGGCTAAAAGAATAGATTGGCGACTGTGTGATCAGTCTCAAAACTAATTTAGAGTGGGCACCTCAAGTTTATTCAATCAAAACACAAATAAGTGTTTTTAAACAAATGAAAGAATCAGGGAAACCAATGCCGACAACAGAATTAAGGGGGTAAAAAAAGGTCATTTGATTACTTTACTAGTACATTTAGTATTTTATTACCTGAATTAGATTTAGTGACACAGAAAATGGAACATATAGGTTTTATTGATTTATTATTATTTTATTGTTATTTTTATACCAATGATTCGCCACTTACCAAGGCCGAAAGCCACTCGACGATAAGGATTAATGAGATTGTTTGTTAGATGATGAAGAATACTATGAAAGGATTGAAAACGATGGCTGGAATTGACAGAATTTGATTACTTAAGAGGACGACTCGACAAGTATTTACTGACATTGGACTTGAAGAGGACTAGGGAAGCAGTCCTGTGGCAATGTATTCCTAAGATGGAAAGTTTTTGGAAGAAACTCTGTTCATGGAAATTCTGTTTGGTTTTAGGTACACAGAGGAAGAAATGGAAGTACTTTGTAGTGGAACATATCATTTTAATTGATTCATTATATTGTTTAATGTACTAACGGGTCACTGCTTATCAAGGCCCAAAGGCCAGTTGAAGATAAGGGTTAGTGAGTTTGTCAGGAGGACAGTGAAACAACAACGTGATGATTGGCAACAATCGTTGAGACTGGTCAGAATTAGATTATTTAAGAGTTAGGCTCAACCAGAATGTGTTAACATTGAACTTGAAAACGACCGTGTTATAGTCAGGTGGGAAGCACCCCTGTGGAAACATGTTCCACAGACGGATATTTCTTGGGAAGAAACTTTGCTCTTGGAAGTTCTGTTTAATTTTAGGTACACAGAGGGAGAAAAGACAATTATTTACAAGGGTTGTGGTTGAACGAGTCTTTGCTATGAAACTTTTACAGGAGGGAACCATAGATTGGAGCTCAGTTGAGCACCTATTATAAAAATAACAAGAGTAGAGGGACTAGCAACCTCTCTTCGGTGAGAACGGGTCACCACTTACCAAAACTAAAAGCCACTTAAGGATAAGAGTTAATGAGATTGCCAGTTAGGTGATGAAGAATACGATGAGAGGATTGGGAATGATTAATGGAATGGAGAAAATGTGATTACTTAAGAGGACCACTCGACAAGTATTTGTTAACATTGGACTTGGAAAGAAACTCTGTTCATGGAAATTCCGTTTGGGTTTAGGTACACAGAAAAATAAAGGGAAGTACTCTGCAATGGTGGTAAGGAGACGAGTTTTTGCTGTGAATGTAAATTTGGTAAATCATTTTGCATATTTTATTCTTTTGTTTTTCATACATTCCGACTGTTACTTACCTTAAAAACACAAGGGATTTTTGAGTATAAATAAATATTTGTACAATTGTATATCCCTTGTTCCCCATTTCAATAAATTGTCCGTAAATAAATATCATAAAATCAACGCTTATAACTGAGTAATTTTTTTGCTTTTCATTTTTTTAATTTTCAATTATAAAAGTTTCAAGTATTTATATTTTCTAAGAAATAAATATTTTTTTTTTTTTGTAAGTAAATATAAATTTGGGAATTTTTAATGGAAAAAAATGTTATTTTCAGGCCAATTTTGCTCGTAAATATTTGCTTCGTTTGTTTGTTTGTTTGTTTGTTTGTTTGTTTGTTTGTTTGTGGGGCCATGTTAGGGTTTGAATTATATCAGGTACGGTGTCAAGCTAAACCTGTTCTTTTCAGCTGTCAGCATAATCGAAGTGCTGCATTTCACAGTTGTATCTTTCATCGGTTGTATATTGCTGCAGTGCTTAAGAATATTTCCATTCTTTGGACGTCCGGCATGAACTGAAATATTTTTCTACCACCTTTGTTCAAATTGAAACATACATATCTAAGTACTCTGGTTAATGTAGTTTCAAAATATATCTAATTATAGTGGTTTATCTCCAAAAGCCTTGTAAGAGTTAGTGATATATTTCCATCCAATGGACAGAACAAAAATTACACTTTGATCCTAGCCCGATGGCCAAGAAAATGTATTTTAGTTCGAGTTTTACGTTCAACACAACAGCGGCATCAGATGAAATGAAAAAAAAAAAACCCAGCTTTTTTTGCATTGTATTTTCAGCAATCAGGTGATCCCATCTTTAAAAAGAAGGTGGAGGGTGATAATATACGTACGAACATCAAATTTCCTTAGCGTATTATTATATAGATCCTATAAAGGTTTCTTTTTTATAGTCTTCAAAAAGTTATGGTGACCACACTGAAAAGCTGTAAAAAGGTTACTGGTTTGGCTCAACTAAGCACATGATTAAGAACCTACACTGAATCTACACTTGCTTTTTTAATATAAAATCATAAATGTTGGTTAATATTCAATTCCAAAAAAGAAAAACCTTCTTCTTTATATAGATTCTAAATACATTTCTTTTCTGACTTTCTTTTTAGTTACTCAAAACCAGAAAAACGACAGATACAACTTATTTTTCGGAATTTCTGGGGGAAATTTTGTCCTCGGTCCTGATACTTCACGTTTCATACGAGACATTGGACGGATGAAAGACTGCTTGAATGTTCCAGCACATCTCCCTAGCAATCATCCGAGGCAACGCAATGTATATTCTGATGCATCCTGTAATGTCTAAGTCTTTTTGTGTGTATTTCTTGTTTCTACGTGACGTACAGATTATTATTGTAGTTTTTACTGTTGATCTATTGTTTATTGAAATAAAAAATAAAGTTACGCGTTTTTTCCATCAACAATGCAATAAACGTTAATTAAATCCTCCTTAAAAAATGTAATTTCTTACTTTGGCTTTCAACATCATTTCTATTATGTATTTCGATCATCGAATAATGAAAGCCCCCCCCCCCCCCAACAAAAAAGATCTTGGCAATTCTATAAATTTCTTGGAAATTAATTGTGGACGTTTATTTTAGGGTTATGGCTTTCAATTTTAGTTTCCTGATTAAAGTATACATTAGAAAATTACATAAATATAATCCTAACTTTTTCTTGGCAAAAGTGAAAATGACTTTTTCGCCGTTTGAATGAATTTAACTGGTAACTTTGTATAAATAATCTGTCATGGTTTGATATTCTTTTATAAATTTTTTCATGAAAAGATATTTAGTTTGTTTTCCGATCTTTTAGATTTTCTTATGAATAACAAATGTATCACAAAAATAGAATTTTTCGTAAGAATATAAATTCTAAAATTAAATGAAAACTTGAAACAATTGTAAAAGATATTGGTATGTTATTTCGTTTTCATTTGCTAAATTGTTATATATATATATATATATATATATATATATAAGTTATGCTTTGCTGTTGTTGTTTTGGGGGGCGATAGTGACAGCGTATGAACACTATCTTGTTTTTGACTCACTTCCTAAGTGATGAGAGAGTTAGTTTTCTTACATGCATTTTCTGCATTGCATCACCCCATTAAGGGACGTATTTATGTTATTTATTTATACTTACATAAAAGTTATCCATATATATATATATATATATATATATATATATATATATATATATTTGATTTCTACGGTTTGCTTAATCTGTGTAAATTAATAGACATTCTTGTATGTGGCGAGATAGCTCAGTGGCAGAGTACTCGCTTACCATGCAAGTGACTCGGGTTTCCAATCCTGAGTTCGGATGTGTTCTACTGATGAGCCCAAAGGATTGCGAAACTCGAGTCTAGGACTTCTTGTTTGTTTCTTTCATAGGTTGTGGGCTGCGGCGTTGTCTGATTGTGGAAATAATTATATATATATATTTATGAATAATATTATAAATATATAAATATATCTATATATATTAAATAGAGTGGTTTTCCCCTTCTAAATTAGTTAGAGTAGGCAAAAAAAAACTAATGCATCAAACACATCGGAAATCAACACTACCTATACACCCTTATCTCAATCGTGTTTCAAGCAACTTCTACATATTTTTAACGTATGAAATTAATTTCTATTATTTATCTCTGACTCTCCTACCTGCATGCTCAAAAGAGAGGGTAGCACGCCAATTTCTCTCTATGAATTATTAACTCTTACACTCCCCAAACACCGTTTTGCGATTATTTCATCGGGAAAAACGATTCACCTTCACCACTTAAGTATTTGTAAAGCACACAGCTTACATAGGCATAAGACACATTTCATCCCGACCGCGTCGTGCATTGCCCGAAGTGAGTAATTTATAGACATCCCTTAAAACTTTCTCCAATAAATAAATCGTTTTATTAATAACATTCAATACACACTTCACAACAAAATACATATTACGCGCTTTCAAATCAAATCCATCGATACAACACACAATTTTTTTCATATTTAGGACGCTGAAACCGTACATAAACAATTTACACCAAAATAATACTTTGATGAACGAACGATTTATTACCCAACAGTAAATCACCAGTAAGTATTTTTTTTTATTTTTACAACCATGATCGATCGTAGCATATAAAATATTGCTGCTTCAATGTTTTCCCAGTAATTTTACTTTTTTCAAGAGAAAAGCCACATAAAGACATATTCCTATTTTTAATAATGCTTCCTTAACACTGTGTACGAACGAGAAGGACCTTTTCTTTTTTACTGCCTCTATTTACTTTCTTCCCCACGAGGGCAGAGTTAGACACAAGGTCGGTTACTAATGTGGGGAAAATCCAGCTCAATAAATACGGTCACTGGATTTAGACAGAAATGAAAATAGATGGACAGAATAGATGAAGCATAGAACACATTAACTTAAAAATCATTTCATTATCACATCACTACAGTATAAATCTCTATGCATGAGTGGATGAAGTGTGTGAGGTGCGCTGACGAAAAATTCCTACCAGTAAAATACATAGCCCTGTTGTGCTCGCATACTCTTAATGATAATAAAAGTGTAAAAATTTGGGAATTTCCTTGCTTTTGTACATTTAGCGTATATGAATGTTCATCTTAACCCTATTAAGGGCATATGATTTCAGTATACTGAAATTTTTTCATGGAATGTCACTACTTTTGTAAAGGCTATGCCTCAATACAATGCCTTCTCATAACTGATATAGTTGGTAGTTTGACTAATCAAGGTATATGGTAAACTGAAATTAAAATGCCATCAACTAGACGCTAGAACCTCTATCTTTGCCAAAAATCAGCTAAATCCATCAAATGGTCGATAAGATATAGAATAAAGTGTATGAATACTGGTCATTTTTAAGGTTTTTTGGAATTTTCTGGAAAACTAAGGTATATGGTAAACTGAAATTAAAATGCCATCAACTAGACCCTAGAACCTCTATCTTTGCCAAAAATTAGCTGAATCCATCAAATGGTCGATAAGATTTAGAATAAAGTGTATGAATACTAGTCATTTTTAAGGTTTTTTGGAATTTTCTGGAAAACTAAGGTATATGGTAAACTGAAATTAAAATGCCATCAACTAGACCCTAGAACCCCTATCTCTGCCAAAAATCAGCTGCCTCCATCAAATAGTTTATGAGATACAGGGTGACACATACGTACGTACGTATGTTCGTACACACAGATAACATGATTTCATGATTGAACTTTCTGGATCTCTGGGTTGCCTTGACTAATGATGCTGAAATTCTACACACTTATAGAACCTATCAAATAAAAATTTTGTGCAAAGTTTTAACTAATTTGGTTTATTGGTTTTTGAGTCATGATTGCTCAAAGAAATGAGATTTCCAGCATAAGCCATTCGTGAAGTCTATTAAAGGATAGAGCGCTCTCGCGCCTCCCTTGATATAGTGTAATTTAGTGTTATATGAGAAATAACCAGAGTGCTCAATTACTTGTATAAGAGCATATATATATTTTATAGCCTGCTTATAAATCAACTCTGTTGTTTCTGGTTTGAATTTGATTAGTTCTAGCTCAACTGGTCAGATAGCTGAGCACTGCCTTATAAATTCAATAATGATGTCAGCAATGGCTACTATTGGTGCAACATCCAACATTCATGACAATCTCTAGATAGATTTTGTTCTAGAATATCTTTTAACTAACGCCATTATCCACTTGGCCATGTCTCCAGTAGAACTATCTAGGATGATTTTAGGAGGTTTTATAAACTTAATATCTCATATGATGATGTTGGTTGAGATATTTACAGTAGATTCTACTTAAAGGTTGTGAGTTCAATCCCTGATGAAGAAATGTAAGAAAAAAATCAACTGATGATAGATATCTAAAAGACATGCAATGCAGAACGAAAACAATCTACCTTAAATGAATTTAATAAAAAGTTCAGTTTGAAATCCCCAGGAGGTTACTTACTATGAGAAAAGACAACTGAAGAAGACCGGAGAGTACAACGGCCGAAACGTTGTGAATATAATAACAACTAAGATGAGGACAACAGTCTGAGACATATAAACAATAAAAATAACAGCAATTCCTCACCTCACAAAGTTTGTCAAATCTAATTCCTGCTAACTGTTCTACAAGAAGTTCATTTAGTTACAGTTTAAGAATAATTGTCTTCCATTCTGATAAAAATTCCTGAACCACTTCGATATGGGAAAAAAAAATCAGTACATGAGTTTTGTATTGCTGATTATATTTTTCAGAAATTAGTTTATGTCGAACCTTCTCTTTGTCTTGGAGACAAAGAGTCTCTTGGAAACTGCAGCGAGTGAGAATTGGTATCAACGAGATCAGCAGAGGCAAATAAAACGAGAAAGAACAAGAAAAGACAATTGGAAAGACTTTACAAAAGTTTTAGTGAGGAAAGAAGGACCGACTACAGGAAATCTGAAAAAAAAAAGCCGAAAAAAGATTCACTTACCTCGGGTAATGTTTGTGATAAAGAGAGATATGATATAGATTTTCTTTGTCTTAAGCACAGGGTAGACGAAGTATTCTGCTTCTATTCATATAAGAGCCATACAAATAAAAAAAATATCTTAGATAAGGAGTAGCCTTTACCTGACTGACACGACCACCTATATTACTTAAAACTACAACAACATATTTTTTTTATGAAAATCGCTCCAAACAAGGCATGAAGCCATTTGATGTAAGGAGCTAACAAGAACAAAAGATGATTATCTCAAAGACAGAAGTTGCCTATTGGTCTTAGTCTTGAAAAGACCAAGGCTATAGGTAGAAGGAAAACAGTCAGCAGGAAGAGAGTTCCATAAGCCTGCAGTTCTTGGAAAGAAGCTACTGGAATAGGAAGCTGTATTACAATAAGGTATCAAAACAGCGAATTGATAGAGACCACTAGACCAACGAGTCAAACGAGCTGGAACAAAAGAAGCAGGGAATAGATCACATAATTCTGAAGAACACATGTCATAATAGTATTTATAGAAAAGACTGAGACTAGCAACATCACGTTTGTGAGAGGGAGGGCGCAGAAAAGAAGAAAGGGTGTGGCCAATCAAATTACAGATACGTTTCTGCACCCTATCAAGAACCCTCAAATAGGACAGAGATTCACCAGCTCAAATATGACAATAGTACTCCATATATGGTCTGATTGTGGATTTGTAGAGATAGAGAACAGCCACAGATGTGAAAAAGTGTTTGAAGCGATAGAGTAAACCGACTTTACGAAAAGCAGAAAGTGCAATGGATCTAATCAAGAAAGATTTGATGATAGAGAAAGACCAAGAAGTTTCAGAGTCGATTTCTCCTCAAGAGCAGAGCTATCCATAATTTCAGGAAGAAAAGGTATACACCTATGATTGAAGGATACGAGCTGAGAATATCCTCCACTATATAACAAAGAGCAATGTGCTCCCGCATCATCATCATCATCATCATCATCATCATCATCATCATCATCATCATTTTTACATGTTGGCATGCGTTGAATGACTTTTAGAAATTGACTTTCAAAGTAACCTATGTTTCGCCAGGTCTTTATTTATCCTTCTTTCCCTCAGGTCCATTTTTATCACTTCCTCCCATGTTTTCCTTGGCCTTTCCCCATGAACCGGAGCTGCTATCTCAACTGTTCTATATCTACAAACCCAAGAACTCTCATTCATTGTTTCAAGATGACCATACCATCGAATTCTCCTGTTCTGTACACATCTCCTTATACTGTCCAGATTTAATCTTCCTCTGAGGTCATCAGATTTAAGCCTGTCTTTAAGACTCACATTACACATCCATTGTATCGTTCTCATATCATCTCTCTCCAGACATTTCAGGTCCTTCACCCTCACTGTCTAGGTTTCTCTCTCATACATCATCACACTGCATATACATGCTTTCCCTCGGTCGCTCCTGGTAACGTTCTGCTGGTTAGTAATGGTATACGTTCCCTGAATGGTACACTCCAACAGACTAGTTTTTATAATATACTAATAGAAAACCTAAGTCAGGACGGGTAAAATTAATTCCATGAAAAGAGCAGTTTTTCACAACTTTCATGTCCCTTACAAAGATCAAAACATATATTGCAATTAAATCTTATGTTTAAAATCCTTATTCCAATTTTGATCAAAATCTATTACATGATTTGATTCAAGAAAATGTCTAAAAGTTAAGGCTTAAGCTTAATAGGTCTTAAAAACAAATTGAAATTCAGGGAATCTTGCCTAATTCGTATCTAATGACTTTGGATCAAATTTAATACAAATCTGAAATATTTGAATTTTTAAGGAGGAGGGGGGGTCCATATTATACCCTCTAAACAACCTTTAAAATACTCTAAAGAAACTGAAATTAAAGTAATTATTAATTGATGTCTAATACCTATATTTAAAATTTCACAAAAATCGAAGGCATCTGAATTCTCTTTGCTCCGTTTGCATAAAACTAAATTAAATTAAATATAGCCCACATTATTTACCCTTACACCTAGCAGCTGTGTTCCAAAATTCACAATGATCGGTTAATTAGTTTAGGAGTGAATCCTGTATATAGAGATATATAAACATATACATGTACCTAACTTTATATAAATAGAGATTAATGCGGATGAAGCAAACGTTCATAACTGGGGATGGACGATCAACCTTCACCTTCACCAAATGCATAACCTTCACCGAACATGTAACCTTCACCAAATGTGGGACATGCTTTGCGATACCCAACCCAACTGCCTTATATCGATCACTGGTGATTTGTTTGACAGTCGATTCGACATTTGCATGAGCAGCAGAGATAGTCTAATCTGCATCAGCACACTGTGCTGCTACTTGCTAAATTGTGCACAGTGACAGCACATACACACGACTCGCTGGCATTTTATTGCCTCAGTCTGTGTGACCTCTGCGAAACATCCGCATATTATCAACCTATAAATGAAAGTCACTTATTATTATTTTTTGTTTTTGTCTTTATTTACTAATGAGTCACCACTCATTAAGGCTAAAAGCCACTCGAGGATAACGATTAATTAGATTGATAGATTTTCAATTTGAATGATGATGAATATTATGAGAGGATTGAAAATGATGAATTAAATGAATAAAGTTTTATGACTTATGAGGTTAATGACAAGTTTTTATTGACATTGGATTTGAAGATTACCAGGTGTTATCCCTCAGTGGAGCAATGTTGTGACAACATGTTCTACAGATGGGAATTTCTTGGAAATAAACTCTGTTCATGGAAATTCAATTTGCTGTTAGGCACACGGAGAAAGAAAGGAAAGTTTTTTGCAGTGGTGGTAGTAGATGAGTTCTTGCTGTGAATGTTGTACAGATAGAAACCAGATATTGAAGCTGAGTCAAGCATCTTTAATGGAACTAACAAGAAGTAGAGAAAGTCTAGCAACATCATTTCTGTGAGAAAGGGGCTGTAGATCTTATCGTCCACTAAATTGTGAAGTAGAGTTTGAATTCTGGAAAAAGCAAGAAAGTGTGCTCTGAGCGGCACCTGCACAGATGCGGCAGCAGTATTACATCTTAGTCTTTTATATATGTTGTGGGGTACAAATCACCCCTATTGAAGAACTAATGGAAGCAACCATCTATAATAAATACCATGGTTGCAAAGACTCAAACAGAGCACACTCCTATCATGTGAGTGTCCACGTGTGGTATCTGTTCCGATGGATACTACACCCTATAGACCGGTGTTGTCTTGGCCTTCGGGGCATGATTCCGCCGGTCTATGGGTCTGTCCTGTGCAGTTCTAGGAGGTCCACCCTCCCAGGCTTTGCCTCTCCTCTTTGGGGAGGAGTAAGTTGATAGCTTACTGCCTGAGGCGCCCCTACCGGGGAATGCCGACGGGGCTGTCCAGGTAATTTTTAATGGCTAAAGCGCTCACGTTCTCGGGCGCTGGCTTTTCAAATCCCACTTTCCGACCTTGTGTCACATACTCCTATAGTGGGTAGGTGTTAAATATCGAGGACACTCCTATTATGTGAGTGTCCACGTGTGGTATCTGTTCCGATGGATACTACACCCTATAGACCGGTGTTGTCTTGGCCTTCGGGGCATGATTCCGCCGGTCTATGGGTCTGTCCTGTGCAGTTCTAGGAGGTCCACCCTCCCAGGCTTTGCCTCTCCTCTTTGGGGAGGAGTAAGTTGATAGCTTACTGCCTGAGGCGCCCCTACCGGGGAATGCCGACGGGGCTGTCCAGGCAATTTTTAATGGCTAAAGCGCTCACGTTCTCGGGCGCTGGCTTTTCAAATCCCACTTTCCGACCTTGTGTCACATACTCCTATAGTGGGTAGGTGTTAAATATCGAGGACATTCCTATTTTGTGAGTGTCCACGTGTGGTATCTGTTCCGATGGATACTACACCCTATAGACCGGTGTTGTCTTGGCCTTCGGGGCATGATTCCGCCGGTCTATGGGTCTGTCCTGTGCAGTTCTAGGAGGTCCACCCTCCCAGGCTTTGCCTCTCCTCTTTGGGGAGGAGTAAGTTGATAGCTTACTGCCTGAGGCGCCCCTACCGGGGAATGCCGACGGAGCTGTCCAGGCAATTTTTAATGGCTAAAGCGCTCACGTTCTTGGGCGCTGGCTTTTCAAATCCCACTTTCCGACCTTGTGTCACATACTCCTATTGTGGGTAGGTGTTAAATATCGAGGACATTCCTATTATGTGAGAGTCCTCGTACCACGTGTGGTATCTGATCCGATGGATACTACACCCTATAGACCGGTGTTGTCTTGGCCTTCGGGGCATGATTCTGCCGGTCTATGGGTCTGTCCTGTGCAGTTCTAGGAGGTCCACCCTCCCAGGCTTTGCTTCTCCTCTTTGGGGAGGAGTAAGTTGATAGCTTACTGCCTGAGGCGCCCCTACCGGGGAATGCCGACGGGGCTGTCCAGGCAATTTTTAATGGCTAAAGCGCTCACGTTCTCGGGCGCTGGCTTTTCAAATCCCACTTTCCGACCTTGTGTCACATACTCCTATAGTGGGTAGGTGTTAAATATTGAGGACATTCCTATTCATGTTTTACCGCATGGTAGGAATCCGGTCATCTCCTACCACATTTAGTGGCGTTACTGTATTGCTATGAATAAATACATTGTATATTTTAACCTGTCACAATTTGTGGTTGTTATCTTTGTGACCCCTAGCACGGGTCTACAACAATATAGTTAGAGAATTGCATCTAGAGTTTGGTACTTTTAAGAGCGGTGGAATGATCCACCAATTTTTCCAGCAACTGTAGCAACAGATTGGATCTCAGGTGAAAGTCAGTCCTAGGAGCTTATCAAAAAAAGGAGCTTCCTCAAGGAGAAAGCCATTCATTTTAACTGGAGCAAAACAAGGATCTGAGCATTAGTGATGAAAGGAGATAGGTTGGTTTTAGACGTGTTAAAAGTAAGAAGCTACTTGCCTATTGTACTACGTCTTTCAGATACGAGCAAGAATCTGCAAGATCTTGATTACCAATGCTCTTCGAAGTGCAGCCATAGACAGTTTTGTTGTCTACGTAGATATCAACAAATGATCTTCGAATATTCTTTGGAAGATCATTTGGTAGTAGCAATGCCGACGAGCCTCAAGAATTAATTCTGGGCCCAAGTCTCTTCATGATTTTTATCAGGAAGAGACTTGGGCCCAGAATTAATTCTTGAGGCTCGTCGGCATTGCTACTATGTGCTTCAGACTTCTACCCATCAACAACTACTTATAAATCAGTCTGGGAAGATGAATTTTTCATAAGATGAAGATAAAAATTCTGAAAGTTTATTTCATTTTAGTTTACTTTTAGCAAGTTAAACGAATAAATTTCAAGTCAAATGATATCTATATTTATAAATTCCAATGTGTGTCTGTATATTCCCTATAGAAAGAAAGGTTAGAGAACCTGCATAAAAACTAAAAGTGTATTCTTATGTAAACATTTTCTTGAAAGAAAATAAAAATGGGGCTGAATCTTCTCAGAAGGCTATGGAGGCAGAACCCTTCTTAAAACTTCAATTATATAATGTTTTGATGAAATTTACATCAGATGTATAATATTTTAAGGGGAAAACAATGAAAATCGTTCCGAATTTCTACGTACATCTCAATGTGTCGAATATCTATGTGCCCCCTCTAATGAAGCTAAAACTTCAAATATGTATGTCCGATTTTAATGAAATTTAAACCATATGTAGAAGACACTAATTCAGAGAGTCTTACAAAATTCAGTTTCCTCCGACTATATTAAGGGCGAAATAGGAGACAGTAAGAAAAAGAAAGTAATATGGCGTTATGAGCATAGTAAAAAGGACATAGTGTTCCTCATTAAATCCTGGGCAAAATCAGGTCTTCTTGCTAGTATATATATATTACGATGAATATTATAAAATTTTTATCCCCACACGCATGTGTTTCATCCTTTTCCGGGAATCATCAGTGTGGAGGATGATTGCTCTGCTGGATACACGATTCGAAACCCAAGTCAACATTTTAACTTTTGTCTGAATGCTTAGAACGATGCGACCACCAAACCAACCGCATTGGAGAAAGAGGATCAAGATCTATTTATGTCTAAGCAAGGGAACACATATAGAAACCTGTCAGCAACAGTGTTCAATGAAACGTTGGCCGAAACTTAGCATTTAAATTTGACATACTAATTATAATTCTCTTAAAACGCCTGTCATATTATTAAAAAGACTAAACAATATTACGATAAATATTATTCAATTTGCGTCAAACTCACACACACACACACACACACACACACATATATATATATATATATATATATATATATATATATATATATATATAAGGTTTCAGATGTATATTGTTATATTGATGTGTGTGAGTTTGACGCAACTTTTCATGGAAACTTTTTCTTTCCTGTCACAGTGATTCCCTCTTCTGTAAAAGATAAAAACTTCATTTGAAGGGAGAAATTCCCAGTATTTGTTCACTTTCATTCATTTACCGAATCTCTGCATACAGACATTCGGACAGAAAAGCTTTTCTCGTATATTTCATTCAAAAGACATGTCAAGTTGACAGATCAGAAAAAACAAAGAGTTGGAACATTTCTTTGACTCGAATTGAATATTTTTACAATTAATTTCCATTATAGAGTTTAGCCTGGTCCTTTTTTTCAGTTGATTCTTGGCTTAATTATTGCCACATTTCCGGAAACACTTTAATCTGGAACCATGTCTCTTGTTTTTTTTTATATAAGACAAGTGACATTTTGGTTTTTATAAAATTATATTGGAAAGAGTTCTCAATAAAAATTGTTAAAGTTGAAGTAGAAGACGTTGTTACAATAAATATGTAACAAGAATATGCAGCAAGAACATAAGTCAGTCATGAGACTGCATACTTCCGCTTGCCAACTTAAGGATTGGCCAAAGTTATATATGGACCTTACTTCTCCTTATTGTATGAAGTATTACTGATAATCAAATATGTTATAGTAGATAAAAATATGCTTTTGTTAATCCTAGTAATGATAAATGAATTCAAGTTAATAGTAAATCAGTAATAAACACTTTTGGTTAACGTTAATAAGTATATCTAAAAAGCGGAGTCTCACAACAGTTACAAATGTGAAAATGTAATTTTAATTATGTTGGGCTTTTCTTTTATGATAAAAAAATAATGTAACAATATGTAGATGCGTAAAAATAAGGTTAGAATCGGAAATTTGTCAGATAAGTTTAAAAATAAAGTGAATAGAACATTCCATTAGAAGTTAACAGTATAATTAGAGCTATGTGTACAGGAAGTTGTGTTATAGGAGGAAGTCCGAACTGACACGTAGGAAGGAAGAGCAGAAAGTCTTTCTTTTGGGCAGATGAGCTGATTAGGTTTGGTTGTCTTTTGTAAAGCTCAATCTGCTGAGAGTGGGTGATGTGTAACATTGTAGTGCTGTAAGAGAATGAAACATCCAAGTGCATGAGCCATTGAACGATAAGCTTATTGCGTTTTTTTTCTTTTATGTTATCCATGGTTTCAGCTACCAGCTGAGAGAGGAAGAAAGAAACTTCAGCTGCCACATCACCACTGTGACTTTAGTGAGACGACCAGCTGGCTCTGCTGACAAAGTGGATTACCGACAAACCGTGTGGATTGAATAAGACCCACAGAATGCTTCAATAATCTCAGCTGGATGCAATAAAAGGTGGATGGCTTTGGGTGTTTCTGTTTTACGGCATATCAACCCTTTTTGTGTTATTTAATGAAAAATTCAGTAATTTTAGTAAAAGTACTCAATATCTTTAAATATTTATTCATGCTGTAAATGAATACTTTGCAGTATGTATGGAAGCAGTCTTGTGGTAATGTATTTCATAGATGGGAAGTGCTGCGAGTGTTCTGGACTCCTTGGTGGGTAACGCCAGACAACGTCTGTTTTCAGTGCGGTCTGATCCAAAGAATTAATATCAGTCAGGTTGCATGAAGTTATATCACTTCTTACGCACTCAAGCCAGGTCTTCCTTCGTCTATGACTCTCACTAGTTCCTGCGGTATCCAAGCATGTCATGAAGTTGATGCAAGAAGTGGCATGCTGTACATGGCCGAACAACCTGAGACGCCAAGCATGTATGCTATCCTTAATATCACCAATACTAAGTTTCTGATGAAGCACGATTGATGGGATCCTTTCCTCCAGTGAGCAGCCGCACATCAACCTGATCATTACACCAAAGCTGTTGCAGATCAGAAGTGTGTATCAATTATTTGTTTACATCCAAGCGTTCATAGCTTTGTATCGACTTGGCTTATTTTGGGATGGCCACCATCTCCTACCCCCATAGAAATAAATGTGTGAAAATATAAGCAATACAATGTTTGATATTTATATATAAGCATACTTGCCTTAGTGCATTACAGATACCAAAGTTTCATGAGACCCAGCCTAGTTTTAAAAAAAAACAACTTATTGCGCAAATAGACTCTTCGATTATCAGTCATGTAAACACACTGAGGGAACTCTCCTGTTTAAGGAGGTTAAGAAGTAAAGACCAATTTATGTGTGACGTCATATCCGTTTCTATTATATTCCCCCAGCCTATCAATTTTAACCTCATGGTTTACCAAGTTGACCCCAATTAAACTCTCAGTGGTTACCATTTCCTCATATGCTGAACTAACTATTTTATATACTAGTGAATTTATTCACCCAATATCTGACATCTTTTTGAAGAGAATACGTTAACATATTCTCTTCGAAAAGATGAAAAGATCTGTTGACTATTTTAAGATTTATTCAATTATTTTGAAGTTATTTACTTGAAAAGTTATCAAAGGAAAAACAACTATAAAGAAATAATTTTTTTAAATTTAAATGAAAGTTTTGTTGTAAGATATCTTAGTATTATTTGGATTATGCGAACTACTGTTCTCATCTTAGATGTTTTTCTCACAATGTTTCGGTCGATGTAATCTCTGAGCTTCTTCAATAGAACCGAATAAGTTTAGAGGAAACGTTGTGACAATAATATCCAAGATGAGAACAGTAGTTCGAATGATCCAAATAATACAAATTATCAACACTCATGTAAAAAATTCCAAAACGTAAGATATATTCATCTATATAAAGCTATATATGTGTATATGTTTATATATCTGTATGTACAAAATTCAACCTTAAACTTATTAATGGAGCATTATCATTTTGAAACAAAGCTGCAAAGCATAACAGGTCGTAATGTGAGCTATATTTAGTTTAATTTAGTTTTATGCAGTTTTTGTGAAGTTCTTCATGAAAATTCTGATTATTGTGAAATTTTAAGAACAGTTATCAGACATCAATTAATAAATATTATCCAAATTTCAGTTTCTTTGAAGTATTTTAAAGGATTTTTAGCGGGCATAATATGGGCAAAACCTCCCATTTAAAAATTCAAATATTTCAGATTTGCATTAAACTTGATTCATAGTAATTGGACACTAATTAAGCAAGACTCCTTGAATTTCAATTTCTTCTTAAGACCCCTTAAGCTTAAGCCTTAAATTCTAGAATCAAAATCATGTAGTAGATTTTGATGAAAATTAGAATAAGGATTCTAGACATAAGATTTAGTATCATTATATCTTCATTCTAATCCTTATAAGTGGATATAAAGTTGTGCAAAACTATTCTGTGCATGCAATTAATTTTACCCGTCCTGGGTATTCTTATATTTTATATATATATATATATATATATATATATATATATATATATATATATATATACTACAATAATACATAATAATTACATACTACAAGAATGCCTAATAATTACATATATATATATATATATATATATATATATATATATATATATATATATATGTAGTATTATTATTATTATTATTGTTATAATTAATGTTATTTGATATGCAAATTACCATATCACACGGTAGTCTTAATGGTAATATATTATTATTATTACATTATTATTATTATTATTATTATTATTTATGTATATATTAGTGGAATTTAAGCTGAATTATTTCCATACTTGATTATTGGGGAAATGGTCGTTTGATCAGTACCATTGGCGAGCCATGAATATTATAACTGTCTTGTTTTTAAATCTCCGAAACAGTTACATGGTATACAGTTGATAATCCCGTTTTAATATTTCACGCTTAAGTTAAGGTCCCCTGATTTTGTTTCACTGTTAGATACTTGAATCCCCCCTTTTTTTTTATTTATGAATTTTCCAACGAATGCTAAGTCTGCGATATCTTTGATTTAGTTAGTTTCTCTGGGAATTTAAACTGCATTTTCCTTCATTTTTTTCTCTTTAGTTTAAAATGACTAAAATCTTCTTTATACTATATATATATATATATATATATATATATATATATATATATATATATAAATATATATATATATATATATAGATATATATATATACATATATATATCAACATTGGAGAGTTCATATTTTTTCCTTTTAAACATCTTTTTTTAAGAATTTAATAATCAATGAGACGAAAAGCCTACTATAAAAGCATTTTTAGATGCGATATTTATTAATAAAATAAAAAATATCAACAAAAAATTCAGAACAGATTTTTTTTTCTTTTTCATTTTTACTTTGATCTTTTGGCTGATAATTTCACAAGAAAAACCTTGCTTCATCAGAATGGTGAGAAATAATAATAGTTCTGCAAGTTTGTAGTAGTCCATATGGATGGAGAAAGACGTGTTGTTGTTATAACGGTTCATTCACCTGTAAAATATGAGGAAACGCGCGTGCCCATCAGACTTGTACTAACATTGGAGAGTTCATTTTTTTCTTTTCTTTTAAACATCTTTTTCTCCATACAAACTTACGGCGGAACTATGATTACCTCTCACCACTCTGACGAAGCAAGGTTTCTCTTGCGAAATTATTAGCCAAAAGATCAAAGTCAAAATGAAAAAGAAAAAAAAAAGTTTCGAAAAAATCTGTTTTAATTTTTAATTTTTTTATTTTATTAATAAATATTGCATCTAAACATGCTTTTATAGTCTTTTCGCCTCATATATATATGTATATATATATATATATACATATATATATATATATATATATATGTATGTGTGTGTGTAGGATAAACTCCTAAACTAATGAATTTATCATTATGAATTATGTGATGCATATTCTAAGCAATGTAGTGAGTATCGTGGGAACATTATTATAATTTTTGTAAACTTTTTCATAATATTTTCAACCGAAACGCCCCCCCCCCCCAAAAAAAAAGGGAAAAAATAAAATTTAATGCTATACTTATTTCTTATACCCGTCCTGGGACGGGCATTTTGCTAGTTGATATATATATATATATATATATATATATATATATATATATATATATATATATATATATATATATTATTAACATGCAATGTTAATGTGATGAAATAAGGTCAAACTATTTTAAATGATTTATTGAAAACAGACTTCTGTTTTGTGGGGGTGTTCATACCTCAATAGTATTAATGTATAAGTGAACGCAAATAATATGACCACATTAACTTTTTATGTTGTGACCTTGTTAGGGGCCAGAAATAAAGACACAAGAGAGGAATTGAGTAATAATATATTAATAAAGAACAGTTGTACAAAACATTGACAAATGAGAGGGTTACCAGCAAGACTGCTCGGTCCGACTGTCAGGGCTGTCTGCTGAAATATTGACTTCCTCTCAGAGCAATACCTGCTGCTATTCATAACTGGGAGAGTTCATGTGTGCGTCGGTAAATTACCATAATGCATTCCATAGTCTGTATTGTATCCAGTAGACTGGTCATGCCTTGCCTCTTCTTAGTGTGAAGCTATCTAAATAACAAGTAAGTTATAACTTCTGCATGTGCTGAAGTTGTATTAGATTAAAAATAACAACTGTATCGACATGTCAAAACTGTAACCACCAGAACTTAACCAATGCAAGATAAGTATTAAACAGAAGAAATAAAAAAAGGCATTTCTTTATTGATTGCTTCCTTTTTTGTGCATGTTCCTTCCATTGTCCGTTCCACTCTTCCTGGCTGAAGATGTCAGTTCCTAGATGTTTCTTTCAGTAGATCATCCATTCCCAGAAGTGCATAGTAAAATCGTCAAAGAATGAAATCAGTATAAATACACTTAGTTTCTACTGCGAGTGATTTCACATTAGAAGCAAATAAATAACATTCAGTAATGGCATCACTGTCAAGCCTGGGTGATCTCCCTTACCAGGGAGATGTCGGCTGCTCAGTCAAAAAAAAAGATGGACGCTTATTTTCAGCTGAGCTGATTGGATATTGAGAAAAAAGAGGAAAGGGACATCTTTCAGCAGAATATTCAATTGTGAAAGGCCAGAAAATGTTAAAAGGATAGAAAAGAGGCAACCATATAGATTAATGGCGTGTTGAACGGACAAAAAAGCGACTAAATACAATTTTAGTGAATGGTAAGACAAGATAAATGTCTGGAAAAAGAATTCCCATATAATTATCTATTATTATACTAAAGCTGAGTTCCTATTTATTTGCCTCCCCACAAGGGTAGAGTTAGACTCAAGGTCGGTTTTTAATGTGGGGGAAATTCAGATCCCCAAAAAGAGGCACTCTAGATTGGAACAAAAATAAAAAATAGCCTCAGTCTTGAAGGACTTCTCTTTTACTGAACAGATACTATACTTTGTTCCTAACCAAACGGCTAAGGAGTATTAAAGCTAAGTTAATCAACATTTGTTTCCCTAAGGATTTTTCTCTATATATTTTAACCACACCACAAAATCAGGCCTTCGTTCAGTCTAAGGACACAATGGATATCCCCTGTAAAGGTGCCTGCACGAGATGTTTATTGTGAAGCAAAGGTTGTGCAATTGCCGCACACACCTCTCCTGAACCGGCATTGCCTGAGTCCAGTGACAAGGAGAAGTCCGAGACAACTGGAAAGAACACCAAGATTAGCAGAGAGCCTCCACACACAGCACCTGGTATTCCTAAATGGTCACTCATTTAGTATTGACCAGGCTCAACGTCGCTTAAGTTCGGTGATCTAATGGGAACCAGTGTGTCAACATAATTATGCCGTAAATACATGCTAGAATATTCCCCAGGGTCAGAATTGAGTTATGTTTGAAAAAAACTTCCATTTTAATTGCTCTAATTAGCCATAATTCGCAAAAAACTCATCAGGTGACCAATCTCTTACTAACAAGTTTATATCTATCACTTTCACCCTCTCTCACTGAATGTTGTTTGACCCCACTTTACTGGTTCTTATTCTATATGTGGTCTACCGCCCTGGTCATGTCACTCTCTCTCTCTCTCTCTTTCTCTCTCCTTAACAGTTGAAGGTAATAAAGATAGGAAAGAATTAAAATAATTGGAGTAGCCCATCATAAGCAAAAGAGGATATCACCACAGAGAGCAATACTATTTAATCCGTAGTTGGAGAGGAAAAAAAAGAAACAGAAAGAGAAAGAGAGAGAGAGAGAAAGAGAAAGATATATATATATATATATATATATATATATATATGATAGTTTTATTTACACAGACATGTACAAAATCTGCGACACTGGCATGTCGATGTTATCGATCAACAGTTACTATAAACTGAGATCTCATCAGGCAGAGTTAGAATCCGATCTTAACCTCAGATCATATTTGGAGAGAATGAAGTGGAGGGGTAGAGACAGAGAAGAAGAAGGAAAGAAATTTAACATTTCAAAAATTAAAGCCGTTAAAAAATTAAAATTAAAATTAAAAATTAAAAATTAAAAATTAAAAATTAAAAATTAAAAAATCTAAAAATCTAAGGTCTAGAATCTGAAACAGACAGGGCAAATAAATAAATAAATAAATAAATAAATAAATAAAAAAATAAGAATATATGGTGGAAAGAGGAACAAATAATGATGAGGGGAGAGACACATAGAGGAAAAAAGAAAAAGAAGAAGAAGAAGGAGAGAGAGAGAGAGGGCGTCTGTTGATTTAGGTCGGGAGGGAAGGAGGGGGGTAGTAGACATGCACGAATTAGGTGTCAAAAAACCGTCGAGTTTATAAATGTCTTTTTCCAAGTGAACTGTAGTATGCGTGCGTTCAAACTGGGCTGATTGTTATATTGGTTAGGGCGGTGATAAAATGTGTCGCGGTTCCGGGTCTTTATATTGTCTTTATAATTTGTCTGGAGTTAATTTGAATAAATAAGTATATTCGTTAAATGTAACAGGAATAGTAGTAGTAGTAGTAATGATAATAATAATAATAATAATAATAATAATAATAATAATAATAATAATAATAATAATAATAATAATAATAATAATAATAATAATAATAGTAGATACCATTAATAATTGAAGTGAAATAATGAAAATAATAATAAATGAAGTATAATAAAAATACTAAAAAATACCAAAAAATATTAAAAATATTAAAAAATATAACTAAAAGAATGACTGGAAAATGCTGGCGTTATTAATTATTAATAATAATAGTAATAATAATAATAATAATAATAATAATAATAATAATAATAATAATAATAATAATAATAATAAAAATAATAATAATAATAATAATGGTAATAATAATAATAATAAAAATAATAATAGTGGTCAATAATATTTTAGAGTTTATAAAAATAATAGTTTAGGAAAGAAATAGAATAATTAAGGAATATTAGGAATCCTAGGGGGTAGTGATTATCATAATAATATTAAATAATGATAATGATAAGATAATGTTTGCCGATATTATGATATGGGTTAATGGTTGCAATAATGCTGATCATATAAAAATAGTGGTTTAACAGACAACAGTAATCGGAGTGGTAATCCCAGAAATCTTAACAATAGTAGTGATGATAGTGAAAAATTATAGAAGTAGTCATAATGGTGGCAATAACAGTAGTAGTAGTAATAATAATAATAATAATAATAATAATAATAATAATAATAGATACCCCTAATAATTGAGGTGAAATAATGAAAATAATAATAAATGAAGTATAATAAAAATACTAAAAAATACTAAAAAATATTAAAAAATATTAAAAATATATAACTAAAAGAATAACTGGAAAATGCTGGCGTTATTAATTATTAATAATAATAGTAATAATAATAATAATAATAATAATAATAATAATAATAATGATAATAATAATGGTAATGATAATAATAATAAAAATAATAGTTTAGGAAAGAAATAGAATAATTAAGGAATATTAGGAATCCTAGGGGGTAGTGATTATCATAATAATATTAGATAATGATAAGATAATGTTTGCCGATATTATGGTATGGGTTATTGGTTGCAATAATGCTGATCATATGAAAATAGTGGTTTAACGGACAACAGTAATCAGAGTGGTAATCCCAGTAATCTTAACAATAGTAATGATGATAGTGAAAAATTATAGAAGTAGTCATAATGGTGGCAATAACAACAACAATAATAATAATAATAATAATAATAATAATAATAATAATAATAATAATAATAATAATAATAATAATAATAATAATAATAATAATAATAATAATGATAATAAAGATAATAAAAATGGCAGTGGAGGCAAAAGTAAGGTAACGGTAAAACATGGCAATATTATTAATAATAGTGCTACTGTTAATTTCATTGCTGCAAATAACAATAACTATGATAGTAACGTCGGACATGGTGTCACCACTGATAACAATAATTATCTTGATAAAAAGTACAGAAATGGAAAAATGAAAAAATGAAAAAATGAAAAAATGAAAAAGTGAAAAAATGAAAAAATGAAAAAATGAAAAAGTGAAAAAATGAAAAAATGAAAAGAATGAAGAAAATGATTCAATGACAAATAGTTAAGTTTAAGATATTAATAATAGTAGTAATAAATAATTGATAATGATAATCTAAAAAATATATAATCTAAAAAATAATCTAAGAAATATAGAAATATTAATCAAAGAATGGATAAGCATAAAAGGGGGGTATTTAAGAGTAAAGAAAAATACAGAAGATGACCATTAGTGTTAATCGTTGTGGGTATGATAATAATAATAATAATAATAATAATAATGATAATAATAATAATAATAATAACAACAATAATAATACCAACCAATACTACCGCTTACAGTACTACTACAAATAATACTACAAACAAAAAAGCTACTACTAATAGAGATAAAAATAATAATAATTAATAAAAGGTATAAGATGATAGTTGTGTTGACAAAATTTTCAGTTGGTGGGGAGGTGTTTTTTTTTTTTTTTTTTTTTTTTTATATATATATAATAGCAGTCTAAGGGGTTATGAGTGGATTACTAAGAAGGTGTAATCTGTTATGCCTACAGTTAATTGATGTTTCTTGTTTTTTGTTTAGAAGTTTGCCCCTATCGCTGAATTTAATTATTTCAAGTTTTTCTGTTAGGCAAAGGTAGCAAGGTGAGTTTAGGGAACCACAGGTGCTAGTTCTTCTAATTGTGTTCCAAGTTACTGTTGGTGATAGGTTATTGTTGTATAGTTCCCAGTAATATATAGAAAGTGAGGTTCTTTTTTGGTATGTAGGGTTATTAAAAGAACACTTATGTCCAGTATATCTTTCTTTGAAGGTATTACCAGCCATACCTATGTAGAATTTTTTCAGGGTTGGGTTTTCTTTAGTAGAGATGGTTGCTTGATATACTGATTGGGTTATTTGGCAATTATGTTGTAATGGGCATTCTTTTTTGTTTGTGCAGTTACAGGCCTTGGTATATATATATATATATATATATATGAAGGAGAATGGAAAGGAATTAGAGAAAGCAAAAGCCAAATCAAAATTCAATTCAAAAGTTCAAAGCAAGGTATAATCCGCAAAAAGGCAATTTATTCAAGTTAAATTTTCCTTAAGCCAGGCTTTTCAAAGATCAAAATCTTATCATCAGAGGAAGTCGCTGGGATAGATAAGTTGACAATGGCCAAGATTTAAAATTTGAAAAAATGAAATAAAATAAAAATTGTAGGGAAGGAAACGTAGGGCAAAACTGTGCCAGGGTGCAAGCAAATGTCCGATTGCCAAAAAGTCCGGTGTCGAAGAGTCCAGCGGAGAGGATACGATGTAGATAGGTAGGTCGTTAGAGGCACGAGAAGTAATGAGAGAAGTTTCAAAGTTAAACTCCAAGAAGCCACAACTTCAGGTACGGCGAAAATAGAAAATCCAGGAAGGGTAAAAAGTCCAATAAGAGGTACATTCGATGATGCAGGCAGGCGTCAGAGGAGATTAAGATGTAAAATATTCGCCATTAAAGAAACTTCCCGGGCAGAGATGACAAAGGAAAGTGTTTTAAAGTGGAAAAAGGGGCAGTGAGAATATTTAAAGTCTGCCCAGTTGAGAAAGCCGGCTATAAATGAAGAAAAGCAGAGACAGTGAAAACAAGAGTATAATATGCGACCAATGGGCAAGGGAGGAAACGGGTAAGTGGAATGTGGGAGGAGAAAGGGACGGGTACGAGGAAAGAGAAGGGGGAGGAGAAAGGGAGCGATGCGGTGAAGGAATGCGGATAAAACCAAGAGTGTGAAAGTAGGGGGGTGAAACATAAAGTTGAGATTGGAAGTTAGGCGAATTAGGATTCAACTAGAAAAGGGGGAGAAAGGAGTGGGGGTAAGTTAACGAATGTTAGGATAAGGGGTTAAAATATCAGAATATGTATAAGAACAGAGTTCGGGGGTTTAGAAGTTTAATCAAATGACCTTAGATATAAACAATGAGGCAAGATATATATGAAGGGTAGGACTAGGAAAATGAGTTAAAAATTAAAAGAGTAAAGATAAAAAATAAAGATAAAAATAGTATAAAAAGTAGGAATAAGAAAATAAAAGAGTAAAGAATGAAAAATAGATAATAAGATTAGTCTTAAGCTCGCAGGGAAAATTGAGGATTGACCGAAAGAATAAAAAATAAAATTAAAAAATTAAAAAATTAAAAAATAAGATACTAATAATAGAATGAGGGAAAAGTCGATAAGATTGGAGCTCAAGAATGAAAATTAGAATAAGGAAAAAGAAAAAGGAAAACAAGACCTAGAGAGGATATCCGGAATGGGAGTCTCCAAGATGGAAAAAAATTATGGGTTAGTAAATAAGCAGTTACGGGATGCTAGTTCAAATAGATATGGGAAAATATAAACTTTGAAATTTAAAAAAAAGTTATATGGAGGTTAATTAAGAAAATTGTTAAATAGGTTAGTGGAGGCCGGAAGAAGTAAGAGATATACAAGGTTAAAAAAGTGATAAAGGATTAAGCCAGAAGGAGAGTGGAGATCGCAGTTACAAGTAAATACTATAGGGGTTAAAAGATGTAGAGCTAGGGCGGGTTGGGGGTTGAGTAGTTTGAGAGAGATGTGCGAAGGGCGAGGTAAAACAAGGGGGGAATAATCGAGGCTATTAAAAAAGTGAGAAGAATTAAAAACAGGAGGGGAAGAATAATTAGAGTGCACAGTGGAAGCAGAAGGAGTTCGATATCGAGGTGTGCAAATGGGATATGGAGTAGATAAGGCTAATCAACAAGTAAATAAAAGGGCTAGGATATAATATGAATAGAGTGGGTTAGTTATCACTGCTCTATCCTGGATATTGAGCTGTATACTCTTCACAATAGGGTTTTACCTTTCCTAAAAGTTCGCTTTTAGTACACCTCTTTATATATATATATATATATATATATATATATATATATATCTATGCTGCAATAGGCTAATTTTTAACTTACATACGTGTTTGTAACAATGCTTAAAAAAAGAGAGTAACTCTTTCTGTAAATGGTCACAGAGACATTAAGAAACTATTAGAGAGTGGTTGAATCAACATAGAGTGAGAGTGGCAAGAGAAATACATGGATAGCTGAGTGAGAGATAGATAACTTGTTCAGTTAATTACAAATTACGACTATTTAGAACAATTAAGAGAGAATTTATTTTTCAGACATAACTCAATCCCTGAACGTTCATAGACTCAGCTTTAGTGTAATAATAGATGTATTTGGACACATTTAAGTTTAGTACATTTTTTTACAGGAAAAATTGAAAATTGAAAATCCCGTCTAAGGAGCATTTGCGGTGCATAATGTTTTATGAGTTGACTCACTCGAAATATCCATGGAGATTAAGACCCGAATGAAAGAACGCGCAGAAGATGGTTTACAACATTCAGAAATGGAAATTTCGCCGTTGAAGATGAAGATCGATTAGGACGTCAGTTTAGTTTGATGAAGAGCTCATAGTGGCATTAATTAAAGAAAACCTTGCAGTACAGTTGAATAAGCTTTCCTTAAACCATACAACTGTTATCGTTATTTTCAATAGTTTGGAAACGTTCTTACGCTTGAAAAACGGCTGCCTCATGAATTGTCTGAAGGCAACTGTAAATTGCTAGTTGTGATGTGCTAAAAATTTTCCTTGTACAGGATTCACTCCTAAACTAATTAATATTATGCATTTTGGATCACAGCTGCTTGGCGTAAGGGATTGGAATGTGGATTATATTTGGTTTAGTTTTATGAAAAGGGTGGTAAAAAAGGAATGTAAGCACTTCGTAAAAATTCAGATATCTGCGATTTTTATGAAATTTAAAAAATAAGTATTAGACATAGATTAAGAAATATTACCTAAATTTCAGTTTCTTTAAAATATGTTAAAGGGTTTTTTAGGGGCGCATAATATGGGAACAACCTCCCATTTGAAACTTTAAATATTTCAGATTTGCATTGAATTTGATGCATAGTCATTAGACACGAATTAAGAAAGGTTCCTTGAATTTCAATTTATCTTTAAGAACCCTTAAGCTTAAGTCTTAAATTTGAGACATTTTCTAGAATCAAAATCATGTAATGGATTAAGATCAAAATTGGAATAAGGATTCTATACATGAGGTTTATTATCATCGTATCTTAATATCAATCTTCATAAGGGAAAATGAAAGTGGTACAAAACTGTTCTGTGGTGGAATTAATGTTACCGGCCCTGGGATGGGTATTAATTAGTTCTGTTACGAATACACACTTATTATTAAATTACAGAGAACTAAAATTCGGGCAGACCTCATGGGATAAACTAATATAAATATCATGTCGGATTATTAAAAGAATAGTTTAGGAAGAGGCTATTTTGCCGGTCCCGGCTAAATAACGATTCCTGCGTTATTTTGCCGGTTCATGTATATTTAACTAAATTGTTAAACATACAGTGACGCCCGGCACAATAATTATTTACTAATGTAAAGGGATCGTTATTATGCCGGTTCATTTTTTTAAAAAACCTAATTGTTATGGCCTTGCGAAAGAAAAGGTAATGAAATAAATAAAGGCAAATATTTAAAAACAATTTGTTTTCATCATCAGTTGTGTCGGTTAAAGAAATCAAAAAAAAATCGACCTGCCCTATTGTGTCGGTTAAAGAAATATCTGCTTTTAATACAAAAAACATTAAAAGTAAAATAATTAAATGAACGGAAATATTAGAGACAATTAGATTATTTAGTCGAATTTCAAGAAAAACTTCGATAATGTTAAAATACACAGAAAATCACTGGATTTAAACAGTTTCTATTTTAAAATGTTCTTTCAATGAAATCATAAAATAAGTCGTAATTTTGAAGAGTTCACTCCTAATCGAATCAACCGGAAGTAAAAATTAATTTTATCGTTATTTTTAAATATATTGTCGCTTAATAAAGTTTTAAATTATACAAAAAATCAATCAGGCAAAGTTTAATTAAAAACAAACAAAAAAAAATCAATCAGGCAAAGTTTTAAATAGAAAAAAAACAAAAAAACTATCAGGCCAAGTTTTAAAGTATAAATAAAATTTCGTTTGATAAAGTTTTAAATAATACAAAAAAATTAATTTAAATAATAAAAAGTAATTTATAGTTAAATAAACACGAGCCGCAAAATAACGTAAGACTCATTATTGTGCCGGGCGTCACTGTATGTTTAACAATTTAGTTAAATATACATGAACCGGCAAAATAACGCAGGAATCGTTATTTTGCCTATTCGAATAGTTTATCTAAAAAAGAAAAGAAAACTTGCCAATAGAAAAGCATAACATTCCTTGAGATGACATATTTTTTCAAGTGGTGCTTTTCAAAAGTACAGAAAAAGAGGGTTTTTTAAGAAAAATGTCAATGATTACCAGGAGGCATTAAAAAGAGTTTTTTTGTTTTTTTTAAATGTAACAATGATCACCAGGAGGCATTAAAAGGGTAAATTTAGCAACTTTCACAGAAACTCACAGATTAACAAACGCTTAACACCAGGCAGAAAAAAGTCTGACAATAACATCAATCTTATAAACCCCTTTTGTGATTTTCCTACTTTCCAAAATGGGAATGATTCTATTTTATTCCGGGGTTTTACTTTTATGCAATATATATATATATATATATATATATATATATATATATATATATATATATATATATATATATATATATATATTAAGTCAGTTTATATTATATTCCAATAACCATGGTTTTATTTTATTATTTTTATTTTTATTTTTTCACAATTCCCAAAAATATAAAATTTCTGTGAAATATATTTTTAACGGTCCGTTTCATTTGTCTTGCGCCAAACAACATTTTTATGTCAATATCTTCTCTGCAACACTACAAAATCATCAGAAAAAATTCACAAAGAGTAAAAAGTTCTTGGATTAAAGTGTCTTGAAAACACCTACATTATACAGCAGTTTCATTTTAGGGTGAAAACAATAAAAAACAAAACAAAAAGAGATAACAAAAACTCACACGTGTGAGATCTCACTATTACGCCATTTTGAATTTTTCGTTCAAAGCTAGTATATCCTAAAGAGTAGTGTGAACAATTTTAAAATTTTAATTCAGTAATATTTCCTAAAATAGTTAATTAGTTCTATAATTTATTTATAAAATTCCAATTCACTTGAAGATAATTTATTTTTTTCTTTACTAAAGTAACATCAATGTTTATTTAGGTCGTTTGGGTACAAAACTCATTTAAGTACAACATTTTAGAGCTAGTTTCATACGGCTGACATTATGAAACTAGCTCTAAAATGTTGATCATGGTCTACCTTAGAACTGATTTTGGATATTTAGGTCAAAGGTTAAGGTTACGAAAAATATATGTCAAACTTTTTATAATAACTTTAGTTCTGTTAATCGTAGAAACTCGCTACTTGGCCCATATATATCGATACTTCTTTCCTAATATATATACCTTTTATAATGAAGTTTCCATAAAGTCTAATAAATCAAGCAGTGAATTGCAGTTTTCTGTGATTAATGATGTCCCGCATTTTATATGCCCTTGATTTTGACCATGAAAAGTTCAGTAAAAAAACAAAATCCTGACTGAATTTAAACTTACGATTTTCCACAATTTGATGCCTGGATCGGATGCTTTTTCATAAACAATAATCAGCATGCACATTTTTTAGCTTGATCAGATTAATAGTTTATGAGTTATCAATGTTTCCATGACATAACTTCGCCCATCCACCAAAATCACAGCCCCCCTTCCTCTCTACCCATCCTCCTTTCCCTGCATACACCCCCCATACACAAACATTCCAACTTACTTTTTCCCCTTCAATCTTGAACCGCAGCCATCTGGTCAAACACCCCCCTCCCCCCTCTTCCTCACCTCCCTCTCTGCCATCCACTTTACCCCTGCTCATCCCCCACCTCTTTCTCTTACCACCAGCCACAGTAGTCCTGGCTCACCCCATCCTTCCATTTTTTCCCCACTCATTCTTTTCTACATTCATTTCTATTTCTCCAACAAATACGGACGTCCACCCAGCAGTTGGCCACTATTTCATTCTATTTTTCCCAATATGTCTACCCTACATGTATCTGTGCTTGCATGACATCTTTTCTCTATTTCATCATCCTAATGAAGTTTTATAAATAAAGACGAAACGTTGATGTACACATAAAAAACATCCATTTTTTGGTTTTCCTTTTTCATTTTCCCATCACGTCGGATTACTTTCATCCTTCTCTTCCCATATATATATATATATATATATATATATATATATATATATATATATATATATGTATATATATAGTCTCGGAAGTTTCTCAACCATTAAAACTATATTAAAAAAAAAACTTTAAAAAAAAACTTATAGTCCCAAGTCTTCCAGTGGAAAATCACTCATGTAAGTCAATTTATTTTTTACAGTTATTATATTAGTTTATTTCTAACAC
>OY744526.1:78375216-78405216 GCA_963556195.1 Sepiola atlantica | reverse complement strand
AAATATTGCAAGAGCATGCAATCGGTTATATATATATAAATATCAATGTCTATATAGAAATAAAGGTTAGAGAATCTACATCAAAACTAAAAGTGTATTTATCTGTAAAATTTTCCGGGGAAGACAATAAAAATGGTCCTGAATTTTTAAGTGCTTCCTAAGCGAGCTATAGCAGCAGGACCCCTCTTAAAACTTGAATTATATCCTTTTTTGATGAAATTTTAAATATGAAAAGACAATGTAAGTGGTCTCCAATCTCTACTTGCCCTCCTAAGGAAGCTATGGGGTCAGAACTTCCGTTAAAACTTCAAATATATCCTATTTGGATGAAATTTAAATCGTGCGTATAAAATTCTTCAAGGTAGATAATGGAAGTGATCTTAAATCTCTATGCGCCCCTCAATGTGCAGAATCTTTACATACTCTACCTAAGGGAGCTATGGGGGCAGAACACCCTTAAATCTTCAAATACGTATATCCGATTTTAATGAAATTTAAACAATATGCATGAGAGACTATTTCAAAGTTTTCTACAATTTCAGTTTTTTCTGACTATATTAGGGGACGAAACGGGGTGGGGGTGAGTAAAAAAAAAGAAAATAATATGATGTTATAAGCATCCTCATTAAATCTCGAGTGACGCCGGATCTTTCTGCTAGTATATATATATATGCATGACATTTTTCTCTATATTATCATCCTGATGAAGTCTTATAAATAAAGACGAAACGTTGATGTACACATAAAAAAACATCCATTTTTTGGTTTTCCTTTTTCATTTTCCCATCACGTCGGATTACCTTCATTCTTCTCTTCCCATATATATATATATATATATATATATATATATATATATATATATATATATATATATATATATATAGGGCATTTGAAAAATCGATAGCATAACTTTGGAATTATGTTCTAATTTCCTTTGGGGTTCATTTCTCCATCTATGTGGTTTCTGGTTTGTGCTGATAATATTTATTTACCTGTATTTGGTCTTTTGTATTCTGTTACCGGAAATAAGAAGGGCTAATATTCGCAGGATGCTGACAGGGTCTCCCATGTTGGCTATGAAGAAGCCTCTGCCGATTATGGCACTCATATCTTTCTTCTGAGCCGCACGGCTTTTATATTTGTTTGGTGTCATTTTTTCATAGTTTTGTTAGTGTATGTGACAACACCATGTCCAGGCTTGTTTTACCTGTGATTTTGTCACAGGAATAGTTTACCTCTACCATATGTAGAAATAATAGTGCACTATCACACACATTGTACGTGTTAGATGTTTACAATAAAGAATGTTGATCAGCATTTGTTTCAATGGCCTACAATTTGGAAGGCAAGCATTTCCGGACTTTTATGAAATATAGAACATACTCCTGAAATTATGACATCAATTTAACTAATACCCTCTCCCTCAGTCTGTCTGTCTTTCTGTCTCTCTGTCTGTTTATATATATATATATATATATATATATATATATATATATATATATATATATATATATAGCGAAACACTGACTGTGACTAGTCTGTTAAACCCAAGCACAAGAGAGCACCAGTCGGTCTTCAGCCCGTAATGAAGGAAAAACAATATGGCTTAAAAAACAACAAATCACTCTATAAAACGTGCATAAAATAAACCCTGACCTGTAACAAACCAAATTCTGACGACAAAAAATCAATGTCCTGATTATGACTAATACTCCCCCCTCACTGCCCTAAGAAACCTGCAAAAACACCACTCCAAAAACACATGAGAATACCAAAATGGATGTGGGTTATAATAATCTGTCAATTCCTTTGTATACACACTATGATACCCTCTGTCCGGTGAGCTCACCAGATGGAGAGTATCATGGTATGTTCCACTATCAAAACATTGACAGAAGAATTGGTTACATTTGGTATCATTAGCCCTGTGGGCTGAGTTTCGAGTATTCCATTAAATCAAAAGTATTGATGGAAGATAAAATTTATGTATAGTGTCAGTTAAAATAAATGTATATCTTCTATATAAAATTGAATGTCTGTATGTTTGTGTGTTTGTGTGTGTGTGCCTTATAGAACAAAATGTTAGAGAATACAGATACAATATAAAAGTGTATTATTTATGTAAAATTCACAGAGTAAGTTGATGGGCGTATTCCCGAATCTATAAACCCACCCCTTACGGGTCCATGAGGCATATTTCATCGGGGGGGGGGTCCTTTTCAGTTATTTTTCATTATATTTTATAGTAATTTGAAATTGCTGAGTCATATTGTAATTTAATTACATAATAATTTGAAATAACTTTTAATTTTATTTAATGTTTCTTAGCATCAATTCTATTTACATGGAAGGGGTAAGAAACTACTCCAAGGTCCGCCACTAGCTACCACTGCCCGCCACTCTGTACGTACACAAATACATGTACATTTTATAATATCTTATATAAGAAAAGTATTCAGTGTTGTCCTGCAAATAATACCTCAAGTTCATGAAACAATTTATGTTTTTTAATGAAATTTATTTGTTAGAGGATAGCTAAGTAAGAATGATAACTCACGTTTAAAAACACAATTTAGGTTTTTAAAACAAGGTTAGTGAATATACATAACATATAAAAGTGTATTCTTATGTAAAATTCACAGAGTAAGATGATGAGAGTATTCTCGAATCTATAAACCCACCCCTTACGGGTCCATGGGGCATATTTCATCAGAGGGGTGGGGGAGGAGGTCCTTTTCAGTTATTTTTAATTATATTTTATAGTAATTTGAAATTGCTGAGTCATATTGTAATTTAATTACGTAATACTTTGAAATAACATCAAATTTTATTTAACGTTTCTTAGTGTCAATTCTATTTACATGGAGGTGGTAAGAAACTACGCCAAGGTCCCCCACTAGCCGCCACTGCCCGCCACTCTGTACGTACACAAAAGAAAAGTATTCGGCGTTGTCCGGCAAATTATACCTCATGTACATAAAACAATGACGCCATTGGAAATGATGCCATTGTAAGAGGAGGGAGGAGGAGAGGGACACATAGTAAGGCAAGGGTTGCTCAATCCTCATTATTAGTAATTTTTGGTTCATTTAATGTGATCGCAATTTTTTAATTTTATCATTCGTCCTGACGTCATAGTGATAGGTATGTGACGTCAGAGTGATAGTATTTGATAATATTTTAAGCCATCTAAGTTTCTCTTCTGATTGCCACTTGTGCAGTATATGATCCAGGCATGGTACTTGTGCAGTATATGACCAGGGGAATGACACTTGTGCAGTATATGACCCAGGCCATGGCACTTGTACAGTATATTACCCGGGCATGGAACTTGTGCAGTATATGACCCAGGGCATGGCACTTGTGCAGTATATGACCCAGGCATGGTACTTGTGCACTATATGAACCGGGGCATGGCACTTGTGCAGTATATGACCCGGGCATGGTACTTGTGCAGTATATGACCAGGGGAATGACACTTGTGCAGTATATGACCCGAGCCATGGCACTTGTGCAGTATATTACCCGGGCATGGAACTTGTGCAGTATATGACCCAGGGCATGGCACTTGTGCAATATATGACCCAGGCATGGTACTTGTGCACTATATGAACCGGGGCATGGCACTTGTGCAGTATATGACCCGGGCATGGTACTTGTGCAGTATATGACCCAGGGACTGGTACTCGTGCATTATATGACCCAGGCATGGTACTTGTGCAGTATATGACCCAGACATGGTACTTGTGCATTACATGACCCGAGACATGGCACTTGTGCTGTATATGACCCGGGGCATGGCACTTGTGCACTATAGGACCCTGGGCATGGTACTTTTGCAGTATATGACCCGGGGTATGGTACTTGTGCAGTATATCACCCGGGGCATGGTACTTGTGCATTATATGACCCCCGGCATGGTACTTGTGCAGTATATGACCCAGTGCATGGCACTTGTGCAGTATATGACCCAGGGCATGGCACTTGTGCATTATATGACCCGGAGTGTGGTACTTGTGCAGTATATGATCCGGGGCATGGCACTTGTGCACTATATGACTCGGGGCATGGCACTTGTAGAGTATATATATATTTTTTCTTCAAAATTATTTTTTCTTCCACATGTTTTTTTCTTCAACATTTTTATTTTTTTCAACATTTTTTTTTTTCAAAATATTTTTTATTTCAAAATTTTTTTTTCCTTCGAAATTTTTTTTTCTTCAAAATTTCTTTTTTTTTCAAAACTTTTTTTCTTCCAAATTTTTTTTTATTTCTAATATTTTTTTTTTTGTTTCCTTCGAAATTTTTTTTTTCCTTGTTTTCTTCAAATTTTATTTTTTTTTACTTTTGCAGTATACGACCCGGACATGATACTTGTGCAGTACATAATCCGGGCATGGTACTTGTGCAGTATATGACCCAGGCATGGCACTTGTTTTTTTTATTTCAACATTTTTTTTTCTCTTCTGATTATTATGCTCATCAAAAGGAGGGTGAATGTCTATGTTTGTATGTTTTTTATCGCCCCGGGCAACGCCGGGTAGCCCTGCTAGTATATATATATATATATAGGTAAAATTGAAAGTTCTTGAAGCCTCTTAGGAATTGAAGTAATGAAAATAGACAAACGAATGCCTTTGGAAACCACGTTTTGAGATGCAATCATTTAAATGTTATTTTTGTTTTGTGTCACTTTTTTCTTATACATTTCGAATGATAAAACATTCTTCTTCAGAGAAAGAGGGTCCGAATTAATTTAAAGGCAATACCTTAGTATTCAGTGATGGTAGCTTATTTCTTCAATGTTATCGGAGAATTGTTTTAGTTTATCACCTACATAAGCAGCCATGCATTTAAGTTCAAAATTTAAAAAAAGAACGTTGCCATTTCATCACCGTGCGACGAAGTCAGAACAAGTCTCCGATAACATCAAGGGAATCAGCTACCATCACTAAATACTAAGGTATTGCCTTAAGAAGAATGTTTTATCATTCGAAATAAATAAGAAGAAAAGTTTTAGAAAACAAAAACTATTTAAATGACTTTTAATAAAATATTGCATCTCAAAATGTGGTCTCCAAAGGTATTTTTTGTCTATTTTCATTATGTATATATATATATATATATATATATATATATATATATAACATTCATGCAAACATTGTTTAAAATAACAGAATTTGTCTTTTTTCCATTTTAAAATTTTTTTCTGATGGTCTTTTTTGTATTAAGATAAAAAAAATTAATAAATGTCCCATAGGTTTCACGTACGTTTTCGATTCTCTGTCAAATTATCCTCAGGTGTCAACAGCAAATGAACAAAAAAAACTGGAGAGAGAAGAGAATTTTTAAAAAGACGGTGTAGAAACATGCAGAGAACGTTTTTCACATTGTCCCAGGAAAGTCGTTGACGATTTAACTTCAGCGATGCTGGAGTGGTATCAGAGAATAAAATTGCATTGCGTTAAGCCTTTTAAAATGTTGCCACTGATTTCATACATAACGTTATTAATTTTAGGCTGTTGTGTTTTTATGTAGATAGCGTTCAGTATTTTTAATTTTTTTAAATTTGTTTTGGAATGTATTATTTTAGTGTTATTAACTAGAACTTGTCTTAAATAAGAGGGAGGGCAGTTATGTATAATAATGTTTTTTTATCTTAATACGAATAAAAAAGGTATAATTGAACAGACATCTAAAACCTATTAAACTGTAGAAGTGAAATAGCAAACAACTTCTTACACAGAATAAAATTTACCTTAGGCTATACATAATAAATAAATAAATAAATAAATAAATAAATTAACAAATAAATAAATTAAAAATTAAACTAAGCTAAAATCTAAAATAGAAATACAAGCTAGCACGTGTTAAAATAAGGTTACCCATTATTTCGACACAACAAAGAAACAGGGGTGGGCCATCCTATAGAAAACAAAACAATAGAATAGGAAATAGGAAGTAAAATCAACCGAACCTTTGTTTGTGAGAACCCCAGCGATTGGCTAAAAAGTATAACAAAGAATCTGATTGGTTAACTAGCTAGACTAAACATCATGTGTATATATAAAAACACCCGAAAACACAAACTCCATGCATTTTAGCCTGACGATTCACTATAGGGATGAAACGCAGAAGCCTCTATGTAGCTTTATTTCCATAAATATATTTTCATAACTTACTATGTATATATATATATATATATATGTATATATATATATATATATATATATGTATATGTATATATATATATATATATATATATATATATATATATACAAGGTCTGTCTAAAACGTATCCAACCTTAGGCCAGAAAAAAATTTCAAAGTAGGCTCTTCGTGCTTGTACACACTTAGCCCACCGATCCATTCACTGCCGGAAACACCTCTGGAAGTCTTCTTTTGGAATGGTGTTCATCTCCGCCGGTGCATTCCGCATTATCTCTTTTTTTGCACCTTCTCAACAACAGCTACACTTTGAGCAGTTTGGGACCTGTCAGAACACTGGCCACTCTCTGCTGATGTGTGCCCATTTTAATCGGTTGAACCACTCCTTAATTTGTGTTACACATCGCATCTTCTCCAAACACCTGCTGAATCTAACACTTATACTCTTACTTCAATGGGACCCTTAAAGCTCAATTTCACCGGATTAATATGAAAATAATAATGCACTTGTTGCAACAGTCAATAAAAAAAATGCAGCCCACAATTACTGGACATTTTTTCTGACATTTCTCCTTTCTGCTTTTTGCTTAGCTTTTCGGTATTTAACCTCCTTCCAAGTATGGGAAGATGTGGCACAGGGCCGGAAGGTAGGGAGACTAGGCCAGCACATAAGAGGTGGTGCACTCTGGCCCTTTAAAAATTGCCTGGGTAGCCTTGTGACATTCCCTGTTGGGGGCGCCTCAGGCAGTTAGCTATAAACTAACTCTTTTGTAAAGCGAGAAGGCAAGGGTAGACCTCTTAGAGCTTGAGAGAACAAATATTATAGCCAGACAAAAAAAAAGAGGCTATCATCACAATGGTCCAATCTTTGTTAGACTGAGTGTCGAGGACGGATCCTTGACTGCTATGTTTGCCGTAAAAAAGTCGATGGCTTTCTTTGCTAGGAGTATATTTATTTCCATCCCACCACGGAAAAGTGGCCTTTGCACTTGATAAGTGGTGACCCAATAGTAATAAGAAAAAAAATGGATCATAGTGCTTATTCAACAAGATGTGAGCTAAGCCCCTCAGGGGTATGCATCTGCATCCATGTTATTCCTCTGTCTGTCCAAGAAGATATCTACTTGCTTGAGGGATAACATAGAGTCAGATGCTTACCCCTTAGACACAGAATATTACTGAGCTCCTCAGACACAATGTATTCTTCAAATTGGCCAACCTTACACTTCTTTTGCACATTCAACTGGTTCACATTCATAAAGGAGATGGCGTTCATCACTGGTAGCCTTTGTGGTTTCTACTCGGCTGGCAACTTCCTGTCTCACATCTAGTGAGAAGATGCAGGTTGTTCAGGTTAGTAGGCTTCAGGCAGCCAGTGATCAAGCAGCAGGTGTTATTCAATGCTGTGTCTAATCTTTTGACATGCGTTGATCTCTCTCAAACAGGACAAGCATACTCCGCAGAGGAATAGCACAGGGTCAAGGCAGTACATCTTAGTGTGTGTGCTGTGGCTCCCCACTTGTAGTTGATCAGTTTCCATAGGATGTTTTTCTGGGATCTGACTTTCATTTTTGTCTTTTTTATATGCTCCTTAAATGAGAGGTGCTGTCCAGGGTTACGTCAAGGTAGTCAGGGTTGGCGATTCTCAAGTTGTATTCCAGACCACGTGATGTTTAGGGATCTGTTGGCCTCCCTGTTCCTGAAATGGAACAAGCAGGGTTGAGTTTTCACAGGGTTTGCATGTAGGTGATTACTCTCATAGTAGGGGAGTAGTACATCTAGAGCTGAGTTGAGGTTTGTTTCTGCTGATTCAAAGTACTCTCTTGGGATGTTACATTTTTACATTTAGTAGTAGTGGCGGTATCTTTAACAATAACTAGACCATCATCTCTGTAAATACCTATGTCTTCTACATCAATGTCAATAGTAAGGTTGTATAATATATATAGGCCCACTTGGTCCGATACCCTGGTGTAGTCTAATGTACCTAATGAGACGTCAAAAGAACCATTTTGGTTACTTTTTGTCCATTGATCATTATTGCTTATTAGAGCAGTAGTAGCTTCTCATGATGGTTATTTGATCTTCAGAAATATCAGAAAGAAGTTTAGCAAATCCCAATATTACAACGTATTTGATGATAATACATTTTAATATTCTTCACTGGCCTATTTCGCATAATGGTTAGAGTGTTCACTAATAGACCGGGAAACTAGAGTTCAATCTTCACTCGATAAAAAAGAAGCCTTCAAATCGCCCTCGACTATGGTTGACTACTTTATTTTACTTTTTTTTACTTTAATATTCTTCAACAAGACTTCATGGTTGATATTTTTTTAATTTAAATATTTTAACGATTGACCCCCATCCCCGTCTCTAAATGATTTTCTGCATCAGTAATATTTGATAATCTCGGATCTTTTTGGCCAAGATCAAAGTGTAGTATCTGTTCCGATGGATACTGCACCCCATAGACCGGTATCTTCTTGGTCTTCGGGTCTTGATTTCTGCCGGTCTATGGGTTTGTCCTGTGCAGTTCTAAGAGGTCCACCCTCCCAGGCTTTGTCTCCCCTCTTTGGGAAGGAGTAAGTTTATTGCTTACTGCCTGCGACGCCCCTACCAGGGAATGCTGACGGGGCTGCCCAGGCATTTTTTGTAGGCCAGAGTGCTCACCTTCTCGGGCGTTGGCTTTTCAAATCCCACTTTTCCAACCTTGTGTCACATCTTACCTTGTGGGAGGAAGATAAATAAAATATCAACTCAAAAACCCAAGTTTCTTTTATTTATCTCAATTTTGAATTGTAATTCAGTAATTATTCTCCATTATACTCATGACTTATTCACAGCAGTGAAATCCCTGCTTGGATAAAATTCCTCACTTTGGGTTGAACATTTTTTTCTTGAGCGCTAAATTCTTTTATTGCATTAAATTCAAATATAGGAGATTGTGATTCTTTGCTTTTGATGAGAAAAGTTTTTAAAGGTTCCAACTTTAAATGTCTTCGTAATTGGGAGTCTGAAAGTCTCGCTTTCTAACCTTCTACCAAAGCTGAGAGCAAACTGGTTTTCTCAACAAGGTATTCCAGAACTTTTTAAATTGCAATTCTATTCTCTTTTGCTTAAAGAAATTTGTCATTTCTCTACCAGCACTACCATCATCCTGTACACTTAAAATTACAAAAAGAAAATTGTAGGGAAAATGACATCAAATAAGAAATCTAAAGCTAGAATATCAAATTTAACGATAAAATCATCCTTTGCACTTGGAACTCTCCTGTATTAAAAAAAAAGAGATGAATTCTGCTTGGATAAAATTAGTATTGAATTAAATAGTAAACCAATGTATTTGTTTCATATATACAATCATAATGTAATCTGAAATAAAATCAATTTATATTTTTTAAACATTTTTAACCCACATTTTAACCCACAACTTCAGGTCTGAAAATCCAACACAATAACTATTACTCTACAATGTTGTAAAACCCCAGTGTCAAATCTAATTATTCTGATAATGTTTTGATTATTATATATATAATCTTATTTTATTTTATGGAAATCGCTTCAGACAAGTCATGAAGCCACTTGATGTAAGGAGCTAAACAGAACGAAAGGAGGTGCGTATTGACCTTAGTTTTAAAAAGAACAAGGCGGGAGGTGGCAGGAAAATAGTCATCAGGAAGAGAGTTCCACAAACCTGCAGCTCTTGGAAAGAAGCTACTGAAACAGGAAGATGTATTATAACGACGTATGATTTATATGACAGATGACGTCATTAAAAGCCTATAAAATACATGATTTAAAAATATTGTTGTCTTATTTCTTGTTCATCATAAGACATGTTAAAGATTAAACTGACTTAATTTCAAAAGCTTAGCAATAATTATATTTCAATCAAATTTCAAATTATGAGTATGTAATGGATTTTGGGAATAGTTTACTTTTATATAGACTCTGAAATAAAATATTATTGAAAAACTGTTTTTATCTTTAAATTTTATTATCTAATTCTTTTCTTATACCAACGTTTTTTTTTACTGTTAATCTACAAATAATTAATATTCAATTCGTATATTTTTGCAAACTCTTTCTTAATTAATGTTTAAAAAGAGATGTGTTTAATATTTGAGATATTAGTTTTAGATGAAATAATTAAGCATATAAATATATAATCGTGATCTAGTTGGAAATTTCACTCTTCGGTGCTAAATTTTTTTCCATTGCATTAAATTCAAATATAGGAGATTGTGATTCTGTTCTTTTGAAGAGAGGACTTTTAAAAAGTGCCAACGTTAAATGTCTTCGTAATTGAGGGTCTGAAAGTCTTGCCTTCTAACCTTCTACCAGAGCTGAGAGTAAACTGGTTTTCTCAGCGAGGCCTTTCCAAACTTTTTCAATATCAATTCTTTTTTAGATAATCATTACTAATACCGAAACAAATTATTTGAAAGGAAATATCGTTGAGAAATCAGTCAAAAACTGTGACTTATATGCGTTAAAAAATGTAATATTTCAGAGAATTTTTAAGCCAATTTACTGTACCGTAAATGATGTTGAAGTTTTTAATCCGAGTTCAGCCATTTTGCTTCTGAGGAGAGGAAATAAGTACATAACCGAGCAGAAGCGAGTAAGCCACGTCTAATTTTACACTTACATGTTCTTTTTTGTTTCAAATTCCAACAACATGCCTGTTTAATATAATATTTAATGAAAATGTGTCAAACTGCAACTTGTTTCACATTTGCAACGAGTCTGTGAGTAGATATAAGTATGATGTTGCATCAGCAAACTCGCTAAATAGGTAATCAGTATCTTCGATGATAAATTTTATTTTCAAACCAATATAAAAAATGAAGCACTTAAGGGTCAATTGTCTGAAAATGCAGACGCTCCGGTTATGTATTTACTTCCTTTTCTCAGATTCAAAATGGCTGAATGTGGATCGCAAACTGCAACACCATTTACAGTACAGTAAATTGGCTTAAAACTTTATGCTGGTGTTAGTAATGATTACCTTCTTTTGCTAAAAGAAATTTGTCACCGCTCTACCACCACCATGTGCACTTAAAATTACAAAAAACAAAAATTGTTGGATAAATGACATCAAATATGAAATCTAAAGCTAGAATATAAAATTCAAAATAAAATCCTCCCTTTGTACTTGCAACCGTCCTGTATATAAAAAAATTTAAAAAATGTCTTTACTTTAATTCACCCCAAACAAGGCATATTATGATGGAAACATAAGGGGCTACTGTGATTAGGGAGCAGATTTATAGGGACATCCTAAGTAGGGGTTTGTGCAGCAATATGTTTGTTCACATTACATTTAAATTTCTGCATGTTGGTACAGTCGGGGAAAAAGGAGCAGAGAGGTAATTCCAAAAACAAGCAGTCCGAGGAAAGAAGCTATTAACGTAGAAAGTTTTCCAGCATCTGGAGACCTCTACAGTGATGGGGTGGGATTTTGCTGCAAATCGGATTGGTTGTGAGTATTTATATTGAGAGGTTACAAATGCAGTAAGTTATTCAGGGCACATTCTGTAGAAGTACTTGTAAAACAAGCAGAGGGGTGCAACATTGCGATGATGGGACAGGGGCTGAAGCTTGGTAGACAGTGTTGGATGTATTAGGTTAGAGTTTTTTTTTGCTTTTCGTCTAAGAAGGAGTGACTAGTGTTTGGTACACCAGGCCAGATGTGGCAACAATACTCCATGCATTGGAGAATGGTGGCTTTGTAGAGATATACAATACTGACAGGTGTGCAAAGTTCTCTAGTCAGGTACAGGAAGGCCACCTTCTTTACAGCAGACTTGCCAGTATTTTCTATGTATTTGTTTTAATTCATGTTGCCTGTGAATGTTAGGTGGAAGAGTTTTAACATTGAACTCTCGGGAAAGCTGCTATCAGCCATGGCAATCGGTGGTTGGAAAGGTTTCTTATAATTCTTAAAGGAAAGGAGCTTTGTCTTGGTAGCATTGAATATAACCATCTGAAAAAGAATATTTTCAAAATGTGTTGTATAGCGTTTTTATTATTAGCATTTTATCTGGCGGTGGTTGCTTCTGCCTTCGTCCTGGAGCTTTGTTCGTCTGACATGACGTTGCAGGTTATATTCACTGATTAGACAATTGTATTTTAAATAAAATTATTTTAACATTATGTACAGACACTGATTCGTGTTAGAAGGAAAGAACAAGCGAATCTTTCCCATCCATCCCCCAAGGCAACCAGAGTCGCTAAAACGTCTGCCATGTATTTTTTCATCTCTTGTTCAGACCTGACCTTTATCTCTCTCTCGTTCTCTCTTTGTTTATCCACCCACCAGTTTTGTAAGAAAAGCACACCTACGCAACAGGTGGGTCTTCTGGCGTGTACGGAAATGTATCAGTCATTATAATGGGGGTAAAAAAACACAGGAAGCCAAATTTTTTAAACCAAATGATACGATGGATGTGTAATATGAGTCTTAATTGCCGCCTACACCAGTCGAAGAGCCGCTGACTCATGTGCTGTGGCTGCAGTAAATAGGAGACAGTGCTTATCCCAAACAATCGGTTGTAGACAGACATCCGGTACAACGAAGTGAGCCACACCCGGTTTTACATGATTTAGAAATTGACTTCCAAACTAACCTATCTCTGCCCAGATCTTTATTTATTTCTCTTTCTCTCAAATCCGTCCTTATTACTTTCTCCCGTGTTTTCCTTGACTTTCCCCTGTTAACTAACCCTGCTACCTTTACTGTTCTACATCTACTAACCCAAGCATTCTTATCCATTATTTCAATGTGACTAAACAAACGAAGTCTTCTGTTCTGCACACATATATCTATACTGTTCAGGTTTAATCTTTCTCTGAGGTTATCAGATCTAAGTTTGTCTTTAAGATTTACATTACACATCCATCATATCATTCTTATAACCTTTCTCTCCATGCACTCCATGTCCTCAACTCTCATTGACTAGGTTTCACTGTCATACATTATCACACTGCATACAAATGCCTAATATACTCTTCCATTACTCGATGATGGTAATGCCCTACTGTTTTTGAACTTACTCCATCTCTTGCAATCACACTAGAACCTGCACCTCAAAAATAAATAAACTGATGGCAAAAAAGTGAGAATAGTTTGCTGTTTTAGATTTTCAGGATGAGCTAGATTGAGCTTAAAATGTAGGTAATCTTTCTTAAAAATTTGGCTAACATTATTGCTAATGAGTTTGGGAGTCTTTTGGTTTTTATTTTATATACTAATGGGTTAAGACTTACCAAGGCAAAAAGCCACTCGAGGATAAGGGTTAATGAAATTGTCAGTTAGATGATGAACAATACCATGGGAGGATTGGAAACGATGAATGGAATGGTTAGAATTTGATTAAGAGGACGACTCAACATTTTAGTTTAACATGGGACTTGAAGAAGACCATGTTGTAGTCTGCAGCAAAGCAGTAAGGTGGTATTATGTTCCACAGAAGGGAAATTCTTGGAAAGGAACTCTGCTCATGGAAGTAGTTCTGTTTGGTTTTAGATGCACAGAAGAAGAAAAAAAAGTTATTTTCAGTTGTGATAGGTAGACGAGTTCTGGCTGTGAATGTTTTACAGGGAGGAACCAGAGATCAGAGCTCAGTCGAGCATCTATACACAAATAACAATAGAATAGAGAAAGACTAGTAAAATCTCTTCAGTGAGAAAGGGGCTGTCGAGATGAGAAGAGATCATTCTCCACTAGATTTCGAAGTTGATTTTGTACTCTGTCAAGGCAAAAAAGAGTGCTCTGAGTGGCACCTCCCCAGATGTGGTAGCAGTACTCCATCTTTAGACATATCTGACTCTTATACAGGTAGAGGATTGCATCAGGGCGTAATTAGCTCACAGAATGTCCTCATTGATGGGATGCCTCGACATGCAAGGAACCTACATCCCATTATAGGCCCAACTATGTCGAAAAGTGGAAGTGACAGCGAGCCGTCCACTCAGAGTGCACAAGTGATCACTATAAGTGAGGCGATCAGATCTATGCCGAGCACCGATGTATCTGATGATTCTTCCGCAGACAAGTCATCCAAGGAGGAAGTTGTGGTCGCATCACTGCAAGGAGGGGGCGGACAGTCCCAGGCCTGGTACAGATGTGTCAGATGCTCCCTCCACAGACGAGTTATTTGAGAAGGAAGTCGCAGACGTATTACCACAAAGAAGCACCAGGCAAAAAAGACCTTCACCGGGTTACCGCATTTGTGATCATGAGATCAGGACAGAGTGTAGCGGAGAGCAGGATGAAAAGCTGCCGTGAACTAAGACACTTGGTTTGCTGCTTGGTTTGCATGAACTCGAAAACGCTCACTTACGAAAAGTTTAATTTAATTTTTTGAGAGGAAACGGCAGCGGGCAGCTTATGGTGCGGCTCATTAGCATATGTGAGATGTCGCTGCTATAAGGAGCACGACAAAATGTGATTTTGGGACACATGTGCTAGGAGGTTGAAGTGAACAGAAGAGGAAGAAAAAATGCTGTTCTATTTTAGCAAACCGTTGTATTGACTCAGCATGGCTGATTTTTATGAGATCCGAAACCGTGATCACAAAAATATATATACGCTTCCCATATGAGGGCCAGACACTAAGTGTAAGGTACAATTCTTCACCTTAAGATAGCTGAATACGTTCAGTTCTCTTACAGTCCCCCCCCCATAAAACAATAACAAAAGCAAACATATATATATATACATATATATATATATATATATATATATATATATAACTTCTTTGTAATATAGTAGGAAAAATCCCAGCAGAATGCTCGATTAATTAAGAATTAAAGTTAAAAATTAAGAGCATAATATTTATTTATTTTGGTACAGAAAAATTAGTACAACATTCGTATATATATAAAGTTAGGTATATTTATATGTTTATATATTTATATGTACAGCCTTCACTCCTTAACTTATTAACCGATCATTATGAATTTTGGAACACAGTTACTGAGCGCAAATGGTCAAAATGTGAACTATATTTAGTTTAATTTAATTGTATGCAAAAGGGATAAAAAGGTGATGAATTCCTTTCGTGAAAAATTAGATACCTCTGATTTTTTTAAAATTTCTAAGAATAGGTATTAGACATCAATTAATAATTATTCCCAAAATTTTAAGTGGTGAAAGGGAACGAGAAAGCAAATAACAAATCAGACAACCCCGCCGTCTGAAATGAAGTCAGAAAGAAATCGTTCACTCTAAATAAAAAGTCAACGGTAGGTGTTTTTTGTTTCTTTAGGTCATCAGACGACATTCATAGCAACAACTCGTCTTCTATCACAACGGAAAAAGACTTTCCTTTCTCCCTCTATGTACCTAGCATCATGCGGAATTCCTATGGATAGAGCTTCTTTGCACACACATCATGAACCACTGACTGATTCCCTAGTGATTACAACTTAGTCGTCTTAAAATCCAATATTAACAAATTATTTTCATAAACCGCCCCATAAATAATGAAACACAGTTCATACTATTGATCAATGTTAGTACTTCCATAGTGTTCCTCAACTTTCGACTGATAATCATTCAGTCTCATTAACCCTTATCCTCGAGTGACTCTTGGTCTTGATATATGGTGACCTAATTGTAAAAAAAAAAGAAATGCTAATAATAATTTATATATGAAAAATGAAATTACTGCCATACTTCTATGATTTTATATGAATACTAGTGCGAATACTCGCCAAGCATAATTTTTCCCCATCATTTTTGACGGAAGGTATACACAAACTAGTAATACATATTATTCTAAAGTAGTTCATTCATAAAATCATTTTTATTCAAACTGGATAATGTCGTTCATACCAGTCGAGGATATGTGTTCAACTATAAGTATGTATAACTATTTTCTGTCGATCTACTGGAGTTGTAATTCAGCTTGACGATCATAATAACCATCGCCTTTTCAACAGGTGCGCGTCTGCAAATAACGAGATTCACGCGCGATCGCTAAAGACAGATCATGTGATCGAAATGAACTCTCTAGTTCGAGATTGTTTCCCAAGCGGACAAGATGTGATCCAGCAATTCTCTGCTGTCGAACCAACAGAGAATCGACAAACTCCAGGAGAAAGATTATTTCATCTTGTCTGCATTCACCTAACCCTATGTATTATCTTTTGTATTGTTTCTGTATTTCTCCTACATAAAACTATTACTCGTCTGTGCAATGTGTTGTTCGATTGTATTATGTCGTAAAGAAAAGTTACACAAACCAATCCACATATCCTTGACAGTTCCTGTCTTTATAGTAAACTAAAATGTGACTTTCCAACAGCTAAAATTGGTAAACCTTACGTGATTTAAAACAAGCAACCTTCTGCTTCAAAAGAAAAATCAGACATTTTTTTCCCTCGTAACGGCGAACTACAGATCGTTCCACAGAGGTTATTTTTCTCACATTTGGCAATTTAAAGACTTAAAACTGCCATGAAAAATACAACATTCCATTTATATCAAGGGTTTACGGACAAATCGATTACGGTAAGTGCATTTCACATAGGTTTTATTCATTTCTGACGTGTTTTCGTTGTATTTCGGTAAGTGCATTTCACATAGGTTTTATTCATTTCTGACGTGTTTTCGTTGCATTTCGGTAAGTCCATTTCACATGGGTTTTATTCATTTCGTTCATTATTTATTTCGTTCATATTTCTTTTTGTTTCATACAAATTAATAGGGAATAGCTAGTAAATCTTGTTAGTTTAGTTACAAAGTACATTTTACATTGCTAATAAATTGCGATTGAAGTAAGATTTCTTGCGATTTTCAGAATTTGTAATGTTATAACGTATTTTCAGCTTTCCCGCTCACTTTTTAAATATTCCCACATGTTATTCATCTAGCCTTTTTGTGGTTGACTCCTAATGGCTGACTCACACCCAAGTTAATCGCTTTTAATTTTTTTTTTTAAACATAGTTTACCCCAAATAAGGCATGCCGCCACTGTAGACGTAAGGGGCTACTGAGAATTAAGGTGTAAGTTTTGGGGGTCATCCTAAGTTGAGAGCTGTGCAGTGAGATGTCTGTTTACATTAGTTTTAAATTTCTACATGTCGGTACAGTCGGGGAAACGGAGCAGGGAGCAGGGAGCAGGGAGGGAGTTTCAGAGACCGGCAGCACGAGGAAAGAAGCTATTGGAGTAGAAGGCTCTCCAGCATCTGGGGACCTGCATAGTGAATGGATGGGATTTAACTGATTGTTGGGTTGTTCTAGTGTATTTACGTCGAGGGGGCACTAGAGCAGCAAGTTCATCAGAGCACACTCCATTGAAGTACTTGTAAAACAGGCACAAGGATGCAACATTGCAGTGATGGGACAGGGGTTAGAGCTTTGTGGATAGTGAAGGACCTATTAAGTTGGCAACTCTTTTTTGCTTCCTGTCTAAAAAGGAAAGACTAGTGGATGATGCACCAGCCCAGATGTTGCAACAATGCTCGATGCATGGGCAGATGGTGGCTTTGTAAAGATATAGGATGTCAGGTGTGAGAAGTTTACTAGGACGGTAGAGGGAGCCCACCTTCTTTGCAGCAGCCTTGGCAATGTCTTCAATGTATTTATTCCAATTCCTGTTACCGGTGAATGTTAGGCCAAGGAGTTTGAATGTTGAACTCTCATGGCAATCGGTGGTTGAAGAGGTTTCTTGTAGTTATTGAAGGAAAGGAGCTTTGTCTTTGCGGCATTAAAAGTTGCCACCCATTTATGACCCCAATTAACTACAGCCTGGTGGTCACTATCTAAGGGTTCAGCCATTACCTCGAATATGTGCGCATCCGTTTTGCTCACATGATGAGAGTAGAGCGTGGTGTCATCAGCAAATATACCTATCTCAGACTCAATGACATCAGGGAGGTTGTTTATGAATAACTATAATTCTAAGTCATCCTGTATGGTATAGACTTCTGTTGCAAGGATTATGGTTTCACATTAACGTTTTTTCACATATTTTTACAAAATAGGTACGCCATCTTCAATTTAGCCATTTTGGACTCTCCTTGTGCTATTTTTGTGCGCCCATTTTTCGTAATTTAATTCAGTATTTGTTTTCTAATACTAGTTCATTCTTGCCTAGAAAGCCTTAAAGTTAGGGCACTATATTTTCAGATATTTTCCAGATTTAGGCACATTTTGCTGTCCATGGCAGTGCGAAATCGTTAAAACAGGGAAGTTTCCTCCACAGTGCATACCGCTTACATACACTTCTTATGTGCCACAATGCATTAATCACATGCACTTACTTGCAACAGTGCATATACACATACATTCCAATGCACGACAGTAGATATCAGCATCTACTCCTCTACACTGACTTGTGCTCTCTGCTCGCTACAGTGTATAATCACACGGACTACTGATTTTAACCTCAGTTTGTAACCGTTCTTCAGTAACCATAAGTTGCATGAACCTTGGACGTGCAACTATGTGAAGATAAATATTTCATGTGGATCTTTATCATTGCTTACATTCAGTTGTATTACGTTGTAAATAAAAGTTACACAAACCAATCCACATATTCTTGACAGTTCCCGTCTTTATCTTAAACTAAAATTTGGCTTTCCCACAGCTAAAAGTACGACAGTGGCTTTGTTGTTGTTGTTGTTGTTGTTGAGCTGAGGTATGTTTCTGTTCAGTCCTACAAGGTACACTCTCCCTGGCTTCATCCTCTCTCTTTGAGAAGGGGTTAATTTTTACTAATCGTCTTTGCTGCTCCAGCATTTTTTGTAGGCCAGAGTGCACTTCCTCTAGTACGCTGTTTTTTTTCAAAACCCCACCTGACTTTGTGTCGGACATCCTGGTGAAGAGGTAAATAAATATTCCAACTGGATTTTAAGATTGACTGAAAACTTTACTTTATCAAACAACTTCTTCAACAAAGCAATTCACGTAGGGAAAAGAAATTCCTAAAAAGTAAAAAATATAAATAAAAAAAATAAATCAAAAGTTTCCCTGAATAATGGAAGAAATCTCATCCAACGTTTGAAGTATAAATAAATATAAACGCTTCTGTCCTGTCCTCAGAACAAGAACGTAGACTAAAAGATGTGTGCACCCAGAGGTACAAAGATGGCAATATCTATAGCATACAGATAATTTTTTCTGCATGACTTGTAATTATGGAATTGAGAGAAAATAGAATGGTTAGGGTTAGGGTTCGGTTCACTGCACTTAGTGGACCAAACAAATATCTCTTTAAACTCGTGATCAATATCTTGGCTTGATAGATAGATTTCTTGCAAACTATGCAATAAGATTCAGCTGTGGCATCTGAATTAATAATCAAAATCAAGCTTCTTTCCACAGTATAGTTGAAAATATATATATACACATAAGGTGAAAGTGCAGATTATTTTTGCTAATATATATATATATATATATATATATATATATATATATATGAAAAATATTTGTTGTTGTTTATTATCTACGGACGTATACATTTCGTCTCTTTTCAATCAAGACTCTTCAGCGTAGAAGTATGACTATTCACTACCGGTCACTCGGTTCGAAACCCTGGATTATAAGTATTTTTCAACTTCAATCCAACGTCTTAAACCTCGCGGCCAATATCCGAACAGCTGATAAACTGTGGTAGTTTAAATACATTTATAAGCGGCGATCAGCGACACAGGTATTCTACTTATATTAAGGAATGATGCATTATAAAGCAAATGACGTCACGCTGTATTTGCACTACCACTAAAGTGCTCTACTAATTATTAAGAAGCGACAAATATGAAAAATATTTGTTGTTGTTTATTATCTACGGACGTATACGTTTCGTCTCTTTTCAATCAAGACTCTTCAGCGTAGAAGTATGACTATTCACTACCGGTCACTCGGTTCGAAACCCTGGATTATAAGTATTTTTCAACTTCAATCTAACGTCTTAAACCTCGCGGCCAATATCCGAACAGCTGATAAACTGTGGTAGTTTAAATACATTTATAAGCGGCGATGAGCGACACAGGCATTCTACTTATATTAAGGAATGATATATATATATATATATATATATATATATATATATATATATATATATATAATGATAATAATAATAATAATCCAGGTAAAACATCCACAGGGTAGTAATCCAAACAATTTAAACCGGGTTTATAAAAAGTGCTCAATATCAAATAGAGCTTTTATATATGATTATTTTTATTTACACAGACATGTACAAAATCTGTGACACTAGCATGTCGATGTTATTATAAACTGAGATCTCATCAGGCAGAGTTAGAATCCGATCTTAACATTAGATCATATTTGGAAAGAATGAAATGGGGAGAAAAAAGAAGGAAAAAAAGAAATTTAATTTTATTCTATATTTAATATTTAGGTTTTGATTCTGATTTTAACATTTTGATTCTTAACGGTCTCAACCACGTGACTTCCCAAATTTTAAATTTCTTTTTTTCCTTCTTTTTTCTCCCCATTTCATTCTTTCCAAATATGATCTAATGTTAAGATCGGATTCTAACTTTTAGCCTAGTTATTTGAGTACAATTATTCAAATTATTTATTTTTTATTTATGAATTTACCAAAAATTAGCTCTACCTAGTCGGCGTTACCAGGGAGTATTTTTACTTTCATTTCTTTTTTATTATGCCGTTTTTCTTTTCTTTTAACAAATTATTATTTTTAAAATATAATTTTGAAAGTTAAATTTAATTATTACGGTATCGTTTGACAATTAAATTATGAATTGAACTAATTATTAATTGTTAATTAATTTTGCTCAGGTAATATTGTTTTAATTATTGAATGTAAATAGCCTCTAAAACTTTCAATACGTGGGGATTTGCTAAGAAGTTTAAACACTTCCAAATTTCCTTCAAAATTCGAAGGGCACAACGTAATTAATTCTCTTGTTTTCCAATTGTTAACAAAATAATAAAATGACTGGCGTGTTCACGGACAAACCGAAATGCACTCTTTCCTTTTCTTGTATGTACTAGTTTTTCTTCAGCCTATTTATTACACACACTTTTTAGACATTTATTTTATCCACCCGGTAAACACCAAGTAGTGTCGCGAGTATATATTAAAGAGACAAATCTATAACCAAATTGCAATATTTGATATTTATTCTTTATTCATAACATGTTTTTTTTTTTCAAAAACCTCTTCTCTTGACATCAATTGAAGAATTTTAGAAATTGATGCTCGAAGAGGCTCTTGACAGCCAAAGTACATGTCGTGAATTATGAATAAATATGATTAAAACATTACCTAACAAAATGTATTTACTTCTAAAATTCTAATTTTGACCTCCTTAATAAAGCAAGTTGTTAACGAAAGTGACTGTTACCATTGAAGAAGTCGACATGGTTAAAGTCAAAGACATTTAATACAAGACAATTACAAATTATTAATAAAAAAATGGTAAACCAAAAGATAAAAGAATAAAAATAGCAGTTCAATCTACAAAAGGCATACATTTTATACATGGGTATGTAGGGCTAGGCCAAAAGCATTGGCACCAGCTTGATCTTGTGCTCATTCACCATGCAAACCTCAATTCTGTCAGAGTTGTCAGATCCTACCGCAGCGCTGACTGTGATACTGACCACTCACTTGTCTGTTGCAAAATTAGGCTCTCGCCAAAAAGTTGTTCTTTTCAAAGGGTAAATGAAAGTCCCATCTGAATACTGCAACCATGCAGGATCCTGTGTTTGTGTCACAGTTTGCAGCCCTTTTTGAGAAGGAATATTCCACAATTGGGTCTGAATCGCCTGACGGGTGATGGCAGTCTCTGAAAGGGGCAATGCACAACTGTGCTTTGGCTACTTTTGGTAGGGAAAAAGCTATGTCAACAAACTGGTTTGAGGCAAAGTTCAAGGAACTCAGTCCTTATATTGACAGAGAGAGGCAGTGCGAGTACAACAGGCTTTCTAGCAATCAAAATTTGTGCAAGCTCAGGCAAGCCAGAAAAAAGGTCAAGTGGATGGTCAGGCATTGTGCCAATGAATACTGGGTGGAGCTTAGCCATCGCATTGAAAATGCATCTGCCACAGGCAACATCAGGGCCATGTATGAGGACATGAAGGTCTGCCTCCTTGAAATCCTCCTCTGGAGAAATTATTACTGACAAAAAGAAACAGATGGATCGCTGGAAGGAACACTACTCTGACCTTTACACAAGGACGAGTGAAGTTTCTGAATCTGCACTTGCTGAAATGGAACAACTTAGTGTCTTGCATGAGCTCAATGAAATGCCAACCATCTCTGAGCTAAACAAAGTTATAGACCAGAATGCCCCTGGCAAAGCCTCAGATGATGACGAGATTCCCCCTGATCTTGTCAAACAGTGTAAGACAGTCCTCCTGAAACCCATATATGATATTCTTTATTGTTGCTGGAAAGAAGATGAAGTACCACTGGACATAAGAGACACCAAAATCTTTACTCTCTATCAGAACAAAGGTGATCGGAGTGACTGCAACAGTTACAGGGGAATATCTCTCCGAAGTATTGTGGGAAAGGTGTATGCAAGGGTACTACTTGTAAGGTTACAGGCGCTGAACGTGTCTATCCTGAGTCTCAATGTGGCTTCAGGGCAGGGACATCAACAGTAGACATGATATTTCCATTGAGAGAACTTCAAAGGAAATGAGGGAATAAAATATGCCATTGCCGATTGTTTTTGTGGATCTTACAAAAGCATTTGATACTGCCAGTCACGAAGGGATGTACTTGGCACTTTCTAAAATTGGCTGTCCTCCAAAGCTCTTGAGTCTCATAAGATCATTCCACCAGAATATGAAAGGGACAGTACAGTTTGATGGGAACCTGTCTGAAACATTTGACATTTGCAATGGAGTGAAACATAGCTGTGTTCTGGCCCCAACCCTCTTTGGGATCTTTTTCTCAATGCTTCTGAAGCATACTTTTGCTGATGCAAGTGAAGATCTGATGGGTGCCTCTTTAACCTTTCCAGATTCAGAGCAAAAATTAAGGTCAGACAAGCCATGATAAGGGGCATGCTTTATGCTGATGATGCAGGCATTGCTACTCACACTGAGGAGGAGCTTCAATTTCTTATGACCACCTCTCTGTCTCCTGTAAGGATTTCGGCCTGATCATTAACCTCCCAAAGACCAAAATACTGCCGCAGGGCTCAACTGACAAGCCCTCTATCAGAATTGACAACTATGAACTAGGTGTTGTTGGCGATGTCCCATATCGTGGCTCAAACATCTCAGAATCTCTCTCATTGGATACAGAAATCAAAAGGATTTGTAAAGCAGCAGGCACCTTGTCTAAGCTTTGGGAAAACTTCTTACTAAAAGTCAGCACAAAAATGTCAGTCTCGTATAGTGCTTGCATTATAAGCATCCTGCTGTATGCCAGTGCGACATGGACACCCTATGCTAAACAAGAAGAAAAGATGCAGATATTCCATCTGAGAAGCCTGCGTTTTATTTTTGGTATCAGATGGGAACACAAATGTTGAGGTGCTTGAAGTAGCTGGTTTGGAATCCATGTACACACTGCTGAGGCAATGCCGACTGAGATTGCTTGGTTACGTTCACAGGATGGCTGATGGCAGAATTCCCAAAGAGAGTTAAAAGAATGAGAGAGAGACCATAGTCGCCCTCTTCTACCATACAAGGATGTCTTCAAGAGAGACATGAAGGTCCTTGACATCGATCTGTCATCTTAGGAAAGCCTTGCCTCTGACAGGGATGAATGGAAAAAAACCCTCAAACAACAGCTTGACATCGGGTAAGCAAAATGGAAGGTGAAAGCCTCTGAAAAGCGTGCTAGGAGGAAGAAAAGGGCAAAAGCAAGTGAGTTTCCTCAGCCACACTCCTACTTCATCTGTGACAACTGTAGCAGAGACTGCAAGGTCCGTATAGGCCTTCTCAGCCACAGCAAGAAATGCCTAGGTTAAGTCAGTATGGCCCTTGGGGCATTGGCATCACTGTCAAGACTTTGTGAATAATGAAGCTTGCCGGCTAGATCTGAAAGTGTCATTCATGATCGGACACGACCGACGAAAGCCTACTACTGTTACTAGTATGCTTTTTATCTTCTTATGTCAAGTGGCTTCATGCCTTGTCTGGAACGACCTCCATAAAAAAATGCTGTGTTCACTCTATATATAATAATTCCATATAGGAAAAAGGGACTGTAGGATATTCGATTACAACAAATAAATAACAATATATCCAATCTGTTGCTAAAGTTACTATAAAAATGGTTGGATCATTCTACTGCTCCACAAAGTATGTGATTCCTAATGCAAGGATGTAATGAAGAAGTCAGAGTTGTATGGGAAGGAGTTGGGTGGTATGGGAAGGAGTCCGAGTAGGATGGTATAGGAAGGAGGCAGAGTTTTGGGAAGGGCGCAATAAATTATGAATTGCCCGGGATCATTTGTTCTACTCGGTATTGTCCTGGATAAAAATTCTATGGTTACCGTGTTACTTTCGGTAACTGGTATATATTAAATCTCTTTGGACTATTGCCTTTATCTAAATAATTTATCTTCATATTAATATAAAATGGAGGGGTGGGGACAAAAAATTAGGAATTTACCGGGAACATTTGTTCTACTAGGCATTGTTCGGAATCAAAAATTGTAAGATTTCAGTATTACTTTTAGTAATGGGTATATAGTAAATCTCTTCGGACTAATGACTTCATCAACATTACATATCTTCTTAATATCGTTAAATAGAGTGGGTGACAAGAAATTAGGAATTGATCAGGATCATTTGTTCAACTCGGCGTTGTCCAGGATCAAAAATTGTAAGATTACAGTATTACTTTTGGTAACTTGTATATATCAACTCCCTTCGGATTGTTGACTTCATTAACATTACGTACCTTCTTAATATGGTGAAATTGAGTGGGGGGCAAGAAATTAAACATTGAGCATTAAAATAAGAGAAAGGAATGGGCTGGGAGAAGGAGAAAGAGAGGGTTGGGGAGAGGGATGGAAAAATGGGAGAGAGGGAAAGAAAGAACTATAAAGAGACGACTAGAGTGAGAGAGAGAGAGAGAGAGAGGGTGGGGGATAGAAGTGTTGTTATAAAGATTTACACACACTACTTAATTTCTTCTATTTTGTTTTTATGGTCCCGGGCAACGTCGGGTAGTCCTGCTAGTCTACTTATATAAAGGTTAGATGCGTCGAAAAATCGAGTACTATTGTCACAGCTAGGGAAGCGCTACTGAGAGCACTCTTCCTTGCCATGACATAGTTAAAAATCGACTTGGCAATCTAGTGGGGGATGGTCTCTTCTGTTCTCTACAGTTCCTTTCTCCCAGAAGAGACATTGTCAGTCTTTCTCTACTCTATCGTTATTTCCATGAAAGGTGTTCAACTGGGTTTCAATCTCTGATTCCTCTTTGTAAAGCATTCACAGCAAGAACTCCTCTTGCCACAACAACTACAAAGAACTTTCCTTTCTTCCTTCATATGCCTAATTTCCAACAGAATTTCCATGAACAGAATTTCTTTCCAAGAACTTCACATCTGTTGAACACGTTTCCACAAGATTGATTCCCTGGGGGCTACAACATGTCAATAAACACTTATCATATACCATACTCATAAGTGATCAAATTTTATTCATTCCATTTATTATTTTCAATCCTCTCATGATATTCATCATCATTCAATTGACAATTTGTTCATCTCGTTAACTCTTATCTTGGAGTGACTTTTGTCTTCGTGACTTATTCATAAAAAAATAATTCTGCTATGTTATTCGTTTTTGGTCTTATTATATAATACATTTCTGATGATCAAGTCTACCGTGAAACTGCAGTAAAGTGTTAAGATAATCCCCTTTTAATTATTTATGATTGTTATAAAGCTTTATCTGAAAAGCTATCAAACTCTTTGTTTGTGCAAAATGTGTTGTCTTAGTTCAGCTCTGATCTAATTCCGAGATGTTGAGTTTTCATATTGGTTGGGTTTACGTGTCACCCTTGTTAGATCATTTTACTCAAGGAGAGTAGAAAGTGGATCTTGGGTTCACTTTCGGCAGCCTCATAACTCTTGCTTCCCTTATTTTGTCCTTTAGTCCTCACATTTCATGAGCGATGTTTCTGACAAAGGGGAAAGAATTGCTGTTTTCTGGGTCGGAATCTATCCATAGTTTTTGATCTTGAAGGGGTAAGTTTTTTTAGCTCCTTACATCAAGTGGCTTCATGATTTGTCTGGAGCGATTTCTATTTTTTTTTAAATGCACATATATTTTGTATCCAAATCAAAGCCATCCTCAATATATATATTTTATATATTATGATATTTCATGTCATAATCTTTTTTAAGTTTTTTTTTCATATTGACAGCTTTGTTTATTCAAGAAATACCTTTTCTTTTTTTTTTAGTTAATTTGTTAAGGACATTGTTTTGTCTAACTTTTACAAAATATAAAAACTAACTAGCAAATTTGATTTAAGAAATTAAAACAGTATGAAATACCGTTTTAATGTTTTTTTTTAATTGATAATGGCGGAAAAATAGTTCTCAATAAAATTAAATTTTGACGTTTTATTGTATAGTCACAAAATTATAATTCAAATGTAATTTATGATATAATACAGAACCTCATCTAAAATAAATTTGATGAGTTAGAATTCCCTTTTAGAATGGGATTTTCTCGGATCAATGAAAGCGAAGTGTTAGCAGCTAAAAAGATATCTGCTGAATGACTTGAATCTTGTCTCCAATACAAGACCACAGATGTTTGATCTCTTGGCCTGTTATAGGGATGGCCTTGATTCAAATAGTTTGAAGATTAATCTGTTTTGTAAACGTACATTTTGTAAACAAACAGTCTGTAATCGATTCTATTGAAATTAAATAAAATCGATCGATTACAGATTGTTTATTTACAAAATGAGCACTTACAGAACAAATTAATCTATAGGTTAAATAATTTAACCAATAAATGTGGGCCTGGCAGGTACTACCACTCCGGGGTCAGAATTGATTTGAGTGTATTAGCAACCAAGCAGTGACTCCACACTCCCCTCAACTTCCAAATTGGGGCATCACCTCCTGATGCAGTTTAATGTACAGCGTTCTGCAACCTTTTTATCATTGCAAAACCTTTGAAATAAATCAACGTCTCGAGGAGCACTTGCACAAGAAAAAATTATATACCATATCTTTCTCATTTTTTTTTTTTATCATAGTTCACGTGATTAATATATTTTTAAATAACTAGTTTAAGGAAAAATGAATCCTTCAGTGTCAAATTTTTCAGTAATCTCTATATATAAAACTGTGTATGATGTTTGTGTGTATAGAAGAAAAGGTTAGAGAATCTACATAAAATCTAAAAGTGTATTCTTATGTAAAATTTAACGGGGAAGATAATAGAAGTGCTCATGAAACTTTAAGTGCACCCATAAGGGAGCTTTTAGGGAATAATCTCATTAAAACCTTGAGTATATCCTATGTTTATGAAGTTTCAATCATATGTATAAAATTTTATGGAAAAACAATAGAACTGATCACGAATCTCTATGTGCTCTCCTAACCTAAGGGAGATGGGGGGGGGGGGTCGAACCTCCTTTAAAACTTCAAATATATTCTATTTTGATGAAATTTATATCATATTTATAAAATTCTCTGGGGAAAACAATGGAAGTGGTTCTGAATCTCTACGTTAGCATCTATGTGCCAAATATATATATATATGTACCTCTATGTGGCCCATGGGCACAGAACACCCTTCAAACTTCAAATGCATATATCCGATTTTAATGAAATTTAAAGCATATGTAAAATACACTAATTCAGAGAATTTTTCTAACATTTCAGCTTCTTCTGATATATTAGGGGCGAAATGGGAGGAGGGGCCAGTAAACACAAAAGAAAGTAATATGGTATTATGTGCATAGTTCAAAAGTACATAGTAGTGATCCCCATTCAATCCCGAACAAGGTCGGGTCTTCCTGTTAGTGCTACATAAAATTCATATTGTTCGTTTATAATACTCCATTAATATTCCTAGATTATGAAAAAGAAAAATGCTGATATTGTGGGCGAATGAGGGACTGTACCTGTACACCAGGAACCGCAGAGACGACTGACGTAGATTATGCATGTGTCTTGTACTGAATGAGTCACTCATATATGAATCAGTCACATACTTGTCCCGCCCACTGGATGGGCAACGACTAGTGAAAGTATTTTCAGACTGGCGCCATACAGACATCACGGAAGATATTCCCAACGATTATTATATATTGTAATAACATAATAGGCTAGATATGATGCTGTTTATATTACACTATTACAATAACCAAGAATATGTTGTTCATGTTTAGTAATATTACATACTAGGGTACACCCTCCCTAAAAAATGACAGAAAAAAATATGCTTCGCCAGTGTTCATACTAATATTCATATTCATATATAATAACAGCTCAATCGGTGAAGTTAAAAAGAAAAAAAAGAAAGAAAACGTCTCAAGCTGGACAGTTTAAAAAAGAAAGAAAAAACGTACCAATCCGTATAGAAAGAAGAAAGGAAAAATAAAGAAAGAAAACATCTCATTATGGAAATAGAGTGAAGGAATACTTTCCAAATTTACTTCAGAGGATGGTCTGATTTGCTTTTTCCCTTTCCCTAAATAAGTGAAATGGTTTCATTCCGCATTTGTTTACTCGCTATATTTGCGGAACGGGATAGATATTTATATAGATACAAAAAACAAATGCACATTGATCTTTAGAGTGGAGGGTGTGAAATTTAATCAAAAGTAAAAAGTGCATTAGCTTGTCTCACCTGTTCTTGCGGAACCTTGAGGGACCTTTTGTGGAAACTTAGGGTTCCAGGGAACCCCGGTTGAGAAAAGCTTCGCTAAAGATTGAAGCCAATCACATGGCTTTTCTGAGTTTGTTATATTTGAGCATGAGGAGATTCAAAATGGCTGCTGTTCATTTAACTGTTCCTATTTACTTGCCTCCCCACGAGAGCAAAGTTAGACACAAGGTCGGTTTGTAATGTGGAGAAACTCCAGCTACCAAAAATGGATTGCAGCAAAAGAAAATTGCATCAGTCTAGAAGGACTTCTTCCCCTAACCGAGGAAGAAAAGACTAAGTGCAGCATCAGAACTGATACTACACTTTGCTCCTAGCCAAAAGGCCAATAACTGTTATTTTCCCAAATAATATTCAGTCAATGTTAATTTATGGCCGTGAGAACAAATCAAAGAACAATAAGAAATAGTGATAGAAATAAGTGGAGAGAGAGAAAGCGAAGAAAATACTTTGAATAAAAAAGGAAAGAGAGAAAATATTTTGAATAAAAAAGGAAAGAGAAGAAAATACTTTGAATAAAAATAGAAAAAGAAAACACTTTGAATGAAAAAGAAAGCGAAAGAAACACTTTGAATGAAAAAGAAAGCGAAAGAAACACTTTGAATGAAAGAAGAAAAAACACTTTGAATGATAAAAAGAAAAAGAAGAAAACCCTTTGAATGATAAAAGAAAGAGAGGAAAATATTTAGAATGATAGAAACAAAGAGAAGAAAATACTTTGAATGATGAAAAGAAAGAGAAAAATAATTTGAATGATGAAAAGAAAGAGAAAAATATACTTTGAATGATAAAAAGCAAAAGAAGAAAATACTTTGAATGATTAAAAGAAAGAAAATCAAATACTTTGAATGAAATAAGAAAGAGAAGAAAATATTTTGAATGAAAATAGAAAAAAGAAAGAAAATGCTTTGGATGAAAAAAGAAAGAGAAGAAAATACTTTAGATAAAGAAAAGGAAGATAGATAGATAGATAGATAGATAGATAGATAGAT
>OY744526.1:78302716-78370216 GCA_963556195.1 Sepiola atlantica | reverse complement strand
ACATGTGTTTTTACGGTAATCTGAAAATTAAAAAATAAAAATAAAAAACAACTCTATAGCTAAATATTTAGAGGTTTTAAAAGAATCGAGATCGAATCGATAATTGTATCGGAATTGGGAATTAAGAACAGAATCAGTAATTGTATCGAAATCGGGAAAAATATTGGAATCGTCCTATCACTAGTCCTGACCCCCCCTCATAAAAACTTGATGTGGGGCTAAACTTTATGTCTACAAAATTTCAATTTTAATGTTTCCCAACATGGGGTCCCAGCTACTCAAAAATTATTGGGTGGAAGGATATTCTATTTTTGATGAATTACTAAGTTTTACATTTTCACATTAGGATCAATCGCTGACCTATCTCATCAGGAAAATGTTTTTTAATAAAAATTCTAATGTAACAACTGAAAAAACACCACTGAACTTTCTTTAAGCAAAGAAAAAAAAACGGTGGCAATGCTTGACAGGGCTTGATACATTTACTGGTAGAACCTGTTCTTAGAATTTTTCCTTTCTTTTTAAGATAATGACTTCACGTGTACGACGTCAAACTTATAACCCACCATAATAAAAAGTTTTTTAAATTAACATTCAATTTTCTTTTACTTTTGTTCACCTCAAACAAGACACATTGCCACCGAGACGTACTGTGAATAGGGGCACGATTTATATGGGGCATCCTAAGTGGGGAGTTGGGCAGTAAGATGTTTATTCACATTACATTTAAATGTTGGTACAGTCGGAGAAACAGGGAGCAGGGAGGGAATTCCAAAAGCAAGCAGTTTGAGGAAAGAAGCTATTAGAGTAAAAAAATTTCCAGTATCTAGGAACCTCTACAGTGAAGAGGTGAGATTTTGCTGTTAGTCCGGTTTGTCGGGGTATTTACGTCGAGGGAGTACAAATGCAATAATTTTGTCAGAGCATATTCCGTAGAAGTATTGTAAAACAAGCACAGGGATGCAACATTGTGGCGATAGGACAGGGGCTAGAGCTTGGTAGACAGTGCGGGACCTATTAGGTTAGCAGCTTATTTTTCTGTCCAAGAAGGAGAGACAATTGAATCAAAGAATATTTTAAAATGTCAACAAAAATGGTTTCATAAGGTTTTTGCATTTATAGTAGGCAAAAAAATGGTTTCAATTCCAAAACTTTTGAGAAATGAAGGTTTAAACTGTTTTTATTTTTTTAACAAAACATTTCTTCAAAGCAAAATAATCCGCACTTATTTACTTTTATTTTTCTAATTGACAATTCCTTGACCTTTTGGCTAAGAGCAGTGTAGTATCTGTTCTGATAGTACACTTCATAGTTTCTGTCCTCGATCAGTGAAAGAGAAATCATTCTAGACTGAGGCAATTATAAATGTTGTCCCAATCCAGAATTTTCGCCAGATTAAAAACCGACCTTGTGCCTAACTCTGCCCTCGTGGGTAGACAAGTAAATACGGACAAGTGAAACAAATGAAAAAATATAAACACGTTTACATTTTATTCAAACTTTTGGGTTTGAACAAAAAAAAAACATCTTTATAGTCTTCTATTAGTGGATAGCCAAAAAAGTCAATGATGTTTATTTTTATATATTCGAATAAAACATTGTGTGAAGCTATTATTTAGACATCTAATTAATGAGTTAGAATTTCATACAAAAATACCTAACAAAATCCTGGCAGTTTAAAGATAAACTTTATTTACAATTCTTTTTTTTTGCGTTTAGTATTACACAAAGATTTATTCTGATTTTATTTGAATGAACTAATTTTAGAAATGAAATCAGCATTTTTCTATGTTAATTCTTCTTTCTTTTCTTTTTTCTTTCTTCCTCCTTTTTTTATTTTCTTTCCGCTTTTCATCCATCTCTTTCATTTTCCCCTCATTTTCTTTCTTCTCCTTCACTTCTCCTTTTTATTTACTCAACTTCAAATATCTGTCGGTCCCCTCTTATCATTTCAACTCTGAATGAAGCCAAAGTTGAATGACCTCTAGAAAATCTTCTGAAAATCATGATCTCAATCTCCAAAACAAAGCATTTTGTTAATCTACAAAATTGGTTGACGAAAACAAATTATGGTATTTCTTTAGATTAGGACCCGAGCTAACTTTGACCTCAACCCTGACCCTAACCTTAACCTTAACCCTAACCCTAACCCTAACACTAACCCTAAATCTAATCCTAACCTTAACCCTAACAACGTGCTCAAAGTTAATTCGGGTCCTAATCTGGAGAAGTACCCAAATAACATTGTCTTCTTCATTTGCTTATCTGTATCTGTTATTTGTTTGTTTGTTTGTTACAAAGATTTTGGTTTGAATTCCAAGACCACTTAAAGAATCAGTCTGAAAAACTCCGGTCCGGAATAATACAAAGAACGCCAAGGATAATCTCAAGGAAACTGCAAACCTCCTCAGTCATATTAATCTGATTTTCATTCAATTCCGTTATCACACTCTAACCCAAATTCTTGAATTTTCTTTACTTTTCCCCCATTATTTTCATGTCAATAAAATCTGTTTGCAAGCAATCATTTTACAAAAAAAATCTTCTTTTTAAATCTTTTCTATCTTTTTCAATCAAATTCACTTCAGAAAGTGTTTTTGTATCAATCCTATTTTGAAATTTGTTTTGTTGTCATTTAACTTTTTTTTCTAAGTCTTTACTTGTGATAAATAAAAGCTATGGAATCACTTTTAATATCAATTGTTACAAAACTTTTGTGATATATAAAATGAATTCCAGACAAAAGTATGATTGAACATCATTCTTAGCAAGGAAGTTCATCTTTATATTAAGTTCAGTCTGTGTATATGTTTATATATTTCTATGTGTTGTATAGTATTCATTCCTAAACTAATAACCGGTCATTATGATCCTGTTTTTCTATGAGTGTAACTCATCAGAAGAAAGATGAAAAATCGTGTCCGAAACATCAAGAAATAAAAAACTCAAACAATAATAAAACTCACGTCGCCAGAGAATTTATATATGTAGATTCAATTAAGAATGTTATATTGATGAACGCCATGTCTAAAAACCTGCAAGCCAACAATAATTCGTATATCAACCAAAAGATTAGATCGTAAAAAACCTAATATGAGTTCAAAAGGGAGAAAAAATAAATTAAAATAAATTAAAAATAAATAAAATAGAAAAAGAGGGGAAACTAGAGAAAGAAGAAAAAGAATAGAAAAAGTGTTAAAATATGCAAAAACAAATTTGATTGAGTGTTTCCCAGGGCCATATTATATTGTTTTACCTTGCATTCTGATGAGTGACACTCATAGAAAAACTAGGATATATAACCTTGCATGCTAGCTGTCTAAGTGATAACGAAACGGCCCGTTAAGAAATGATCTTTTCAGAAATGAATAAACACACGGTTGCTAGAATCTAACTTTCTATTATGTATATATATATATATATATATATATATATATATATATATATATATATATATATATATATTACTATTTCATGTATCCACATAAAATTTTATAAGGAGATATAATTTTTTATGTATCAATTTTCAGTATTTACTTCAACAGTGCTCGATACGTAAGTAGAGCTAGGTAGTAAGTTATGAAAATATATTTATGGCAATTAAGCTACACAGAGTCTCCCGCGTTTCATCCCCCGGGATGAAACGCGGGAGCCTCTGTGTAGCTTAATTGTCATAGATATATTTTCATAACTTACTATATATATATATTAACTGATCAAGTTCAAATGTGTTAATAAAGTGAACATAAAACTAAGTTTCTCAACCAATGTTCTAATGCATATTATCGCATCTTGTCAAAGGTAGAGCTAAAATAAATTCAAAATCCAAAGTGAGAAATTCGTAGTATCGCTTCGGAAGATCTCAAACCGAGGCCAGATTTTAAGAGAGAAAGAAAGGGGCAAAGAAGCTTGTTAGGATTGACAAGCCGATGAGGTTCCACTTTGGTTAACTGTAGGTCATCAGTTTACACTTGATCACCGGCTCAATGTATGGTAGGCCGGACAAGCATGTGGATGGGTGAAGGGTGCAGAATTCTCCGGCCATTAAGCAGCCAGATAATATATGTATTTCTATTTTTAAAAAAACGCTATATAAATTAAATCCCCAATATTTAGAGTTGTCGTCTTTGTGTATTTCGATAGGTTTTGGTTATATAGATAACTAACCGTATTATCCATTACTCTTGTTATAAAATATCATTATTTCTATGTTACTTGCTATATATATATATATATATATATATATATATATATTAGTTGTTCACCCGCTTGACACATAAACAGGATTTATTTCTCATCTCGTCTGTAGCCAGTGAAGATAGCCTCATTGGTTAGAGCGATCGGAATTGAGGTAAAGTTAACTCTTCTTCCGGAGTTTGAATCATGCGACTGGCTTTAATCGTCATCTCTGATGATTCTGCAAGGATGAAGTGTATACGTATATAGATAATTATTAAAAATATTTATTATTAAATAATTATATATATATATATATATATATATATATATATATATATATATATATATTCATCATCGATTCAACATTTGTTTTACATGCTGGGTTTTAGAAATTGACTTTCAAACTAACCTATCTCTGGCTAGTTAATACTTTTTAGTATCAAATTCATCCTTATCACTTCATTCCATATTTTATCTGGTCTTCCTCTGCCAACTGGCCATTCTTCCTCAACTGTTTTACATCTACTGCCTCAATCACTCTAATCCATTCTTTCAATGTGATCAAACCAACAGAGTCTCTTGTTCTGCACACATTTCATTATGCGGACCCGATGTATTCTTTCCTATGAGATCATCAGATCTAAGTCCATCTTCAAGACCCACATTACACGTCTATTGTATCATGTTCATATCATTTTTATCCATGCCACACATGTCTTCAACCCTCACTAGCCATGTTTCACTTCCATACATTATCACACTGCGTACACATGCTTGATAGACTCTTTCTTGGTCAACAGTAGTAATGCTCTGCTGGTTAATAATGGCAGAATTTCCCTGAACTTATTCCATCCTCTCCTATCTATTGCTATCACATCAGAAGCAGCTTCTTCATGTGCTCCAATGCTATCACCAAGGCAATAAAACTTCTGAACAACCTCAATAACCTCGCCATCCAAATATACTTTCTGTACATCTGAGTTCTCATCAGTCTCCATTGTCTTACATTTCTTCCACTGCAACTGTTTATGCTCTCTCAACCTACCAGTAATACCATTGCATTTCTTGCGTACCCAATATTTACAAGTACCACAAAAGATTGAATTGCACTCAACTCCCTTCCCACAAACTGAGCAGGGGAACTTTCTTCTTTTTGGGAGCTTTCCAACCCTACAACCACTGATTATCACTTTGTGTCTTTGTAATATTCACTCTCAGACTTCTACTTTCCATAGTATTCATCCAAGTTATTAACTTAACAAGTAGGTCGTCCATTGTTTCACTGACAAGTACTAAATCATCAACATAGAAACTCCCTGGACAATGCTTTTCAGACACAAATGAAAAGCAACTGACTCAGTATAGATCGCTGATGTATAAACAATAAGAGGAATTATTTTTTTTGTTAATATTTAAAATGAAAACGATATAAGAAAAGCATGAGAATATACAAAAAACTGTTATGGGTCAGACAAATAAAATGACGGAGGGACAAAGAAAAAAATTCTTTAAATTCATTTAGAGGTATTTTTTTAAATTATAGAATCAAAGGATCAATTGATTGTATATATATTTTGACAAAAAGGATCAAAGTTATGTATCTTGGATGTTATTCTCACAACGTTTCGGCCGATGTAACCTTTTATAAACAGTAAGGTGCATCTTGTCAAACTTTGGGAATCTTTATGTCGAACTCGGGAATCGTTATGAATTTCGAACCGAACCCTTTATTTAATCCATGGGGGTAGATTACTCTTGTTCCGTCGTCTTAAATAATTCTTAATTATATCCTAAGTATCGTTCGTACTGAGGATTGAACCTTTAACCTCCAGAAGACTATCATTTAGAATTGAGTTTTACCTTTATTCATCAACATAGTCTCTTTCTGGGTTGATACACTGATTCCAACATTTCTATACCAATTCGATGCTTTTTTGTTTTGGTCCTCAAAATATGCCTCAGTTTCCGATATCACTTCTTCATTGGAGCCAAATCTCTTTCTCTGTAGCATTTTCTGGAGGTTTGCAAACACCCAGTACTTTTGTCATGATTGCGGTCAGCTTGTGATACGGTGCATTGTCTTGATGAAATGACCACTTTTTCTAGCTATTTCATCCTTCAAACACACCAAAAATGCCATGTAATATTCGCTTTTGATGGTGCTCATTTATCAAGGTAATCGATGAACAAAATAACTTGCGCATCCCACAGTAAGGAGACCAAAACATTGATGCTGGTGTTTGCATCTTTGGTCACTTGGGACGGCTTTCACCTACTGCTGTCCACTCAGCTGACTGCCGATTTGTTTCCCGAGTGAAGTAGTGGATCTATGTTTCATCAATCGTCACAATATTGTTGTAAAAACTCCTTTTTCTTGTGTTTAAAAAGTTACAAACAACGCTCTGAATCGTCAACACGTTGTTGTCATTGATTGACTGTGAGCAAACGCGGCACCAACTTTGAACACAGCTTTCTTATTCGCAAATTTTCATGCAAAATAGTGAATACATTGATTTTTGATATCTTCAACTCCTCTGCTATCTCACGCAACTTCAATTTACGATCGGCCAAAACGAGTTTGTGGATTTTTTTCATGTTTTCCAGGACAACTGATGAATTTGGGAGACATTGGAGCATCATTTATGTCTGTATGATCGCCTTAAGTCAGCATACCACTTCTTAATAGTTATCTCAGATGCAGCAGAGTCCAAATAACATTTATACAGTCATTGCTTTGCTTAACAGTATTTTTCCCATAGCGAAGCAATGCTTTATCAACACACAAAATTTAGATTTTTCAGTTGTTTTGAAAATTTGAAACTTCACTTAAATAACTGTAATTTGTAAACTCATAATCCGATTGGGCGATTTGAAGGTTAGTACTTTATAAAAATCATATGGATTTTTTTATTAGTGGCACCATCTATATGTCATGCCCAGGACTTATTGAGTAATGTGTTATTATGATATTAGCACATGTTTTATAAAAAGTAAGTTGACACTTTATAAACAGTATATTATGTTAGCATATCATTTTTAAACAGTACATGTAAGTTAGCATGTTTCATAAACAGTAAATATATGTTAACATATTATTTATAAACATTATATTATGTTAGCATATCATTTATAAACAGTATATGATGTTAGCATATCATTTTTAAACAGTATATTATGTTAGCATATCATTTATAAACAGTATATTATGTTAGCATATCATTTATAAACAGTATATGATGTTAGCATATCATTTTTAAATAGTACATCCAAGTTAGCATATGTTTTATAAACAGTAATTACATGTTAACATATGTTTTATAAACAGTACATTATGTTAGCATATCATTTTTAAACAGTACATTATGTTAGCATATCATTTTTAAACAGTACATTAAGTTAGCATATGTCTTATAAACAGGAGATGGATATTAGTATATGTTTTATAAACTGTATATGTATGTTAGCATAAGTTTTATTTTATAAATAGTACATATGTGTTACTAGTTGTGTGTACCGAACATCTAGCAAGCTGCATATGTAAATATTGCTACGCAACCTGATGGTATAAAGTAGCCAATCATAGGATGAAGATAACATATTGAAAAGATGAACATAAATAGGAAAAATGCCAGTGAGATAATATCATAATTGTTCTAGCTGATAGCATCCCATGAACATTTTTACACAACGTTGGAATAATGAATCATCAGAAATTCCTTTGAATAAAAAAGGATATCTGGAAATGCAAATATGTTTTGTTTAAACTTTAACAACAGCTTGTATGCATTTTTAATTGCAGAATACAAATAAAAAAGAAATAGTTTTTAATTAATTCTTTTTTATTGGAACTATAAACCACCATGGATATGCATTCTGTAATTAAGCATTAGAGATGGTATCTGAGAAATCAATAGTTTATTGTTTGTGTTTTGTAAATTGATCTATGGTAACTCGACAAAACAGACCAGCCGCCTTGGGCTCGGCCTCTACAGAGAAATACCCTATGGGGTTGAAGTAAAACTTGCTTTTGTGCTTAGCACAACTTTGTTACCACTCGTATGTGTCAAGGGAGGCGCGAGGGCGCTCTATCCCTTAATAGACTTCAAGAATGGCCTATGCTGGAAATCTCATTTCTTTGATCAAGCATAACTCAAAAAACAATAAACCAAATTAGTTAAAACTTTGCACAAAATTTTTATTTGATAGGTTCTATAAGTGTGTAGAATTTCAGCATCATTAGTCAAGGCAACCCAGAGATCCAGAAAGTTCAATCATGAAATCATGTTATCTGTGTGTACGTACGTACGTACGTACGTATGTGCCACCCTGTATCTCATCAACTATTTGACGGATTCAGCTGATTTTTGGCAAAGATAGAGGTTCTAGGGTCTAGTTGATGGCATTTTAATTTTAGTTTACCATATACCTTAGTTTTCCAGGAAATTCAAAAAAACCTTATGAGAAGGCATTGTATTGAGGCATAGCCTTTACAAAAGTAGTGGCATTCCATGAAAACGCCAGTATATTGAAATCATATGCCCTTAATAGGGTTAAGATGAAAATTCATATACACTAAATGTACAAAAGCAAGGAAATTCCCAAATTTTTACACTTTTATTGTCATTAAGGGTATGACTACATATCAACCAAACCATTTCATTATCACATCACTACAGTATAAATCTCTATGCATGAGTAGATGAAGTGTGTGAGGTGCGCTGAAGAAAAATTCCTCCCAGTAAAATACATAGCCCTGTTGTGCTCGCATACCCTTAATGACAATAAAAGTGTAAAAATTTGGGAATTTCCTTGCTTTTGTACATTTAGTGTGTATGAATTTTCATCTTAACCCTATTGAGGGCATATGATTTCAGTACACTGGCATTTCTCATGGAATTATATTTGGGATTGATGTATTAATTGTATTTATAATCTACGCTGCATGTCCTTTACATTTCGTTATACTTTGTTAAGACGAACTATTAATAAGTGTATATTTTGTTAACCAGGCTTTTATGATCTTTTATTACGATGCATGTATATTTTCAAGTAATACACAAACTTATTTTGGCATCTACGTGTTTAATCTATTGCACTCTAGTCATTGGAATGAACAGACCTGCCACGTTAGGCTCGACCTGCACAGACCAAGACTCTATGAGATTGCAGTAAAGGTTGCCTTTTTGCTTGGGAAAATTTTCTTACCTTTCGTATCAATAATGTGCATTTAATTATATTTTGGACTGATGTATTAATTATATGTATAATCTACGTTGCATGTTCCTTTTATGGTTTATTATAGTTTGTTAAGACACCCATTTTTTTAGGGGATTCGTTCGTATTTACTAACCACACGTTGCCTATCTTGATGGAATAAAAATATCTGATATTTCTATTCTTCACTGTTATAAACATGGCTCCCAGTGAAAAAGAAACAAAAACTTAAACCTAACATGCTGTTGATACAATGTTATGAGAGAAAGAATAAATATTAAATTATATAAATAATGATTGAAAATTAAAAGTCTTCATAAACAACCTCAAAGAAAAAAGAAACTTCTTTCGTTTACATAAAGATGGCAACATTATATCGATATAAATTATTATTATTATTATTATTATGATTATTATTATTATTATTATTATTATTATTATTATTATTATTGTTGTTATTGTTGTTGTCAGTTCTAAGTGATAGTCTTCTGGTGGTTAAGGATTCAATCCTCAATACACATGATATTAAGAATGTAATTAAAAATTACTCAAAGCTTTTACCTGATGGAATGAGAACAATGTACCCCTGTGAATTAAGTAAAGAGTTCAGTTCGAGATTCCATACAGATTCCTAAAGGTCGACAAGATGCACCGGAAGAAGGTTTGAAGGTTACGTCGGCCAAAACCTTGTGAGAATAACATCCAAAATGAGAACAGTAGTCCGAAAAATCCAAATAACACAAAGTATTAATCTTCATCTAAAAAATTCCGAAGCATTATTATTATTTACTCACTAGGAGTTATCACACTGGTCATCGTCAGTGGTCACCCACTGCCGACAACCTGTGGTATTCCCTGGAGGCTGAGTGACAACAAGTCTCCTCAGGCCTCCAGTATGCTCCACCTCTTTTCGTTTATCACCGCTGATGACCTTGCGGTAATCGCAACAGCCACCTACCAACGATTTCCCGCTGATAAGGGCCATTGGTCCCCTCTGGGGCCCGAGTGGCAACAAGCCTTCCCAAGGTCCCAGAGCTGTCCGCGCTCTTCCAGTGGAGGTCTGGTTTTGCGCTTTCCCTCCTCGACCCTCTGTCCATAATTTTCGTGGCGTCAGCCTATGCTTGCGCCTCTCTCGTGCGGTTGTATTTTCCCCGGTTCTGTTGTTTTGTGCTTCCATGTGTTTGTTCTCCATTCGTTGCTTATGTGGGTTGGTTTCCGCATTCGAGGACATTTCTCAGGATTGTAGCTGTTTTGATCATTACTGTCCTTTGTATGGTCTCAGTTATCCCTTTGATTCCTATTTCTCCTAGTCTTTTCTCCATGTTTTTGGGGACTGTTCCTAGTGCTCCTATGATTATTGGTGTTATACTGACTTTCTTCATGTTCCATATTCCTTTCAATTCTCTGGCAAGTTCAGTATATTTGCTTCTCTTTTCCGTCTCTTTGATCTTCACTCTGTGGTCTGCTGGAACGGCAAAGTCCACGATTTTGCAGGATTTTTCTTTCTTGTTGATTATTATCATATCCGGTCTCCTTGCTGTTATGGGTTTGTCTGTTTGTACATTCATATCCCATATGATTTTGTGTTTTTCGTTTTCTAGTACAGTTTCTGGCTTGTGTTTGTACCGTTTTCTTGCATATTCGAAATTCAGTTGTTTGCACATTTCCCGGTGTACTTCTTTCCCCATGCTGTCATGTCTGTTCTTGTATTCCCTTTGTGCTAGCTTGCTGCATTCACTTATTATATGATTTATCGTTTCGTCTCTTTGTCCACACAATCTGCATTTGCTATTTTCCTGGGTTTTATCTATCTTTGCTTTAATAAAGTTTGTCCTAATCACATTGTTCTGTGCGGCCGTCAGCAGAGATTCCGTTTCTCTGTTCAGGTTTCCTTTTCTTAGCCATGCCCAGCTGTTTTCATTGGCTTCATCGCTTGTGAGTCTTATAAAGCGTCCATGTAGTTGTTTTTCTTCCCACTTTTCCTTTCTTGTCTTTTTGTTTCTGGGTTCAGTGCTTCCGGGGTTGTTTGTTGGGCTGGTGTCTCTTGCTGTGGTGATCAGTCTTTCCGTGTTCTGGGTTACATATTTCTCCAGCTCTTTTTTGGTGTCTTCCACACAATCTTCTATACTTACCAGTCCTCTACCTCCTTCATTTCTTTTCACGTAGAGTCTGTCCGTGTCGTCTTTTGGGTGCAGTGCATTGTGCATAGTCATTAGTTTTCTAGTTCTTTAGTCAAGGTGCCTGAGTTCTTCTTTGGTCCAGCCTATGAATGGTCCAGAGTATCTTATTAGTGATACAGCCCATGTGTTTATCCCTTTTACTAGGTTTCTGCTATATAGTTTAGTTTCTAAGAGTTTCCTTGTTCTTCGTAGATATTCTTTTCCAATCTTCTCTTTCATTTCTGTATATTTGATTGTGTCTGCTTCCAGAACTCCCAGGTATTTGTAACTATCTTGTTCTCCTAGCGCCCTCATCTCCTCTTGGTTGGGGAGTTCCATACCTTTTGTCTTTTCCAGTTTTCCTCTTTTGATCTCTAGCAGTGCACATTTTTCTATTCCAAACTCCATTTGGATATCCTGGCTGAATATCCTGGTTGTGTTTATCAGCTTTTCCAGTTCTGTTTTGTTTTTTTGCAAACAGTTTAAGGTCATCCATGTACATCAGGTGGTTTATTCTTTGTTCTGTATCCATAAACCTGTATCCGGCATCACACTTTCTGAGTATGTATTATTATTATTATTATTATTATTATTATTATTATTATTATTATTATTATTATTTTCCATTTTTGTGTCTCATACCGAGGTTTGTGAATGACTTCCATATTCTCATGTTTGTAGCCATTTTGCTTGTGTCGCCCGCTATGCGCAGGTTATCATCAACTGACTCCCTTCATGTCTTAGGTGGCTTATCGCATAACCTTGGGTCATCTCATTGATACACTATGGAATGTTTCAGATGATTGATGGCGGCCGATATGGTCGTACCAGTAAAGACATTGTTTTGGGACGTAATTTCTCATAGAAAACCTGCAATTCTTTCCATCCGATATACTACAGCGAGGATTGTGACATTTTGAAATCTCATCATCGATCACATCTCGCAGTTATACATGTGTACAGGTCGAACATGTGTACTGTAAGCTGCTTCTCTTCATTTTTTTGGTTAAATTATCGACAGCAAACCTTCTTTGGTCGTTTATATGTTACTAATTTTCATCTTTTCTGTCCTTTCTAAACTGGGCCAATTTTTATTTTTGTCCTAATCCAGTGCTCCTCTTTGAGGAGCTGGATTTTTCTTACATTAAAAACCTAAATTGTGTCTAATGCTGCCTTTGTGGAGAGGCAAGTCAATATGGCCAGTGTAGGCAGATGAACAATATGGATAATGCATTAAATGTTAACCAATGGCTCAGCATAAATTACTTGAGCAAAAAAGAAAAACAGGTAGTTATCATATGTTATGTGTTGTTGAATTCTGTTCATAAATGTTATGTTCTATCCATAATGAATTAATTACAAACAAAAAAGATACATGGGTGAAGTATAAAACCTAACACATTTATTGACATCATTTGCAATTTAGGATGGCGATAAATAAGCCACTAAGTGTGCAATGAATCCTTTCGGTTCGTCCAAACAAGTGTTTACACCTCTAGTGTCATGGCTGTCTTTTTCTGATTCTCACTGCACTGCCGCCTAATGGCAGGGGTCAGTAACTAAGGGGGTGCAATCCTGATCTCTTAATTGATGGAGTTCAAGATGGATAACTATAGACCATACAGACCTTCATAAGCTACTGCATCTAACAATAACCTATGAGTGGTACATCTAATGTATGCAGTATCACACTGACACTGTTGGTAAATTATAGGGATTTTATTGAGGACGGGAACCACATGCTCCTTGCGTATTGATTGAAAATGTCTTTTTTTGCTTTGAATAGTAAACGGTGTCACAGATTTATTCCTTAGAAAAACGGAAACGAACATTGCCAAGACAAAATATTTTGAGACAAACAGGACATTTAGATGAGCCAAAATGTTTGCCATTAGTGAAGCTCCTAATTTTCTTTTTTATACATTGATAAAACAGCTTCAGGTATCCATTTTTTTACAAGGATAGATTTAATAAATTAAAGTTCGGTGGATGATTTACAATTGGAAAAAACACAAGATCGATTTGCAAAGTTAGAATATTTGATATCCACTTTATCATTTTAGCTGCCACATCATCATCATCATCATCATCATTATCGGTTTAACGTTCGTTTTACATGCTGGCATGCATTGGATGGCTTTTAGAAATCAACATTTTAACTAACCTATCTCTGTCCAGGTTTTTATTTATCCCTCTTTCTCTCAAGTCCATTTTTATCACTTCCTCTCCTGTTTTCCTTGGTCTTCCTCTGTGAACAACCTGTTATATCAACCGTTCTACATCTACTAACATCCAAACTCATATCCCTTCTTTCAATGTGACGATACAAACGAATCCTCCTGTTCTGCACTCATTTCCTTATACTGTCCAAATTTAATCTTCCTCTGAGGTCATCTGTTCAAAGCTTGTCTTTAACACTCACATTACACATCCATCGTATCATTCTCATTGGAAAAATATTATTCTTTGCACAAATGGCAACCATGTTAACATCAGAAAAGAAAGATAACATGAACAGTCATTAATAATAAAATTCTTGATTATTACAATTTGTATACGTACATTAGCAATGCTGACAAGATATAAAAAGCATGTTAAAGACATGTACATATATGAAAGAGTGAACCATTAAAATGACAGAAACATGAATCCTAAAAAAGCTACAGATTTCCATAACAATATTGAATGCAATTATTATTTAATTTGAGGAGTAGAAAAAAACGTGCATTGCACACAGTGTGAAAACTTACATATCTCCACGTGGATGCGTTTTACACTGAGAGTGGACAGAAAAAAAATCGTTTGGTCAAAGTCGACTGTTAGAAAGAGGTCGAAATCTCGTTTTGATTCTTGACCACATGAAGGGGGAGGCAGTAGCAAATCTCATGAAAATAGCAATATATTGCGTTAGTCTTTCTCTATTCTATCGTGATTTCAACAGAAGGTTCTTGACTGAGCTCCAATCTCTGGTGTCTTCTTTTAAGACTCTCACAACAAGAAATCGTCTTCCTACTACAACTAAAAAGAACTTCCCATTCTTTTTCCATGTGTCTAGCATCAGACGAAATTTCCATGAATAGAGTTTTTTTTCAAAAACTTCCAGCCTGTGAAACCCATCAGCACAAAACTGCTTCTCTGCAGGATAGAACAATCATTTTGGATATGTGCACATTAGATTTGCCCACATGTCGAGAATATACCCATCTCGGATGCGATTTCATCAGAGAAGTTTCTTCATGCAAATCAGGAATAATAAAGGCCCAAGGATCGACCCTTTAGGCACACCCACATTAATGTGATGTTGTTTAGATGTCCGGCCATCATCTAGGACGACCTGGATCTTTCTTTTATCTAAGAAGGATTTGATTATATAAAATATTTGTCCAGTAATACCATACGAATTAATTTCCTTGAGAAAACCTTCAAAGGCTTTGGATATATCAAGCACTACCGCCATGACTTCACTTGCCTTATCCAGTGTATGGATTATGTGTTCCGAGATGACCGTTAGGATATCTGCAGTAGAATGTGATTGCTTAAAACCATACCATTGGTCAGTGAGCAGTTTAGCATTTTCAGAGTGACAGACTATCGCAAGATTGATAAATGATTCAGCTAAAAGTGGGAAGAGACTCATGGGGCGATAATTTTGTGAGTCAGTTTTTTCACCAATGTTCTTGAAAACTGGTACCACAGAGGCAATTTTCCAGTGTCAGGGAAGCATGATTGGGCAAGGCATTTATTGAAGTGTTTGGAGAGAACAATGGCAAGCTCAGCAGAGAATTTTTTTTATTACTATAGCAGGGATAACATCAGGTCAACATGCTTTAGAAGTGTTATGGTTTTTTATAATTCCCAAAACATGGGAAGCGGTGATGATCAAATCATCAAGTGTGGTTCATGTCTGTAGTTGGAAGTTTACAAGAAAGTGTGGAGAACAAGAAGCTCAACCTTATCCGTTGCAAGCGACATCAGATCATGATTAGATATTGTTGGAATTATTGCGTTAGTCTTTCTCTATTCTATCGTGATTTTAACAGAACGTTCTTGACTGAGCCCAATCTCTGGTTTCTCGTTTTAAGACTCTCACAACAAGAAATTGTCTACCTACCACAACTAAAAAGAACTTTCCGTTCTTTTTCCATGTGTCTAGCATCAGACGAAATTTCTATGAACAGACTTTCTTTTCAAGAACTTCCAGCCTGTGAAACCCATCAGCACAAAACTGCTTCCCTGCAGGATAGAACAATCATTTTGGATATGTGCACATTCGATTATCCCCCATGTCGAGAATATACGATATCATGTAGGTTAGATATTCGGGGGACTTATTGATTGCATATTGTTCACCACACTATTATAGATGTTCCAGAAATCGCAAGTTCCTAATTTCTGTGACTCAATGCATTTTCTGGTAATATCGGTACACCTACAGTTAGCTGCAGCGATTATACTCTTTCTTGCTGCTATAAATTTGTGTCTATTTGTAGCTGAATTATAGTGTTTGAATCGGTTGAATGCTTGCTGCCTATGCGCAATAGCAGCTGCACACGTTGGAGTGAACCATTAGGAAGGGGCTTACTATAGAATTTCTAAGTGGGGATAACCTTTTCTATACCTGCTTTGACCCATTCTATTACCTCATTTGAATATAATTTTTCTTGGTCAATCAAGATTAAATCTGAAATAGAATTTTCCTTCGTCTATCAGGATTAAATTGAAATAGCATTTTATTTGATCTATCCGAGCTAAATTTGAAAAATAGCATTTTCCTTGATCTATCAGGATTAAATCTGAAATAACATTTTCCTTGATCTATTAGGATTAAATCTGAAATAACATTTTTCTTGGTCTATTAGGATTAAATCTGAAATAACATTTTTCTTGTTCCATCAGGGTTAAATTTGAAATATCCTTTTCATTGGTCTATCAGGATAAAATCTGAAATATTATTTTCCTTGGTCTATCAGGATGAAATCTGAAATAGCATATTCCTTTGTCAATCAGGGTCAAGTTCGAAAAAACTGTAGATTGGATGGACACATTATATTTTAGTCATGTACGGGTCTGTATAAGAAGTTATTTCTGTCAGTTTTAAGTTCGAAACAGCATTTTTAGAATCATCCACGCATCTATGTAAGTGGCGTTGTTCACCTATCTGTCGGTTTATCATGTTGAAATTTAAAATTGCATTTTCATGGCAAATACAAATATAGAATGGACGCATGTTAAGAATATCTGCTTTTGTTTTCTTTGTAATAAATTATCTAGATTTCAGCTTGTCATTTCTGTGGCCCTCTAATGTCTCAATTGCAATTGCATTCCTCAAATCTATAGCTCCAGTCAAAGCTTGAAATCTTCCGACACACACTACAATGAAAAGTAAAGAAGAAGAAGATGAAGAAGATGAAGAAGAAGAAGAAGAAGAAGAAGTCCCCAAAACAATATTATTTTTACCTGGCATAAAATTCTTCATTTTTTTCTGTTAAACTTTGTTCTTCGAACAAATCAAAGCCTTACTGCAGCTGATTTCCTGTGTGTAATACTCGACAATCAATTACATTGGCTCCAGTCAGATTGATCGTTTTTCCATGCTCTGTTTAATTTGCATATTCTGAAGGAGATGCCAGTAGACATACTGTGACTGGCTTCTATTACTCCAAATCCATCTATCGAGCATTTTGGGGGGAAATTTAATAAATTGATTTTGGAAAGAATGTACTCAAATAATATGTAGTTTGAAAATTAGAAAGACTAAAATATCGCTTATTGTAACAGTGGAGATGTAATGTGTGGGATGTTCTGTGTGTTAGGAACTCGTTTTCCAGTGAAAAAAGAACTTGTGTTCGTAGTTGCAGAATTTTCATAGGTGAAATTAATTTGCATATGCAAAGACAAACTACTTTTTAAGAAAGACGGATTTGAGATATGTCAGTGTTTGTTGCAATGTTGTTGAAGAGGAGTACCCTTTTTTTATCACATAATAACAAATAATTTTACAAATACATACGTTCTCATGTGCAATTTAATTTTGTTTATATTCAAATATTATTTTTGATCAAAGCAAGTTACTGATTGAGCTAGTACGATGTTCAAAACAAAAGACACGTGATGAACATGGCACATCGTTAATGACTTACTTCGGAGCATCTTCAAGATGTATTTCTTAATGAAACGTTCTGAATATAACAGTGAACCTTGCGAATAGTCCAGATGACAACTTGGAAAAAGACCAGAAGACTGGATAGACAGTGGCAGAATGGAAAGACAGAAGACTGTGCGGATCAATTCACTTTTAGCTACAACTCCAATTATCCCATGCAAAAATCCGTTTGACATACTCAATTAAAGCTAGATTGTTTTGGCCTTTTGGCTAAGATCAAAGTGTAGTATCTGTTCCGATGGATACTGCACCTCATAGACTGGTATTGTCTTGGCCTTCGGGGCTTGATTTACGCCGGTCTATGGGTCTGTCCTGTGCAGTTCTAGGAGGTCCACCCTCCCAGGCTTCGCCTCCCCTCTTTGGGGAGGAGTAAGTTTATTGCTTACTGCCTGAGGCACTCCTACTGGGTAATGCCGACGGGGCTACCCAGGCAATTTTTAAACTCCACTTTCCCGACCCGACCTTGGGTCACATCTTACTTGTGGGAGTACGATAAAAACTGGCCTTGTGCCTAACTCCTGGAGAGGAGTAAATCAATACTCAATTAAAGCTAGATAGGATGTCTAGAACGTGTGAATCAGAGCCGGTAAAGTATAGGATGTGCGGACCAGAAATCACTTCACAGTTTCTGGTCCTTGAAAGCTTTGGTTTTCCTAATCTCCGACAAAAGTGCAGTCATGGATAAAATGTTATCCAGTTTCCAGCAAGTAGAAATGGCAAGACTTTGATAATGACTTCATTGAAATATTGCATGAATGACGTTATATAAGAAATCATGTTCTAAATTCACCCAAGCTGAATGAAATGTTTAGAAAATGAAAATTGGTAACAGCTTACAGGTGTAAAACTGAGGAATTGCAGGTAAAACAAAGGAGTTTCAGGTAAAGCAAAGGAACTGCAGGTAAAACAAAGGAGGTGCGGTGTCCAGTCTCTATAAGTGTTGTTTTCCTCAACCCTGGACACAAATGCCATTTAGTTGTGTAACATGTCGCCGTCACATCAGCGATAACACATCTTGAAACATATTCAAGATATACTTTGAAAGCAATATATACATTCCGTACAGATTCCCAAGTTCGCCAGAAAGATTCTCGAGTTTGACAATCACACCTTAAGAAGGTAGAAAGTTACATCAAACGTTGTAAGAATAATATCCAATATGAGTATCATGGCCTCTATTCAGTTTTGAGAGACAATGGATACCCCCTGTAAGGGTAGCTGTGTGTGTAATTGTAAAGCAAGGGGTCACAATCACCAAGCACACCTCTCCTGAATCAACACTGTTTGATTCTAGTGGCAATGAGAATTCCAGGACGATTGGAAACAATGCCGAGATAAGCGGAGAGCATATACAGCACCTGGCATTCCCATATGGTCACCCATTTAGTACTGACCAAGCTCAACGTCGCTTAACGTCAGTGTCAATGTGATTATGCCGTATAAGATGAATATAGTAGTTTAAATAATACAAATAATGCAAATTACAAATCTTCATATAAAAAATTCCAAAACAGAATTACAAATATGGTTTTATTTTTTTCTCTATAACACACAGTGTCGGAGATTTCACCTATGCAAACATTCATTGATAGTCAAATTATATATAGAGATTGCACTTTGCAATTCATGCAAGACTTTTTGCACTTCTCAGATCTAATTATTTTACCTTATTTTTTTCAGATCCTATTTAAAGATTTTACCATTTCTTTTCTTGAACTAATCAACCCCCCTCGGCTGCTATTATCCCTAACTCTGATGCTTTTTTGCCGTTGTTTTCTGTTGTTCAACCTTAAAGTTTTCTTCAATCTGAATTCTGACAATGTATTGATTAGATTTCATTATCTTTTCCTTTGATTACCTAAACTTTTAATTATCCCACTTTTAGCTTTTTAGGGAAAATTAGATTAAATATCAAATAAGTTCTTGGATTCTGAAAATTATTCGGTTCCTTTCTTTAGAAATATTTTTTTAATTTGTATTATCATCCTTATTTTCAACTTCTTTTTATTTCTTTTTTTTTTTCATGAATGTTTCCCAATTAAAAATAATTCAATTAAAATGTAACTATCCTGATTTTTTATCCATATTTTTGTAGTTTTGGTGATTTTGGTAATTCTATGAGTGCATGTCACAAAATGTATGTACGTGAGTGCATGTGCGTTGGTGTGTGAGCTGATTTTCATCATGACTGATGAAATTTTTTTCGTCAATAGATAAAAGGAAAAAAGAGGTCTTAGGTTTAGAAATGATATTATTTAACAATGAATGCAAAAATTAAGAGAAAGCATAGAACAATACTAACATTGATTATGAAGCAACAAAGTGATTGGATCTGTCAACCATGCAGTGTTTCAAAGATTCTCTTCTAGGGCCATTTTTAACGTTGTCAAGAAAATACCTTACTGTACCTCGTAGCCAGTTGTTGTGGGCCTATAAAAGGTTCGGAAGGAAGACACGAACTCGGAGTTTAGATAAAACAAGTAAATTGAAAATAGTATACAAGGAACAAGAGTGGTTGTCTTGACTGCCAGTATAGACTGGTATGGTTCCACCTTCCGTATTTATAGTGAGTTGAAGAGTTCAAGTAGTCCGTAATAAGTAAGGTACCATACCCTCCTTCCCAAGCCTGACCTCCTTAGGAGTCACAGTATCGTTTCCTTTTTGGATTGCCGATATTCCGAGGCTGCTTGGAGTAGCTGTATGTCGAAAGTGTTGTATTAGGTGACTCTTATGAGAGAACTGAGGGTATCTGTCAAATTCATATCAAATGATATCCTCCAGTTTTTTAATACTAGACTTCTGATGTTGTAGCACATTTTTAAACTTTGAAAAAATGTCTTCTTTGCTTCGACATTCAACTTCAAGACAAGTCGCCTTATCTTTCATAGTCTTTAGCTCTTCAAGACATCTTTGAGTTGCAACTTTAGCAATTTCAGCTCTGGAACCATGAGTTCACTCTCTTTAACCATAAACTGGTTATCCCAAGAATTTGACTTAATTTTTTTCAGTTTAGTTTTAGCTATTTGTGGCATGAATTTTGTGTCCTTATGTGCTTTAATTTCTGCCGACAATTTATTTTGCGTCCATTTATACGATTTTTAATAGTTGTTCTAACTCGGTCATCAGATTTTTTATTTTCTGGCCCAAACTGTTGGTTGATAACCCCCATATGTTGAACTGCTGCAATAAGTCTGTGATAAATAAATTGTTGGTATTTTTTAATATGAACATTTTTACTTTTTGGTAGTTCTGTTAAAATTAATGTGTTGTAAATAATTTCACCCTCGAATTTAATTTTTTCACCAGTCTGGCTACTTTGTTGGTTCTTAGCATACTCGGTTTATCCATCTTCTCCATGTATGCATGTTAATAATCGACACGTCTGAACTAGAATCCAATTGTAATTTTACATTTTTATTCAGAATTTTTACCATGTACGTATTTTCTTATAATTCTGCAGTCCTGTTCGTTTTTATGGATTTAACCCATTTTATTCCCTTTATTTGTTCTGCATAGTGAACTCTTGTGTCCGAATTTATTACAAGTTAGACAAGTTTTAAAACGGTATGGGTAATCTGTTACCCAATGAAAGTATCCATAATGGAAACAGGAGCTCGGCGGTAATTTGTTCTGTTTTTATTATTGGGCTGGCTTGTTTTTGTAGAAGCGTGAAAATAATCCCTCTTTTTTGTTTTGAATTACTTTTGAAAAAGAGTTGAAATGTGTTTTCTGACGTACCTTTCTTATGTGCGCAATGTCCAACTCTTCAATTTCTTTCGAATCTATTTTAACACTTATACATCTCTGGCAGTCTTCAGCTAATTTCTGTAATTTAAAATTTAGTTTACATTTTAACTTGTTCAGAACCTTACGTTTGAGTTCTGCATCTTTTCTTGATGCAAGTCCTTGCACAAAAATTAAACATTTAAACATTATCCGCGCTAAGTTCAGCTAATTTGAAATCGTCACAGTGTTTATTGACGATTGATGCGAAAGTTGCGTAATCTGAGCTATCTTTTTTTACTAAAATCAAACACTTCCAGCGTTTATGGAACAGAAAAGTGTTAGGGCTCAATAATTCTGTTAAAAGATTAACAGCTTCAGAAAAAGTCAAGTCGCTCGTTTTTCGGGATAAAATTAAGTCAACGAATTTAGTATGTTCGGTGGTCCCAAATTTTCGGAGCAGTAAACGAACTTTTTTAGAGTCTGCCCAATTTTCACAATCTATTTTGTATAGATCCTCATACCTTCTGAAATATGAAGCGAAGGTTTTTATCCTCGTCTAGGGAATAAGTAAAATTGTCAATTGCATTCTAAACGGAATTCTGAAAGAAAACATATTTGTTCTCAGTATTTTGAACCCCATGCGATATTGTTTGCATTAATACTTCAATCTTTTAATCGGTTCGTCTTTTTTGTTCCAGTAGTTTTTCGTCGGATTTTTGTTGTTGTTCCAGCAGAAGCTTTTGAAATCTTTCTTCATTTTTTGTAGCCTTTCGTCGTCTTCTTATTTTAAATTCTAGTTGCTGTTGCATTTGATATTTAACGAGTTCTGATATAGTTGCTTTTAAATCTTCCATGTTTAAAATGTTTCTTTATAGAATACGGCTTTTAGAAGTTCTTTCTTTTATATTACGCTGCTAACGTAATCTTGGTTGTAAAGGAGAAAGAGAGTATCAAACCTTCTTTTTCGACCAAAATAATCACTTTTTTTGTTAGTACGCTTTTCATGTAATCGTAGAATTTACACTCAGCACTTTAGTCAACTGAAAAAAATAAAAATTTAATTTTTTCTTTCAGCGGCAGGAATTTTCTCTTTTGAAGAGAAAAAAATCATGTATTCCCTTCTTGCCCGAATAGCAATTAAAAAAATCACTGACCTTTCTTCTTTGAGAGAAAATAAGTTGAAAATAAGTTGATTTTTTACGTGCTTTTTTTTTTCTTTTTGGTCCGCCGGTTAAGCCAGTTTTTAGAACTCGAACGTTGTCGGGTGAATTTGCCGTTGATTTCTCCACGTTTGTCTTTTTATAAGGTTAAAAAAAAAAATTAATATACTGTATCGCTAGTTGTGGCGTCCATTTTATGGTTCTCAAGAATCCCTTACTGTACCTCGTCGCCAGTTTTTGTGGGGTCCTTTTTATGGTTCTCAAGAAAAACCCTTACTGTACCTCGTCGCTAGTTGTTGTGGGTCTGTAAAGGCTCCGGAAGGAAGACACAAACTCGGAGTTTAGAGAAAACTAGTATATTGACAAAAGTATAATACAACAGAGAACAGAAGTGGTTGTACGTCAGTCTTAACTGCCAGTATACACTGGTGTGGTTCCAACTCCGAGAAGCATGTGCTCCCAGTATTTATGGTGAGTGGAAGAGTTCAGGTAGTCTTTTATAGGTAAGGTATTATAACAAATACACAGAACTTTGGTGCTGATGCAACTTAGTCGGCGACTTGTGCAAGTGGTCAGTTCTGTAAGCAACCGAAAACCAGTAAAAACTTGCCAATAACAATAACAAATATTTACTTGAACATATATGTGTAACAATAATAAAAAGGAAACGTCAACTTTCTCTTGTTGGGGGGGGGGGGAAATACACGTTTAGGAATTTGACTGGTGCTAAATCTTGACTGACAAAATTTACTTTGTGCTTTTCTCTTTTAGAGGAAGTTGAATTGGAGCACATTTTTCCTAGTCTTTTTTCTTCGTTTTTCCAATCTGTCGTTGACTTATATCTAACTCTTTCTCTCTGTCTGTCTCTCTCAGACCGTGTGACCGCCTGAGCAATCCTCCAAGATTAAATTATTTTATTGGGAACTTATACTTAAAGCGGTTATTTTAACCAATTACAGACTGTTCCGCATTTTCTGCTATTCTACAGGTCAGTCAACGAAAACCTTCGTTTTACACACAGAGCGGGAACCTCCAGTCAAGCCACAATATGTGGGCTTGATCTTATTTTGGAAACCGCCTTCCTAATTGTTTGCAATTAAATGTACTATCATATATGATGATACATTTAGTAAACTTTTTAAAACAGCAAAGACATTTTGGCTACTTTCTAAATATTTTGACATCTTATTCTAAAATTATTGTTACATAATCCACCATTAAAATAAAGTATGGGCTGTTGGACTTTGTAACCTTTTTAAATTGCAAACACTGTGGGCCGACGCTCTACCGAGTTGTAATGAGAGAAATTGTATCACATTATAAATTATGTTATTTACTTATTTATATTTTTATTACGATACTATATATAATTTAGTACTATTTCATGTATATACACATTTAATTTTATAAAGTAATTTAATATACTAAATGTATTTTTAGTATTTATTTTTACAGTGCTCAATACGTAAGTAAAGCTTAATAGTTGTATGAAAATATATATATATGGCAAGTAAGCTAGACATAAACGTTTCCATGTAGCTTACTTGATCAGTTGCATCAGTTTTATATTGCAACATACATTATCTATATGCATTATATCATTTTTATTGTATACTTCATTTCAACCTCATACATCTGTTGGTCCTATTCTAAATATACATTGAATTTATTATGTACAATTTCTAGAAAAGTTAGGTATTATTTGATTGTAAGATTGATTGCCAAGATCGTTTTCTACTGCTACTTACTAGTTACAGTATCAGAGGTGATCCACAAAAAGAGACCTTTCATCTCCTGGGAAATAAATCATAAAAGAGGGTCAACATTTGTCACTGACCATTGATCCGGAGAAAAACAACAATACAACCTACCACCCATTATAAGAAACTCCCCTACGTAGCACTAACCCTTATCCCCGAGTAGCTTTTGGCCTTGATAAGTGGTGAACTATTAGTATAAAAAATAATATCATCATCATGATCATCATCATGATCATCATCATCATCATCATCATCAGAGTCTTTTTATTTCACTCCTGGTGGAGGAACCCCTCCCTGGTTTCTTTCCACCTTGTTTTATCCCTGGCTAGACGTGGCCAAGTAGGACCTGGTTGACTATCGAGGTCGTCTCTCCACCGTGTTTTTGGCCTTCGTCTAGGTCCATTCTGTTGCTTTATATGTACACCTGTGGTCTGTACATCTCGAAAGGTGACTTCCCATCTATGTTTTGCCATTCGTATGGTAGTGATGATGTCGTTTACTCCAGTTTGTTGTCTGATCCAGGTGTTTCTTTTTCTATCATGTAAACTGATGCCGAGCATAATGTGTTCCATTTTGTACTGTGCCACTTTTAGTTTTTCTATCACTGCACAAGTGTCATGTTTCACTACCATATGTCATAACAGGCATGATGTATTCATTGAACACTTTTTGCTTAATGTTCATCGTGGACTTTCTACTCTTCATGATGTTGTCTACTTTGGAAAAGGCTGTCCATCCAAGCGCAATTCACCATTTGATTTCAGGCATGATATCCGCGTCACTTCTCACCATCTTCCCTAGGTAGATGTAGTTGTCAACTTCCTCGACATTTTCATCTTTCACTATGACTGGTGCTTTTGTGGCATACTTAGTTCAACATGACGTTGGTTTTTCCAGTGTGCATTTTAAGACCAACTCTATGGCTAGCATTGTGAATGTCGTTAAGAATCCCATCTAATTTTTGAGGTGTGTAGCTTATGACAATGATATCGTTGGCAAATTCTAGATAAGCAAGTATTCACCGTTTATATTGATACCTCTGCCTTCCCAGTCAATTTTGTTGATCACCGAATCTTGCAGACAATATGTAAAGAAGTTTGATGAACTGTTGTCCCATTGTCTGGAACCTCTTTCTATATTGATCTTTTCACTATCCTGTTGGAGTTTTAAAGTTGCTGTCGCTCCGTCGTAAAAATCCTGATACATGTTTATGTAAGCACTATCAATTCCTTGACTTTTCAAAACTGTAAACATAACGGTGAATTCGATAGAGCCAAATACTTTTTCATAATCGATAAAGGCGAAACAAAGTGGTATACAGTGTTCATTAGCTTTCTCTTGGAGTTTGCTTACAACTTGAATGTGGTCCATGGTGGAACATCCTGGTCGGAAACCAGCTTGTTCTCTGGGTAGGTTTTTGTCAAGTGTATTTTGCATCCTTTTGAGGAGAATTTGGGAAAATACCTTGTAAGCAACAGAAAGTAGACTTATTGGCCTGTAGTTTTGAGTATCTTTCAAGTCTCCTTTCTTGTGGAGGATGGTAACTGACGCATTCTTCCAACTGCTAGGCATTTTGCCTTTATTAAGGCATTTGTTGTATAGGCTGGTGAGAATCTCTGCGATTGGTTCATCCCCATCGTAATTCCATCTTCACCTGGAGATTTATCTCTCTTGATTCGTTTGATTGCAAATGGTTGATCTTGTGGTCTCCTGGTTTTGTAGAGCTTGGTGTAGAACTTCATATCTGATTAACCAGTGTAAGTCATCGTTTTCCTTCAATGTGATGATGCTGTTTTTCCCGCGACATTGTTTCTTCTTAGTAGCTTTAAGACCTTTGTTCCCTCTTAAAACTTTTAGCGGTTCCTCCTCATTGTAAGCTCTTATTTCTTCATTCATTCGGCGACATATGGTCTTGCATACTTCAGAATATTCAATGTTTTGAATATTCGTACCACTCCCAACAAAAAATAAATTGCACAAACAAAGTTACTCTTTTTTTCATAAACTTTCGTAATGTTCATATACATAATCTATGACAATTATTTAGCTAGATGAGGTTTGTGACTGGATGAGCAATCAACAACACTATTACTCTCAACGTAGGCATTATGTACGGGTGACAGTTGTGCCATCGATCCAGAGTGATTCCATGAGGCATCACATGAGTCAACAGGGGAGTATTTAAATCTAAGTCATATGAACATAAAGGAGCATACACTCTTCATCAAGTGCTACATCAACTCAAACTAACTGAAAGAATGTTACAATAAGCTGGATCAGCATCCAACTCATTCTTTTGCAGTAGCTGTGGTAGAATGTTCATGTGTCATATTAATTTAATGGACCAACAATGAAACTTTACTAGATTTGGGAACATCACCATTTTCTGAATATTTCTGGTGCTACCAGATCAGGCTGTCTGAAGATACCGGTTTCCTGACTTAAAATGCACCAAACATTGATGTTATTGTTTTTTCCTTTCCCTTTGCAAAATTCAATCATGTTCTGCAAAGCTAAAAACTAAAACAAAAATTTTACTCTACAAAACAATTAAGTCAAACACCCTGAATGAATATTTGAAGATATAAAGAAATTGAAGCATAAAATTTTTTACTAAAATGACCGGATTCGGCATTAAATAACCCGAAAGTAAAACAAAACAAACAAACAATCTGAATCTTTGTCTGTTATGACATAACTACGTTGACACGCAGGTTCCTGCTAGATCACCGAGGTTAGGCAACGTTGAGCCTGATCATTACTAAATGGGTGACTATTTGAGAATACCAGGTGCTGTATCTGAAAGAACTCTTGTTTCCAGTCGTCCTGGACTTCTCGTTACCACTGGAATCAAGCAATGCCGGTTCAGGAGAGATGCGGTTGAGGATTGCGCAACCCTTGCTTTACAATAGACTCCCCGTGCAGGCACCTTTACAGGAGGTATCCATTGTCTCCTGAGATAAGAGAGAAACAATGATGATGATGATCATGATGATGATGTATGTGAAGTAAAGCTATACATCCATATAAATAGAAGCAAAAATTGTTAAATCCCTGAAAACGTTTATAAGAAACTCAATCATTATAAGGTGTCCATTTTTTATATATATATACTTATAAGTCATCACTTACCAAGGCCAAAAACCACTCAAGGATAAAGATTAATGAAATTGTCAACTGGACGATGAAACAACAAGATTACATTCGACAGTATTTGTTGACATTCAGCTTGTAGACAACCATGTTGTAATCTGCAGGAAATCAGTCCTGTGGTAAGGTGTTCTACAGAAGGTAAGTTCTTGGAAATAAACTCTGTTCATGGAAATTCATTTGGCTTTAGGTACACAGAGAAAAAAAGAGAAAGTTTTTGCAGCAGTGGTAAGAAAACGAGTTCTTGCTATGAAAAGTCTACAGAGGGGAACCAGAAATTGGAGCTCAGTCGAGCACTTATCATGAAAATAACAATTGAGAAGAGAAAGACTAGCAACGTCTCTTCTGTGAGAGAAGAGCTGTAGGGGTGAATAGAGATCATCCTCACTTGGTTGCAAAGTTGATTTTGTAATCTGTCAAGACAGAAAAGATTGTTATAAGTGGAATCGACCCGGATGTGACAGCAGTACTGCTTCTTAGGGAGTATTTGACTTTGATACAGGTAGAGGATTGTATCAGGAGTCAGATACTAGAATGAACAAACCATTTTTCCAACGACCTTAGCAGCAGATTTGATGTAAGTCTTACATTTTAGGTCTGGAGTGAAAGTCAGTCCTAGGAGCTTATCAAACCAGAGGGATTCCTCAAAGAGCAAGCCATTCATTTCAACTGAGGCAAGATGGGGATCTGAGCATTGGTGGTGAAATAAGAGAAACTTGGTTTTAGAGATGTTTAAAGTAACAAGTTACTTTTTTCACCATTACACAACAGAGTCATGGTTAGAAGCGAGAGAACCAGCTAGATTTTGATCGGCAATGCTCTTCAAAGTGCTGCCATAGATTTTTGTGTCGTCTGCATATATATATATCAACGCATGATCTCAGAATATGATCTTAAAGATCATTGCTGAATCTCTAGAAGAAGGCTGGGTCCGACATTGATTCTATGGGCTTCAGACTTCTTCCCATCAACAACTACTTTTATAGACTTATCAGCAAGAACGGTTGAGAAGACATTTCTAAATATGCCATAGCTAGCAAGCTTGTGAAGCAAACCTTTGTGCCAAATCCTATCAAAAGCCTTTGATCTGTTAAAAACTACTGACCTAGGGCAAACCCCCATTAATAGATTCACTGATCTTCTGTGATATTACAGTCAGCAGATCTACTGTTGATATTGCAGGACGAACTCCATATTGTTTCTCACGAAGTAGATTGCTTTTGTTGAAGTGACTGACAACAGGAGACTGATCGGTTTGTACTGAGATGCAGAGGACTGATCAGAAGTATTTTTAAATACTGGGGAAACAGCAGTAGATAGGAAGCATTTCTCTTTTAAGCAATGACTGAATAGCTTTGTTAGGATAGGAGCTAGTTACGGCTGCAGATTCTTAAGCACAAATACTGAAATAAAGTTGCCTTGTTAATGTCAACATTCTTAGTAAGTTTGACAACATCCCAGACAATTTTATGGATGTCGCTTACAGTATTTTCAGTCAGAGGGGGAAATTATGGGAGTAGGTGTCCCTGATTGCAAAGGTTAGAGTTTGATGCAAAGTTCTTTGAAAAATGTTTGGCTTTATCAGATGTTGATGAGATCACCCCTGGTCAATTAATGATGGTTGGAATAGATGTCTTACACCTGTTTAGGACCTTGTTTATACAAAACTCATAGGCTGCTACCGGATTTAACAGATTGGGCATAGAACTCTTTTGCGTTTCATATAACTCATTTGCTGCACTTGCGGGAGGTTTAAAGGCGACTTTGGTTTTAAGATTTTTATTTCGTTGAAAGCAATTGGAGTAGTGGTTTCTCTGAGCAATAACAGCAGCAAACTGAGGGGTGTACCATGGCTAGTTGTTTTGTTTCTGTTGTAATTTTTTTGTGGGTAAAACCATCACAATACCAGCGATATTTAAGAGGTGACACATGACGCATTTTTTCTGAAAATGGATTGCAGAGGAATTTCAAAGATGAAAGATCTGAAGTTTTCCTAATCAGCCCTTGAGTATCGATACACTCTGCAATAGAAAGGGGCATCAGAAGTATTCCTGAACTAAGTTTTGATCTTAATTGAGATAACTGAGTGATCCGATGATCCCAGAGAAGATAGAACAGCACTATTCAGAAAAAGATCAAGAATGCTTGCAAAGTGTTCATCAGCATTGCGTAAGCGAATAGGTTTGTCAACAATCTGAGACAGCTCATATACAAGGCAAAAATCATAAGAAAACCTTTCTTCAACATCAGTCTTGTTAGAGTGAACTCGCCATCTTACATTGTAAAAAAGCGTCATCACAGACATGCATTTACCAAGATCTTTTTGAAGTTAATTTATTTTTAGAATTAATATTTTTACAAAAAATTTATTTTCTTCCTTTTTGTTTGATAACAAAATCTGAACAATGTAAAAACAAATCAAAACTAATGAAAAATTCATATATATATCTTCGCCCTCTCTGTTTCTCTCTCTCTCTTTTTCTCTCTCTCTCTCTCTTTCTCTTACTCTCTCTATCTTTTCTTCTCCAGCTATAAGGTAACTAATATAGATGTTTTCTCAGCACACGTCAGATAGTGGACTGAAGAACTCCTCTCCAATTAAGCACAGATTCTCACCACTTGTTCCTCTGAAACTCGTGATTGTCCTGAACTTTTTTCTTTATACATTCACCCACTCTCTTGAAACTATTTAAAGCAGCATTGAATGTTCTTAAGAGAAGATGGATTAATATCGAATTGCCTTCGAAAAGTACAATACACCATGACAACTGAATTTGTTTTTGCCAAAGCGAGAACGCAGAACTCTTTTTGCTAACATTCGCAATTCTGAGGGTAAACAACTGAATATTGTTAGAAGAATGATGTGAGTATAACTCCCCTATGGTAGACATGCAAAACTGAGAAAACTACTCTTTTAAATGATAAGTCTATGGCGATGCTTCAGAACTGAAGCAATGCGTCATGACATTGGTTTATATATATATATATATATATATATATATATATATATATATATATATATTATTATTATTATTATTATTATTTTCTAAGAAAACTTCTTATGTTTTTTCCTGTTTACATTCTTATCTTTCTCTAATTTTTTCGTTTCTCAACAATACAGAATCAATCAATATTTAAGGTATGTCTCCATGGCTATCTGCCGACCATATTGGCACCAGTCCCGATGACTACCTCAGAATACTTCTTTAGAAGTGATGCCTTTCACACATTGTATTCCCAGAGACGAATTTCTATCTTGGAACCACATTTTTCCGCCAAAAACATTCTGTGCAGCTGTTAGTGGCTCTAACAAGACTCCCATTCATGGAGAGTTCCTTTGATTTATACAAAGATGATTTTTCATATGATTTCTAATTAATGGTGTAGCTTGGGGTGGGGGTAATTATGGAGCGGGGGGGGGGGCAGTTCCTCTCTGCAGAATATATTCGGTAGAATAATACCTTTTTTATTTTTATTTTTTAAATTAATCATCATCATCATCATCATCATCATCATCATCATCATCATCATCATCATCATCAGTCCAACATCTCTTTTACATGCTGACATTTGTTGGACGGTTTTTAGAAATTGACTTCCATACTAGCCTATGTCTGGCCAGGACTTTATTATATCTTTTTCAAATCCATCCTTATCACTTCCTCTCAAGTTTTCCTTGGACTTCCCCTGCCAACTGCCTTTGCTATCTCAACTGTTCTACACCTACTACCCGAGCGCTACTATATATTTTTCCATGTGACCAAAACAACAAAATCTCCTGTTCTGTATGCATCTCCCTCTAATTTCTAGATTTAATCTTCCTCTGAGTTCATCAGATCTAAGCTTGTCTTTAAGACTCACATTGCACATTCATCGTATCATTCTTATATCAATTCTCTCCATGCAACACATGAAATTTCCGTTCTCCTTCTGTGTTTCTAAAACCAAACAGAACTTCAAGGAACAGTGCTTCTTTCCAAGAACCTCTCATCCATCATCATCATCATCATCATCATCATCATCATCACTCATCATCATCATCATCATCACTGGTGATACCAGATCAGGCTGCCCTGTGGCTCCCTGAGACGAAATTCACCTACATTGACGTTTTTTGTTTTTCTTCTTTTTTTTTTTTTTGTAAAACTTAATTATGTTCTACAAAACCAAAAACAAAAACAACAGCCCCTCTCCCTTTCTCCCTCCCCTTTTTTATTTTATTTTTAGAACTTGAAGCATAAATCTTTTACTATAATGACCAGATTCGGCATTAAATAACCCAAAAAGGGTTGATATGCCGTAAAACAAAACTACCAAACCAAAAACGATGATTAAACATTTGAAGATATAAAGAACTTGAAGCATAAAAACTTTTACTATAATGACCAGATTCGGCATTAAATAACCCAAAAAGGGTTGATATGCCGTAAAACAAAACTACCAAACCAAAAACCATGATTGAACATTTGAAGATATAAAGAACTTGAAGCATAAAAACTTTTACTATAATGACCAGATTCGGCATTAAATAACCCAAAAAGGGTTGATATGCCGTAAAACAAAACTACCAAACCAAAAACCATGATTAAACATTTGAAGATATAAAGAACTTGAAGCATAAAAACTTTTACTATAATGACCAGATTCGGCATTAAATAACCCAAAAAGGGTTGATATGCCGTAAAACAAAACTACCTACCACTCATCATCATCATCAGCAGCAGCAGCAGTTTGTCATATGTTTTACATGCTAGCACTTGTGAGACAGCTTTTAGAAATTGACTTCCTAACTAACCTATATCTGTCCAGATCTTTATTCATCCCTCTTTCTCTCAGATGTTTCCTTATAACTATCTCATGTGTTTCATTAACATTCCCCTGTCAACAAACCTTGCTACCTCAGCTATTCTACATCTACTAAACCGAGCGCTTTCTATCTATTCTTTCGATGTGACTAAACCAACGAAGTCTTCTGTTCAGCATACATTTCCTTCTCTTGTACACAACAATTGAATCATATTGGTTTTTATTAGTATTTTACAAAACACAAGAAACAATACACTTGATTTTTTCAGCTCTTCTGAACACTAGCCCAGTCTTATGATACAAAACCAGCAGTGAAAATAGCATAGTTTATAAGTATACTCTCAGTCTTTTTCACTTATTCTTTTTCACACTGTTTTTCTCTTCGTTCCTACTTGTGCTGCCTGCTTTTCAACGTTTACTTATTTTTTATACTAGCAAGTCACCACTTATAAAAACCAAAAGCCACTCGAAGATAAGAGTTAATGAGATGATCAGTTAGATGATAAACAATACTATGAGAGGACAGGAAAATATTTATTGCTGAAGAGGACAGCTTAACAAGTATTTGTTGACATTAGACTTAAAGACGACTATGTTGTAGTCTACTGGGAAGCAGTACCGTAGTAGTGTGTGTTTTTCTATCTAATGCATTTCTGTAGTGACATCATTTGTTTAAATCCATCAAGTCATCCAATAAGTTATGTCCGGATTTGAATTCTCTGAAATTTAATAGTAAGTGAGGATGCCTACTAAAACTAAATAATATATATATATATATATATATATATATATATATATATATATATATATATGATAATATAAATTAAATTTACATAGATCAGATTGATTCAGAAAGGAATCTAATTTCATTTACAAATGACAAGCTCGATATTTAGTAATTATATAGAGCTTATTAATATATATTTTAAGATTTTTATTATTATATGATCTTATAATAAATGACATCCAAAGCAAGTCAACTGATTTACAATTGTTTCAAAAATCTGTAATGTAAACAAAATATCCAGGTAGTTTACCATAAAAACAAATTCTTCTAAAGTAAAGGATAAGCATAGTTTATTTCCTCCATGTGATCAACCTCACTTTTTACTGTTTGCACTTTTAGTCTAAGGATTCTGACGAGAAGAATTTTTTATGGTAAACTACCTGAATATTTTGTTTACCATACAGCTTTATTGAATCAATTGTAAATCTGATGACTTGCTTTATGTATAAATTTCTATAAGATGATGTAATAATGAAAATCTTTAAATCAGCATTTGACAATGTTTATCATTGAGATTTCACCTACCTTAGCAGCAGCCAAATGGCTAGGGGTTATAAGCACTGACTGTCGTCTGAGTTTCGATCCCGGCTTCAGGCAGTTGTTGATCTAGCCGCACTGAAGAGCTGTGATACAGCGAAACAGTTTGTCCGTGGATGAATATATATATATATATATATATATATATATATATATATATATATATTATCTGAAGATGTGTTTCTATTGAATAATACGGAAATCTCTATATGATGTTGTGAAGAGCGTTGAAGAAGAGACGGTTTGGAGTCTTATCAACCATAATGTAAAATAAAATAAAATATTTTCAAATCGTCTTGGAAACAATCGTACGCCATATAGTCGTTGGATTTGAATTCTTGGAACAATGTTCGCATTTTGTTGATCACTAAATCTCTTTATATATATATATATATATATATATATATATATATATATATATATATATATATATAGAGAGAGAGAGAGAGAGAGAGAGAGAGAGAGAGATAGATAGATAGATAGATAGATAGATAGATAGATAGATAGATAGATAGATAGATAGATGGATAGATAGATAGATAGATAGATAGACAGACAGACATATATATTTAACTTTATGAGATTTTATTTTACAGAAAAATTTAATTAATATTCTACTGTTGATAGCTTTAAAATATAACTATGCAGCCAAAGCAACTCGAAATATTCATTCAGTTTATGGATAAGAATGCCTGAATAAAAGAACGTGCAGAAGATGGTTTACAGAAAATGAAAATTTTGGCCTGGAAAATGAAGTCTGATTACGACACATTGTTAAGTTTGGTGAAGAAATCCTTGAGACATCCGTTGAAGAAATTCTGCAGCATTAGTTGAAGAATTAGTGGTTCTATGCTATGATGGTCACATGCGTTCAGACTAGTTCCTCTTTAAATCGTTTTGCACCCACACTGTGTTGAAAAGATACATAGAACTTTGATGTTGACGTAGCTTAGGCAGAGACTTAGATAATTAGTGGGTCTAGTTGGCAACCCCAAAATAAGACAAACTTGTTGTGAAACGTCTTTCTCTTTCTCTCACTTTTTCTCTCACTCTTTCACTCTTTCTTTCTTTGAAGCACTGGAGAATCAGTACTTTTATTGAGAATTCTAACTTAATGTGATCACTCTGATTGACTAACAAATAAACGATCGCATTTTCTACTATTTCATGATTGGTCAGTCAATGGAAGCTTTCGGTTCACACATGCAGGAGAAGCCTACAATTAAGCAACAATATATGGGGTTAATCTATTACAGTAATAGCATGCCTATTTAATTGCAGATAAGTGATCATATTCATCAGATATAGAGAAGGCAGACTCAGGAATCTTTTTTAATTATCAGCACGATTTAGCCATCTGTACTACTTTAAACAATTGGCTTGCGATTTGTGTGACATTTTAGATTGTAAATGACATTTGACGTTTTTTTCAAGATTATTGTTTTGATAATTCAAATTAAGTCATTCAGAACCATACAGCTGTTTTCTCTGGATGTCATCTAAAGTTGTTTTTACTAAGGAGTTAGCACTTATCTATCAATGCCAAAGGCCACTCGAGGATAAGGGTTACAGAGATGGATGGATTGTCAATTGAATGAGAGGATTGAAAATGATGAATGGAATGAACAAAGTTTGATTATGTTTGGGGACGGTTTATGACAAGTATTTCTTGTCATTGCATTTGAAGAGGACCATGTTCTAGTCTACAGGTAAGCAGAACCATGGTAATATTTTTCCCATATAGGAAGTTCTTGGAAAGAAACTCTGTTCATGGAAATTCCACCTGACACTAGGCACATGCAGTAAAAAAATAGAAAATTCTTTTCAGTTGTGATAGTAGGACAAGTTCTTGCTGTGAATGTCTTGTAAAGAGGAACCAGAGATTGGATCTCAGTTGAGCACATTCAATGGAAATAACGACAAAGTAGAAAAGATCTCTTCTATGCGAAAAGGGATATAGATAACAGAAGAGATCTTCGCCGACTAGATTGCGAAATTGAATTTGTACTCTGTCAAGGCAAGAAATAGTGGCACCAACTCTAGATGTGGCAGCAGTAGTTCATCTTAGAACGTACCTGACTAACATACAGGTTGAGGATTGTGTCAGGATTCAGGTACTTTCTGGAATGGTAGAATGATCAAACGGTTGTGTATCAACCGTAGCAATAGATTGGATATAAATCTTCCATTGTAGATATGGAGTGAAAGTAATTCCTAGGAGCTTATCAAAACAAGGAGCTTGCTTAAGAAAACAGATGAAAAATTTTTAACGGGAAAAGTAACATATTACTTGAGAAATTTTAGTTTCATAAACTGGTGTATCGGACCTAACAATTAATAGAAATAAACTCGAACAAATAATTACTAATTATCATGCTACAAAATCAACAAAACTCACATCTTAAATCACAAATGACAAAACTGAAAATTATACTTGTCTACACTTCTCACACATAAGTATATTTACCTCCTTTTCTTTTAATACGTTGTTCCCTAATTAATTTAACTTGTTAACCAACTAATATCGCACCAGTAACTTACATCATCGTGTTACATACCAACATTATATGCATACTTGGAGATACAAGTCGAAGAAGAATGCTCCAAATTGTTGACTATAAGGGCTTATATAGATTTAATTGTGTTCCGTTTGGGTTAAAGGTCGCACATAATCTTTTCCACTAAGTTATGAACACTATACTCTCCAATTTAAATGTTTATATTACATACTTCGACAATACCTTGATAGACAGCAATATTGTGATCACATAAAAAGTATTCGAGAGAATAACAGAAAACAGGTTGAGGCTTAACCACAAGAAGTGTGATTTTTTGTCCCAGATAAAGTACCTAGGACAAATTATTGACTGAAATCGAAGATCAAACCTTTCTAAAGCAGAAATGTCTAGTGTGAGATTCGAACCCACGATGGCATAAAGGATTGGAATTGAAGGCGAATGCTTTATCCACAAGACTACCGATCTAGAGAAAAGATTTTGTCTTTTTAGCTGACTTAAATGAGTTTGGTGTACGGATTGTTATCTCTCCACATAGATCTAAAATAGTCTGAGTGTATAAACTAAAAAAAGACACATAAGAAACGTGAATATAAAATAAAAAAATTGTACATTTTTTTTTCTCACAGCACTCACCAGATACATTTTGTTATTTTTAGCCAGGTTTTATAGTTTCATTACTTCGGCCTTCACAGGATGTTTCTCCTTCAGCTTTTCTCTAATTTATCATTTGCATTTAGTGGACATTGGCCGTTTATCTCTCTTCGGGTCCAAGAGGATAGGCGATTATCATCCACGGTATAAAAGTTTGGATTGCACCGGCAATATTGGAAACTTTCAAATGAGATTTTAAAAAGAATTTAAACTTACTGAAAGGTGAATAATTCGAATATTATATATTCTATTTCTACATTTTTGTAGCGACCACGTGTTTGGGTTTCTTTCCAAGACACATAGTCACCATTTTATATGTTGTGTTTTCTTGCGTATTCACGAGGTCAGAATGAACAGAATGAAGAGAAAAAGAGTGTAATAATTAAGAAAAGGTTAGATTTGCATATATATATATATATGCAAGAACTTTCTTTTGATTTAGTTCTGTTTTGGGACATGTATATTGAATGCGTTTGTTTTGCATTGCACTTACAATATTTCTGATTTGAAAAAAAATCGTTTTGTTCTGATGAGAATCAGCATTTATAATTTTATGATTCATTGTATGACTTAAAATAAATGCTGCTTTGAAACAGTTGTAAACAACCATAATACTTTGGTTATGCTTTTAATTTAGAACTTGATTTGGGAAATGTTTTGAATCGTCGAAATCTCTCTTTTTCTTATATATATATATATATATATATATATATATATATATATATATATATATATATATATATATATATATTATAACAGAGAACATTTGTGAAGGACAAACATAAGAGGGATACACGAAACATAAAGGGGGTGAAAATCACAGACATAAATGAAAAGCTACGTGTAAATATGACCTACTTTATCGTGGATGTTCTGGAAGCCTGATGTTACGACCATGAAAAGGCCATGCATAGTAAGCAAGCTATTTTGAGAGTCTTGTCCAACTGCACCCAGAAGCGAAGGGGTCTGAAGCAATCGTGAAGGGCGTCTGACGTAAAATGGTGTCAAAGTTATAAAAACCATGATAAAATAGACTTACAGATTCACCGGCAATAAAGCCCAGCCAAGAGGAAAAGCCTCATTATGGATTTCTCACCTTCATAGAATTGAGTCCTTCTTAGCTCCCAGAAATAGGAGAGGCCATTCTCTTGCTTCTCAGTGTCATTTAGGGTAGATAACTCCCGAATGGTCCGAGCGAACAAAGGAATAATAGAAGAAAGAATAATTAAATAATTTTTTTAATGTTGAAATGGAATTCTGCATTCCTTTTTTTTTTTTGTTTACTTTGCATTTTTACTGATCTGCTCACAGAAGCATAAATAAATACACACTGGTAACCTTTTCACCATGACAACAATACATGTGGTATGGGAAGAGGTGAATACAAAGGGTCCAAATAGATGAGATACTAAAGTGGGGGATCAAAGCGAGAGACAGAAAATAAGCTTAAATTGAGGAGAAAATGTGGTAATAGCGGCCAAAGCAAGAAGTACAATACTTATAAAATCATGGAAAGGATTTTTCTGCATTCCCGCTTTTACAAGTAGAAAGAGAGAGAGAGAGAGAGAGAGAGAGAGAGAGAGAGGAACAAGGGAGATTGATAAAGAGAGATTGATAAAGAGAGCAGACCTGTTTACATTAGGAACATCGTAATTTATGACTGCGGCTAGATAAGCTGAAATTGATTTACAGTCAAGCGACTAAAATTTGGGGAAGCTAAAAGACAGGGAGGTGTAAAAATTGGTTGACATGAAAATAAGTCATAAGGAAAAAAGATAACAAGTAAAGATGAACCAACATTTCCTAAATAAATGTTCTATCACATTTTATTACCTCTGCCAAGGAGGTTATGCTATTGGTCGAGTTTGTTTATCACTATGTTTGTTTGTGTACAGACTAGCGTTCAAATCACTTGACCAATCGTCACCTAACTTGGTTAAAATATCGATCATGAGTTAACTTAGTACTGATTTAATGTTGGGATGGCTAGGTCAATGATCAAGGTCACGGAAAAGATGAAAGTCACACTTTTGTTGATAACTGGGGTTCTGTTCAGCAAAAAGAGTTGTTATTTGCCCCATATTGTAGCCTAGGAAGTCTTACATGTTTTATGATCTTGAATTTGAACCTTGACTATGATCTTGAAAAGTTCGGTCACAATCGAAATTTTGACAGAATTTAAACTTCCGATTTTTCAAAATTTGATCTATGAATCTGATGCTCTTTGATAACAGTAACCACCATGCAAAATTTCAGCCTGATCAGATAAATAGTTATTGTGTTTTCAACCTTTCCATGGCATAACGTCGTGTATACTTCATAAAGTATGGATAAGTAAGGCCCAGATAAGACATTGTCCCATCCTTACGTTGTCATACAGAAGTATGCAGTCTCACAGCTGATGTATGTTTTCATTTATTTACTTATTAAGTCTCCTTTGGAATCGTTTGTGTTACTGAATACTCCCATTTCAACTTTTAATCTTCTATGCATATAAAAAACAAAAGATAATCGGTGTGTCTGTCTGCTAATTACATTTAGGCTATTAGATCTATAAACTTTAAATGTTGTAGAATTAATACTGTACCTAAACAGGTTTTCCTAAGGAGGGGGTATGTCAACAAAAGGAATTTGCTTTCATGTTGAAGTTATTCAGTCGATGGGTTGGGAAGGTAGTGGTAGTGAAGTAGATATTTGGTTGTTCATGTGTAGACGAAACAGACTATAAAGTTATATGTTTTTTTAAATAAAAATGAATAAAACGGTGGTCATTGGAATTTAGAATTCTATTTATATATATATATATATATATATATATATATATATATATATATATGTGTGTGTGTGTGTGTACTTTGTATTTTAAAGCAATTTAAAATGTTCTACTACTAAAATTTTATAAAGTTTATTGATTTCTTATTCATTCTAACACATGAACAAAAGAAAAATGCTGACTTATAAAAATATAACACTATTTATTTGTGCTTAAAAGTAATACGCGCCAAACTTCAAAGTAATACACGTCCAACTTCTTAACACATGATTATAATAGAACAAACTAATCAGGTATTGGTTAGTTTGTCTTATTATATATATGTTACTATAAATGTTTCATATTGAATTTAGTAGCCAGTGGTCAGCAGTGCTTAAAAATAATACACTATAATATGCATACAGGTTAAACTTCCTAACCCATGGTTATAATAGAACAAACTAATCAGATATTGTTAGTTTGTCTTTTTATATATGTGTTATAATAAATGTTTTATATAGTAGCCAGTGGTCAACAGTTTGACCAGATCAGAAGCCAGAGAGTCGGTACATAAACAGGTTGATATGTTTTATTGTGCTTAGATGGGTCAGTTAATTTTCTGCGTGCCCATTGCTTGCTAAGTGGATATTCTAGTATATAAATGCTGCTACATTCAAGCAAGAAGTTTTTTATCAACTTTATGTCGGTTGGAGCCTTTATGTCTGTAACTGTCATTTTGATTCTACAATCTAAAGGGAATATCATTACTGCAGTCAGGTGATTCTTTTACTAACAATCAGCATTTTTTTTATTTTTGTATCTACTTTACACACAAATAAATGGGATGTATGATTCATATTATTAGCATTATAGTGGCTTTTAATTTTTGGCTTTAGTATTTTCCGATCTACTTTTTTTTAAATGTATTCTAATTTAATTATTTTTAACTCAACGCGTTATTTTTTGTTGTTTTTCATTAGGTATCCCAAATTTAATTTTATTTTGTGTCTACAGTTGGTGGCTATTTCACTTTTATGATTAAGTAATTTGTTGACATCTTTAAACTTTAAAATGTCTAGTTTCTCTCTCAAACATAAACTAAATGATTCCACTGAATCAATTTAGTAGAGACTGGTGATATGTTGTCTAAAGAAAAACAGCATGTAAGCAGAACTTGTTTGGATAGAATAGAGATGACTTTAGTCTGAAAGCGGTAAAATCTAAATTTTTCACTTTTTTTCATCTTTGGCGATCTCATTTTTTAATGGGTGTGGAAGCTAAATAATGTATGTACACACATTAATAAGCATATTATTATACAGATATTTATTTATTTGTTCTGGATATTGTCACCAAAATGTGTGTGGCATAGATCCTGGCTTGATGATGGTCACATCTTTGTTTTATTAATTATGTTATGAGAAAATGGAGAAAAATGATTGTTGTGAATGAAAGGGTCGCAATTTAGCAAGTGCGAAATTTGCCGAAAGGGCGTTGTGAATAATAGAGATAAACAATAGTCAACGAACAAAACATGTTTATATATAGAGAATCTACAGTGGTTTGAAGGACATTTTGAGTGATTAAACTGTCTGTTAGAAAAGTTAAAAGTCCTTGTGTTTATAGATGTTCCGAGTTTCGAAGAGGGGGTGATTTATTGCTGGACGCCTATGGCGCCCCTACCAAGGAATGCTGATGAGGCTGATCAGGCATTTTTGTAAGCCAAAACGTGCTTATTCTAGTGTGCTGGCTTTTCAAAACAACACCTGACCTTTGTCTAACCTTCTTGAGAGGAGGTAAATATACTCAGTTTCGAGTGATAAAAATGTATATGTCTGTATATTTGTTTTCTGTTAATGTGAATATGCGTGTGACATAGTAATAGGCAGTGTAATAATCTGTGTATTTGCTTTCCTTTATTTTGTCAACATGTGAATATGTATGTGTGAGTTCATGAGACATTATGTATGCAGCCTTTGTCAGTATGTGAATACGGTGTATGCGTTTAGGAGACATTCTAGCATTGTGTGTATATTTGCTTAATCATTGTGATTTGTCAGTCTGTGTATATGCTGCCCTTTGTTAGTGCATAAAGTGTCTGTGGCCTCGAAAGGCAGGGGGAGGGCATGGCATCATGCTACGTTCTGTTTTGTTTCTGATGCTTTTGGACTCTTTTTCAACGAGCGGGAATCATTTTCATTGGTTGAAAATTGAAGAATTGGCACATTTATGTAAAATCATGTTTTTCCTCATTTCGGTGGGGAGCGAAAAGGAAAGAGTAGGCTAAACGAACGGAGAAAGAAGGAAAGTAGCTTATGCAAGCTAGTAACTTTTTACATCCGTTCGCATCACATCTCTACCTCTCCTCCCACCCCCACATGCTACATAAATAACACTATTAGCATTTTCTCAACAATTTCTCGATTGAGATGTTTATAAACAGTAAAATGATTATTAATTCACAGACGTCACAGTAATAATAATAGCCATTCAGCGGGAATAACTAAATGCCACTCTTTGCATTTTTCTAAAGAAAAGAATGGAGACAAAGAGAATTTTCATATTTCTTTTGGCCATTGTCTGATTTCTTTTTTGTCTGTAATATTTTTGCCTGAATGTTTTTAAATGTGATATTTTAATCCGTCTCTTTTAGTCGGATTAAATTCATTTCCGCATATTTTTTATATCTTTATTCATGACAATGTTTCTGTCGCTTTGAACTCTGACTTTTCCTCAAAGCAATAAAATGAAAGAAACGAATCGAAACGATAGTCATGTTTAAAATTGCAATAGTTTTATTGCTAATTATCGATTTTCATTAAGTGAGTATTGCATCTTATGTCAGTGTTAATGTCAAGGAATAAAAATGTTGCGGTAATTTTAATTGTAATTGTATACAATTAGAAGTTTGTCATTTATACTATAAGAGGGAAAGGAAAAGAAAAAAGGTAGAAAATGAAAGCTGAAAAAAATTTTTTTTCTGATACTTTGGGAATTTTTACCTAATTGACATGATATATATTTGCATAACTAAACATAAATTATACGAATTACTCTGCTCTATGTGCAATTGAGCACTATTATAGAAATACTGTAAGGTTCACTGGATTGATTGAACAACGTCTCTGAACCAAACTACACTTTGAATATATATATATATATATATATATATATATATATATATATATTTAAAAAAATATGATCACAACAAAATTCACTACAAATAATGAACAAAACATTAAAATAAAATGCAAAAGTAGCAATTAATACCCTAAATTAAAATTACCAAACATTTTTATCCACATGATAATTACTTATTAGAATTAAAATAAAATAAAAATGACGGTTGTAATCATAATTTTATTCTCATTTTAAATTTAACTCACTCTGGCCGTCGCTCCATCTTCCTCCTCCCACCCCGGCCGAGATTGAGATCATTACAGCAGAGACACGTGAAAAACCTCCCACGTAATAATTTGAAACACGACTTGTTGGGGTCCTCCCCCCTCCCCCCCTCTCATGTCCCATGTCGCCGTTATAGACAAAGCCCCAACTCTGTCCCCCTCCCCCTCCAATGTATTTTCAATTTTCAATCTCCCGTTAAAGTAAAGTTAAAATTTTATGCCATTTGAATTCCTTTCGCCGGCCCGATGAGTTGGTAGCTATTAGCACCAATGAAACAAAACTTGTTTTGTCGCAACTAATGGAATAAATCAAAATATATATATATATATATATATATATATATATATATATATATATATATATATATATATATATATATATATATATATATATATATATATATATATATATGTATATATATAAAATTATTTAATAATAAATACTTAATTATCTACAGACGTTTCATCCTTACAGAATCATCAGTGTAGAGATAACTATTCAAACCAGTCGCACGATTCGAACCCCAGAATAAGAGTCACCTTCAAATCCCGACGCCCTAACCAATAAAGCTAACTTTAATAGCTATACAAAATGATGAGAAACAAATCCTATTATACCGAGCGGGCAGGCAACGATAGTCAGCTGTCATAATAGTGTTCAACAAGAAGGAACTTGCATTTTATATATATATATATATATATATATATATATATATATATATATATATATATATATTAACTAATCACGTTAAAATATGTTGATAAAATGACCTTAAACCAATATTTTTTCAAATGCCTTTAATGCAAAGTAGAGCTTTATAAAAAAAATTTATATAAACATTAAATCAGCCTACACTAATTAATTTGTGTTACTTTACTAGACGTACATCATTCGACAATAACTAAATTGTCCAAAAGAAATATTAGATATAGAAATTCAGACTAGCAAGGTACGATGTTCTTTCCAAGGTTATAACTACTGAGGTATGGGTAGAGTTGAAGATTTTTATGCGCATCAAATATTATCATAATTTAAGTCGCCTCTTCACCCACACATTTACGCATTGGAGAATTTTAGGTGACACTGACACGTATACGTAATCAAAACATATGTACACTCATACGAGTCATGGTACATCCACATATTCGCACACACATTTCTTAGCGGTTATACATACACACTCACAAGCAGAACGTATACTCAAACACATAACTGTTGACACCATAACAAGCAATCCCAGTCTAGATATACGTACACATTACTATCGTCTAGACATGTTAAAATTAACGTCTGCAAACACAACTATATCATATCACTGTGTATTAAGTATTTACATACACAGTTTACAGGGAGGGAGAAATTGTAATAGCTCACACACAAACTTACTAATTTTACTTGCAATAATACTTATGAACTAACAAATTCTACATACATTAATCTGGATAATATAATTACAAAAAAAGCAAAAGAAATTTATCCTTCTTATTTGAAATTGTACATTTTTAAAAACCTCTAATTACTCTGTCTGTCTGTCTGTCTGTCTCTCTCTCTCTCTCTATTAGGCATAAGAAGTCAATTTGTTTTCTATTTCTGTTTTAAATAAATCCTGTTAAAAAAACGGAATATTGGTATCCACATGGTTTTTATTAATGGCTACTACGGAGGCCTAAACTGGTGTCAGATGGAGGATGGTCAGCTCAAAAATTAAATGTATGTCCACCTTAACTATGAAAATGTTATCAAAAAGTAAACAAATCTTCATAATTAACATAAGTCAATTCTTTTAAGGACATAAAAAAAGTTTGACAAATAAATATGAACAGCTAACCCCCTCCCTGAAGTTTAATCCTTCCTAGCGGTGGTAGGAGCGATGGCAGCGTGTTTGTGTCAGAGTTATGACATCTGGAACTTTAGTTTCTGGTAGGGCCACCCATGACGGACAAGTCTAGCATCAAGTAGTAATTAGGCTGCAATCTGTCTAACAGGGGTTTGGTGAAAATCCAGGAGGAGTCAGCATCAGGATCCGTTGTCCTCTGGTGTTCTCTGCCTCTATGTGTGGCAAGCAAAGACGTGTCATACCCGAAACTGCAAATCAATTGAGTGAATGTAGCAATGTTGCTTCTGCACCATTCCTTTGTTAACGAATAGCTGTAACCAATGAGTAGGACTTCATGCATAACAGACAATCTTGGGGCACGATCGTCGTGAGCCTTATGCATAAGTCTGCCTAACTTAACAACAAAAAAGCAGCTGCATAACTACAACATGGTCGACTTGAACTATTATCAACAGTGATATATAACATAGTCAAATGGATTAATAATATCCTGAAAATGACTCTTAAATAACTTGAGGAAGTTTATTTCCCATTTTAGAATATCTGGTGGGAGAGGTCCCCCCTCAAGCATGGGAAAATTTATTTTTGCTATCAAAAATGTTATAATACTAAATCATTTTAATTATTCAATAATGAATCAAAACTCAAATGTTTTTGTGTGCATTAGTGTATTCATGTATGTGTGTCTAATATTAAATAATATGATACAAGCATATGCATGTACTCACATACATATATATACACGCAAAACCCACACACACATACAACACACAAATCGCATAAAATAAAACATCCAACATTGAAATATAGAGTAATCTCCTAAAAATGCAATCCATGAACACGTTAACAAAATTCACAATCATTTCTGCAATCCAACCATATTTGGTACAAATAAATTTCAGTCTATGCCTGACTTGTCCACCAAATTTCAATCATGAATATCAAACAGTTTTTGTTTTATTGTCGTTCAATGATATGCAGGGATACTTTGGTGTTCGCCTCATCAGTAGGAGGTGTTGTCCTGAAGTGAAATTACTTTCAAAACATTCAATCTTTTTACGATTTTTTAAATGTACTTTTGACACTAACACACTAATTAATTAAAGGTTTAATCCTATTCCCGTCAAGTAAACTACTAACAGTGATATGGATTTCGGCTTAATTAGATAATGAACATTTCTTTTCTTTTTCTTCCTTTTTGGCGCATATAAAGATGTGAGGTTATCTTAAAGACAATGTCTATCAAAATAATCTCCAGACTATTCCTGAACTGAACAAGGCCATTATAGCTCAAATTAAAACATTGCCAAGAGAGGACAAATTTGCACGTTATATCATGGTGTGCTTATTGAACGATGATAAAACAAAGACTGTTGGACATCCATGACTAAAACCTGGTGGACAAGTGGAACATAGACTGCAGTTTATTTGTATCAAACATGGTTGGATTGCAGAAAGGATTGTGAATTTTATTAGCAATTTCATTAGTGCCATTTTTTTTTTTTTGGGGGGGGGGGTCACTCTGTAATTACATATGCACATTTTTTAATTAAAGTTTCCCTCTATAAGGTAAAACAATCATGGTTAATTTGTGTTTCAGTCACGTAAATTATTAAGAGGGAAATGGGTGTCGGCATGATTTTGAGTTACTCAAAGAACTACTTATGTTTTCTAAAATCTCGTTTTAGTATAAAATAGTATTACAAACATTAAGTTATAGCCAATTTCATCATACACATGAAACACCGAAATAAAAAGTCAGGTATAAAAATATAGTCGCTATCTTTGTAAACAAGTCCAAGGACAATAACTCAAGTTCATAATTTTCTAGTTTTAGGACAGGAAACCATTTTTGTTTAAGTGTAAATATAAAAGCAAAGAAAAACATTATTTTACCATTCTGAAATGTTTTTAACAAAAAAAAGAGTAAAATAATGTTTTTCTCTTTTTTGTTCAAAATCAAATGGTTCACTGTCCTTGGGTCACCTTCTGATCTCTCAGTTGTCAATCATTCATAATTTGTTTAACCGTTATCGCTTCTATTCTATTTCAAATGCAACAGTGACTAAGTTTAATCAGATTTCTATGAATAATTTTAGATAGTTTATTGCTTTTAGGGAAGATTTATCTTGAAGAATACTTTGCAAATTTCTGATTTACTTTACTATTATAGGGTGGATTAAACCAGATTATATCGCGTTTTCTTTTTATTATTAGTTTTATTATATATTAATATATCATTATATCAACTATTTTTCAGACTGTTTTATATTCGTTTTACTATTGATTAAGCATTTTTGTATTGCTGGAATTATATATATTATTAATCCTTACTTAGTAGGAGTTCTAACATGTGTTATTACCATTAATCGCTTACTGGGGGAAAAGATAGTGTTTCCTGGGGTTTGAATGGCAATAAGTTTCCTCGGATGTTCCCGCATTCCATAATATAATTGAACGCAATAAATCAGCCTAGATTTAAACTCAGCTTAGCTGATTCAATAGTCGCTATCGGTATTTATTACATCACTTTTTTTAGCAATGATTAAGCAATAAAAGTGCTGAAGAGTTAACAGTCGAGAAATCTTAAACTTAAAAAACAACAAAATATGACAGTAGAATTAAATTATCTACCGATCTGTATACTTTAAACGTACTGAAGCTGTTTTTAAGTGATTTTGTTTCAAAATTTTATTTAATTCAAAACGGTATTTACGAAACACAAAATAATGGGTGCATGTCGCTTAACTTTCATGTCTGCAGAAAATAGTAAAAAAATGACTTAACCATATCACCAATCCTAAATCAGAGTTGCAAGCTTCCCCTCTCTCTAGACTTAGGGTTAGTTGTAGGGTAAGTCATTTTTTTACTATTTTTACAGACATGAACATCCCTCCCCCAACAGTTAAGCAAGAGACAACCATTTTTTTTCTGTTGAAAAGACAGCTTAAAAAACAATAAAATTTGGAAACAAAAGTATACAGATCGCTATATAATTAGATTCTACTGTGTTTTCTATAAGTTATTTGTTGATGCTTTTTTGTTGTTTAAGATTTCTCGACTGTTAACTATTCTGCACTTTTATTCTATTCTGCAGTTTTACCGATTAGGCAAATAAAATTGACAACTTGATAAAATCATAGAATGATGACAGCCATCTTTGTTGTCATGTGGCACATCAGAAAATGTTTCAGGCCGGGAGAAAATTACAGAGAACTCTTCAAAAACGGTTCTTCTAAACAGGAAACATGCTTCAGAACATATAGACGCGAATAATCAAAAGCCAGGAATTGCTAATCTTTCACTTTATAGTTTGTGGCTCCTCTGGAAATTACTCTTATCCCACAATGGAATGAGCTGTGTCCCCCCCCCCCACACACAGTTTTAAGAACACCTGAAAGAATAACTTAGATTGCATACTAAAAGACAATATTTATAATAATATTGTTATTTGTATAACTTTTTTTATGAAGAGCGCCAAATATTTAAAAAAGACAGACTAGAAAAATTGATTTGAGTAAATAATCTTATCTCCAAGAAGTAGAAAGAAATCGCTCAATATGTAGTCTACCCATTAACCCTAACCTTAATTAGTTAGGCTGAATGGGTAGATCCCATATTGGAATACAAACAACTCGGTAAATCACATATTTGTTTAGAGACCATTCGGTAGATCACATATTGCAAGAGCACCAAGGCATCTGACTTCGTTAGCTAGACTGTCTAAAGTTGAGAAACAGCTTCTACTAAAAATGAAAATATTTTCAATAAAAGTAAATATTTTGTATACATTTTTATATTTTTCTTTTAAGTATTTTTCTAATATTTTGACTGTCCAAAAACAATATTTTAAATATATTTATTCATTTATTTAATTATTTTTTATTTTTTCTTCGGTTACTTATTTATTTATTTGATTTTTTAATTTGGTTATTTATTTATTTACATATTTATTCATTTATTTACATATTTATTTATGCATTTATTAATTTACATACTTATTTATTAGTTAATTTATTTATTCATTTATTTATTAATTAATTAATTTATTCATTTATTTATTTATTTATTTATTTATTTACTTATTATTGCTAATTAATCAATAATCTTATGTCAACTTTTAAAAACTCTCTGTAAAATTCTTAGCAAATCTTCATGTATTAAAAGATTGAAAGTGCTGGAAGCAATTAATATCCAATAATTTTATAGATAAAGATTAAAACATTACCTTCTCAAAATTAGTTATAGTTTTATAACATTTTTTTAAACTTTTATCTACCCCAAACAAGGCAAATTGCTACATTGCCACTGAGAAGTAAAGCGCTACTGTGAATTAGAGGCAACATATAGGGGGCGACATCCTAAGCGGGGAGCTGTACAGTGAGATGTTTGTTCACATTACATTTAAATTTCTGCATGTTGGTACAGTCAGGGAAACCTGAATGAGAAAGGGAATTCCAAAGGCTAGCAGTTCGAGGAAAGAAGCTATTAGAGTGGAAATCCTTCCGGCATCTGGGGCCTCTAAAAGTAAAGGGGTGGGATTTTGCTGATTGTCGGGTTTGGCGAGGGTATTTATATGGAAGGTCAACTAGTGGAGCAAGTTCGTCAGAGCACATTCCATTAAAGTACTTGTAAAACAAGTACAAGGATGCAACATTGTGGCGATGGGACAGCGACTGGAGCTTAGTAGTGTGAGACCTATTACATTAGAAGCTATTTTTGCACCCTGTCTAAGAGGAAGAGACTAGTGGTTAGCACACCAGCCCAAATGTGGCAACAATACTCCATGCATGGGTAAATGGTGGCTTTGTATAGATACAGGATACTGGCAGGTGTGAGTAGTTTTCTAGCATGGCGGAGGGAGCCCACATTCTTTGCAGCATCCTTGGCAAGGTCTTCTATATATTTGTTCTAATTCATGTTGCCTGTGAATGTTAGGCTGAGGAGTTTGAATGATGAACTCTCAGGTAGTGTTGTTAGCCATGGCAATCAGTGGTTGAAAAGGTTTCTTGTAATTGTTAAAGGAAAGTAGCTTTGTCTTAGTAGCATTAAATGTTACCATCCATTTATGTCCCTATTCCACTACAGACTGGAGGTCATTTTCTAAGAATTCATCCATTGCCTTAGATCTGTGTGCGTTCGTTTTATCCCCTTGTCGAGAATAGAGCATTGTGTCATAAGCAAATATACCATCTAGGACATAATTGAATCAGGTAAATCGTTTATGATACTTAGGAATAATTAGGGTCCAAAGATTGACCCTTAGGGCACACCCGCATTAATGTCATATTGCTTAGATGTACAGCTATTGAGAACAACCTGGATTTTTCTTTTGACTAAGAAGGATCTGATTATATTAAATATTCATCCATTAATACATTATGAATTCATTTTCATGAAAAAACTTTCATGCCAAACCTTGTCAAAGACTTTGGATATATCAAGCGCTTCAGGTCTAGCTTCATCTGTCTTGTCCAGTGTATGGAATATGTGTTCAGAGGTAACCGTTAAGATATCTGCAGTAGAACAAACTTACCTAAATCCATACTGTTGGTCAGAAAGAAGTTTAGCATTGACGAGGTGTTGGACTATCACTAGGTTGATTAATGATTCGAAGATTTTAGCGAAGAGCGGAAGGAGACTGATCGAGTGATAATTTTCACTAGAATTCTTGAATACTGTTACCACAGGGGCAATTTTCCAACTATCAGGGAAGGAAGATTAGGCAAGGTATTTGTAGAATTTGGAGAGGACAGGGGCCAGCTCAGCAGAGCATTTCTTTATTACTGTATCAGGGATAAGATCAGGCCCACATGCTTTAGAGGAGTCAAGGTTTTTTTAATGATATCTCGAACATTGGAAGGGGTGATGATCAAATCATTGAGTGTGACTTCTGTCCGCAGTGGGAAATTTGGGAGGAAGTGGTTTGTGGAGGCCAAGGCGAGTTTAAAAATAAGAAAAGTGAAACAAAAAATGAAAGTAAAAAAGACTCCAGGACAACTTCTGGTATGAACAGGTAATGAATAATATTCATATTGAAAACATATTAAAATTTCTTCTTCTTCTTCTTCTTCTTCTTCATCATCATCATTTTATTTAATTTTATGAAAATATATTGAATAAGTGTTTATAGGTACAACATTTTAAAATAGTATGGAATTGTAGTAACATTTTAAAAAATATTTATAAACTTCTTTGTTATTTTTTAAAATGCTGTACCTTTAAAAGATTATATATAAGTTTATAAATCAAATGAAATTTGTGATGAGAAGAAAAATTGGAAAAACAACAATATTTATTGAATCATCAAGTAGTTTAAACAAGGAATATATAAATAAACTTTTATTTCCTTTCCTTAACTCATGGATTTTCAAAAATGCAAGCTTTTATCATTAGAGAAGACCGTAAGTATTTTATTATTATAAGTTTATAAATATGAGGGGAATAATACCTTTCCGTGACGGTCTATTCACAGCATTTCCGACTAATCTCCATACACTGTAATGCTCAAAATTCAGCAATCTATAGTGAATGACCATTCATGGTGAAGAGCCGCATTCTTCATGAGGTTAGCCTGTTAATATCCATGGGCATAAAAAGAATACAGCAGATCTAGAGGAGTAAACCTTGAACAAAATTCCGTTTATTCTTTACAGGTAACTGTGGTGACCATCGAGAAATATGCTTTAACAGAGAGAATATTGCAGAAGATGCTTTACAGAAGATGATTTTTGACAATGGGAATGTGCACGGCTGTAGTTACTGGAGAACCATAACGTAAAGTAAAGTGGTTGAACATAGTCGAGGGTGACATAAAGGCTCCCTTTTAATTAGCTATTACACAGAGGTGTAGAGAAGAGCAACACTCTTTTCCCAGGATTACTCCACTTACCCTTGATTCTCAACTTATAATGCTGAGTGTTTAGCAAGGGGGCATCAAGTACAATTTTTTGAGTCTTTAGTATGACTTGACTTAAGATTGAACACCGGTCTCTCGGCCTATTAGCAAACACTTTAAACATTATGCCAAAATAGGCCGGTACTTCAGTATAACCTACTAAACCACACATATGATACACAACAAAAGAATCGACCCCTGGACAGAGTTTTGTTCTCAAGTATGTGATGAAGCTCTCTGGAATAATTATGCACATGAATGAATGGGAATATTTTTTTAAATGTTGTCATTTTGAAAATAAATGAATAATATTTTCCTGTTTTAGGTTTAAAATTAAATCTAGTCGAAATAATTGTATTGGGGGTTCATATCTTCCCTAACAATATACATAACGGTGATAGATCAGCGAATGTTTGACTAAGCATAGCGAATTTTATATGTGATGGTGTAGCGTATCAAAATATGAAGATATGCACAAGTTTCAATATCGTGTGGCAAGTTCAGAATGTGTGACATCAGTCATATCTTGTTTTCTATTTCTCTTTCCCACAAGCACTCGAGACAAATGGATCTTCTTTCAACGTCTTTCTTTGGAAGTCTTCCCAATGAACACTTCTTAGCAATTAACCAAAGCCAAGATATTTGTAACATATTCTCTCTTTCAATTCTTTATGCACACGTGTACAACATCTGTCTGTCTGTCTTTCTTTCTTTCTCACTCTCTTACACCTCACACATCAAATACATATTGCTATTCTCAACCATACCTCAACCATACCTCAACGTTTCATCACTTCGGCCTTTAGAGAATTATTTAAGGGCAAGTGAAGAGTTCTTTAGCCTTTGTAAGCAATCACCTAAAGATGGTGTGTCTCGAGAAAAAAAGCACTGGTCCCCTATCCTCTTACTGGGTTAGTGTCAGAAAGATCATCTGGCCTATAAAAATCTTGCCTCAACTAAGGAAAGTATTCCCCCCCCCCCCCCGCCAAAAAAAAAATTTCGTATTTCAGGTTATGTAGTTTAAATAAAGACCTGGCTACAAATGGGTTAGTTTGGGAGTCAATTTCTAAAAGCTGCCCAACACATGCCAGCATGTGAAACGGATGTTAAACCGATGATGATGATGATGATGATGATGATGATGATGATGATGATGATGATGATGATGATGATGATGATGATGATCTCAGCCAATTTTTCCTTCACTCACACAACTATCTCTTCTATATTAAAAACACAAATCAGACCAAATTATTTTCAGAGTTTACGCCTTCAACGGAATAACTTGAAGTCGCTGACACCCACGAGGAAATCAATTGTTATGATGAGCTGTCAGGTTATGAAAACATCCTCTGAGGCAGTTTTTCCAGCAAAACAATATCCTGGGGCTTATACACCATTACACCAGCATTCCACGATAGTCAATATTTTATGAGACAATTCAAAATTTAACAATTAACAATTTCTATTTTTATCTTATTTTATTCTCTTACATTATACGCGTGAATCTTAAATCTCAATTTCCCTGGCAGACATTTTTGTCATATGGTAAATTTCAGATCCATTTTGATACTTTTCTATGTATAGTACTTGCTTAAAAGCAATACTCCGTGCAAACTCCTCCTCCTCCTCCTCCTCCTCCTCCTCCTCCTCCTCCTCCTCCTCATCATCATCATCATCATCATCATCATCATCATCATCATCATCATCATCATTAGCTTAACCCTAATAACAACAACAACAACAACAACAATAATAATAATGATAATAATAATAATAATAATAATAATCCACTTTATAATAAATACAAATATGTATTTATTTGAATATTTATATGTATAGAAATATATATATTTCCATCTCGTTACGAAAGAGTTAGCAAGTTAAAAAACGTGCCGAACTAAGTTTTTGTCATATGGTAAATTTATGAATCATTTTGATATTTTTCTATGTATAGTACATGTTTAAAATGCAAACTCTCTGCCTCCTCATCCTCCTCTTCTTCCTGTTCATCATCATCATCATTATCATCATCATCATCATCTCCTATATAATAATATGCTAAGGCATTTCATGTTCGTACACACATTACAAAATCAGATAGTCCGATCAGCAAAGATGTTGAGTGATGATTAATCTGATGTCGCCAAGGTAAAAAAAATCTGCCTTTGCCCATTTTAAAATGAATTGTTCTAAAATCAAATTATGTCGTCTCGTTGGCTAAAACTACAATTTTTAATAAATACATTTCAAAAAGTGACATTCATTTTATTGATTTGAAAAATATTTAGCTGACAATTAATTTTAAGAAGACAGAGAATATTTATTGATTTAAAAAGAATTAACTTGTTGCAATATTAAATGAATGAATAAAGAAGAGACATATTCGTTTTTTATGTGAAAAATATCTATTATTTTTACAGTAGAAGAAAGTGTCTTTTTTAAAATAGTATTGATCTTGAAAGACATTATTTCAAAAGGAATATTATTACTGACAGTAAATTACAGATTGATGTAAAAAACAACATGAAATTTCCACAGAATTTTGCTAATGATAATAATAATAATAATAATAATAATAATAATAATAATAATAATAATAATAATAATAATTATTGACCCTACATGAAAGGCTAGTGCAGAAACTTTAAGGATGTATCCACAAAACAGACGTACCAGAGTGGATGACCAACGCTAATACAAAAAGATGCCAAAAAGGGAACGATCCCAAGCAACTACAGACCAATAACCTGTTTGCTACCAATGTGGAAAATCCTAACGGCACAACTGAGAGAACAAATCTACCACTCCCTGAACAATCGTGGACTGCTTTCCGAGGAACAAAAAGGATACCGGAAAGAGAAAAGAGGAATGCATGATCTGCTATACATAGATCAAAAGATCCTGAAGGAAGTAAAAAGCAAAAAGAACATATCCATGGCATGGATTGACTACAAGAAAGCCTACGACATGGATAATTGAATGCTTAAAAATGTACAAGATACCCAACATGATCATTTATCTTATTGAGAAAGCAATGGAAACATGGAGACTAGAAATGACAGCTGGGAGACAACACCTGACTGAGATAAAAATACAGAGAGGCATTTTCCAAGGATACTCCCTATCACCACTACTGTTTATCATAGCCATGATGCCACTCAACTACATACTCAGGAAATGTGATGCCGGATACAAGTTTACAGACACAGAAAAAAAATAAACCACCTGATGTATATGAACGACCTGAAACTATTTGCAAAAACAAAAGGACTGGAAAAGCTGATAAATACGACCAGAATTTTGAGTCAGAACATTCAAATGGAATTCGGAATGGAAAAGTGTGCACTGCTAGAGATAAAAAGAGGAACACTGGAGACAACAGAGGGCATGGAACTACCCAACCAAGAGGAGATGAAGGCACTAGGCGAACAGGAAAGCTATAAATATTTGGGAGTTCTGAAAGCAGACACCATCAAATCTACAGAAATGAAAGAGAAGCTTAGAAAAGAATATTTGCAAAGAACAAGAAAAATCTTAGAAACAAAATTATATAGCAGAAATCTAGTAAAAGGAATAAACACCTGCGAAGTATCACTAATAAGATATTCTGGATTATTCATAGGCTAGACTAAAGAAGAACTCAGGCATCTTGACCAGAATACTAGAAAATTAATGACCATACACAACGCACTACATCAAACAGATGATACGGACAGACTCTATGTGAAAATAAACGATGGGGAAGAGGACTGGTAAGTATAGTAGACTGTGTGGAAGACACAAAAAAGGGCTGGAGAAATACATAACCCAAAGGCTAATCACTGAAGCAAGAGACACTGTCCCAATAAACAACTCAGGAAGTACCAAAACCAGAAACAAAAAAACAAGAAAAGAAATATGGGAAGAAAAACAACTACATGGACGTTTCATAAGACTGACAAGAGATGAGACCCAAGAAAATAGCTGGGCATGACTAAGAAATGAACACTTGAACAGAGAAACGGAATCTTTACTGACAACTGCACAGAACAATGCGATTAAGACAAATTACATTAAAGCTAAAATAGATAAAACTCAGGAAAACAGTAAATGAAGACTGTGATGACAAAGAGGCGAAACAGTAAATCACATAAGTTAATGCAGTAATATAGCCCTCCCCTCCAAATACAAGAACAGAAATGACTGTGTGGGGAAAGCAGTATACTTTGAATCATGTAAACGACTGCATTTCGAACGTGTGGACAAATGGTACAAACATAAACCAGAGACAGTACTGGAAAACGGAAAGCACAAAATCCTCTGGGATATGGAGGTGCAAACAGAAAAACTCATACAAGTAAAGAGACCAGATGCCATAATAATCAACAAGAAAGAAAACTATTGCCAAATTGTAGATTTTACTGTACCAGCAGACAACAGGGTGAAGATCAAGGAGACAGGAAAACGATGCAAATACATGGAACTCGCCAGAGAATTGAAAGGGATAAGGAGTATAAAGAAAGTCAATATAATACCAATAATCGTTGGAGCACTGGGAACAGTCCCGAAAAACCTGGAAAAAAGACTGGGAGAAATTGCAATCAAAGGAAAGACTGAGACCATACCATGGACGGCCATGATGAAAACAGCTGAAATCTTAAGGAAAATCCTTGAATGCAGAAACCAACCTATATAGGCTACGAATGCTAGCCAGTCACATCGAAGTTGCAATAGGAACAAAACAAAAACACAGAAAGAACACCACCACATGGAACTAAGGAACAGAAAATGCAATAAATTTCATAAACTCCCCTCCCCTTAAAAAAAGTGATGCAACCAGCCTTGGCTGATACCACACAAAAATTGCGGTGAAGGGTTAAAGAGGATGGAAAGACCGAGGAGGGAGAGCACTGACCAGACCTCCACTGGAAGAGTGCCAAGAGGACTGGGACCTTGGGAAGGCGTATTGCCATCCAAATTCCAGAGAAGACTAAAGGTCATTGCCACGAAGAAATTGATGATGCAATAGTTATCGAAAGAGGTGGAGAGCACTGAAAATCTGGGGAGACTTGTGATCACTCAGACTTCATGGAACACTACCAGTGATTATCAGTGAGCAATCACTGATAATCACACATAATAATACACATAATAATAATAATCCTTCACTCTATAATAAAGACCAATGTGTCTTTATTTGTATATCAATATATAGACATATGTGTACTTCCATCTTGTCACAGAAACGTTAGCAAGTAAAAACTGTTCGAGACGAAACCATTTCTAGTGTTGAGGGGAAGCGAGAAAGCAAATAAAAAGTCAGACAACACCTGCCGAATGAATTTGGAAAGAAATCCTTCACTCTACATAAAAGTCAACGATTAGTGTTTTTTCTTTAGATCATCAGAAATAATAATAATAATAATAATAATAATAATAATAATAATAATAATAATAATAATAATAATAGTAATAATAATAATAATAATAATAATAATAATAATAATAATAATAATTCATATATGAAAAACGAAATGACTGAAGTAATTCAATGATTTTGATATGCAAACACTGGCGAAGCATAATTTTTCCCATCATTTTTTTATGGAGGGTGTCCACTAGTAATAATAATAATACTTTTATTATTCCAATTGAAATTCCATATAAATTCCCGAGTTTGACATAAAAATTTCCGAGTTCAACAAGATACACATGAAGAAGGTAAGAAGTTACATCATCAGAAAAGTTCTAAGAATAACATCCGCAATCAGAACAGTAGTCCGACTAATACAAAACAATACACATTTTCAAAAGACTATAACATTCCCCATCTCTCTAATAAACAATAAGAAAAAAAACAAATGTACTGGAATATTGAGGAGACTTACTGTCAATCAGATTCCAGTGCAAGTCACTAGCTATTATCAGTTATCTGATCTGAGAATTCCAAGTAATTAAAATAATGATGGAATTGAAAAAAGAATACTGAAATATTGAAAAGATTTTTTTACTGATGAGTCAGCAGAAGCCACTCAAGGATAAGGGTTAATGAGATGGATAGATTGTCGGTTTAATAATGAAGAATATTATGAGAAGATTGAAAATGATGAATCGAAGGAAGGAACGGTTTATGACAAGTATTTGTTGACATTAGATTTGAAGACAACCAGATGGGAAGTTCTTGGAAAGAAACTCTGTTAATAGGCACATAGAAGAAGGAGGGAAAGTTCTTTTGGAAATACCGATAGAGTAGAGAAAGACTAGCAACGTCTCTTCTATGAGAAACGAAGAGAAGAGATCATCCCCGACTCTGTTACTCCAGGTAAAGCCACCGGTCATCATCAGTGGGAAATAACTGGTAATAACTGATATGAGAACTCCAAAGAGTGATATTCATAATAATAACAACAACAATCATAAACAAAACAATACTACTACTACTACTACTACTACTACTACTACTACTACTACTACTACTACTACTACTACTAATAATAATAATAATAATAATAATAATAATAATAATAATAATAATAATAATAATAACAATAATATAAAGAAACTGACACAAACAGTAATACTTTTTAAACCTCAACACATCATCATTGTCATCATCATTATCGTTGGTGTCGTCGTCATCGTCATCGTTGGTTTAACGTCCGACGACATGAGACGGCTTTCAGAAATTGACTTACAAACTAGCAAGCTCTTGTCAGGTCTTTATTTATCCCCCTTTCTCTCAAGTCAATCTTTATCACTCCATCCTATATATTCCTTGGTGTTTCCCTGTGAACTGAATCTGTTGCCTCAACTGTTCAAAGAAGAAAAAGAAGAAGAAGAAGAAGAAGAAGAAGAAGAAGAAGAAGATGGTCTAATATGTATATAATTCTAAACCTCTGATAATTTTGCTTTCTTCCTTGATTGGTTATTTGCACATTGGATCTTTTAGATAATGGGAGGAATGGCGAAGGAGATGAGAAATATATATATATATATATATATATATATATATATATATATATATATATATATATATATATATATGTATATATATATATATATATATATATATATATATATATATATATATATATATATATATATAGTTTTGGAAGTATTTCAACCACTAAAACTATATGAAAAAAAAAAACACTTTTAGTCCAAAGTCTTTCCTTGGAAAACTACTTTGCTTGCAAGTCAATTAATCTTTTGCAATCCCTATATTAGTTTGCTTCCAAGAATTTACACTAGTCTTAATATTATTTTAGGGATTATCAGTTATTTAATATGAAAAACTGTTTCGGGAATTTAAAAACAAAACCGTATTTTATCGCATGGCTTCTCTGCAGTGTTGATCAAACACCACTTCCCTTAAAAAATAAGAACAAAAACGTTCCGGATATCAGATCCAGTTTTTTGCTCCAGATTATTTTTTTGTTGTTAAAAAACTGTTCTTACCTGTGTTGTTCGTCTGTATCCAAGAAAATGTATTTGTTATTTACAAGAATTGCTGTATTTTATGGAGTTCAGACGAATCCATTATGCTACTTATTTGGTTATTTATATTTTTATGTATTTATATTGTTATTTATATTTAGTTTTATTTTTAAAACTTTTTTAAATATATAAATATATATATATATATATATATATATATATATATATATATATATATATATATATATATATATGTATGTATGTATGTATTTTTTATATATATACCGAAACATACATTCTTACATGATATAGTGATAAATATAAAATTCTAATCAAATTTTTACAATTTTATTCTCCTATCATTATTTTGAATTCATCATTCTTGATGTTTTTTACACTATTTAAACTTGCTCAGATGTGTTCTTGTAAAATATATTAATCTATTTTATTTGAAAGCCGATCTAATTTTGTCGTAGATTTAGTTGTTAATAGATTTCTAGTGTGAGAAATGAAATACAATAAACTAAAAGAAATGTAAATAAAAATGCATAAGCCCCTGTTTTATTAATTACGAGCAAATATATACTTACTCTGATCGCATATTTTTACTGGTCTGGGAGGATGATATCATGGTGAATGAACATATACTACACCGATGTCCAAAGGAGGAGTTAATGCCTGGGAGGATGTTATCATGTTATCATCAGAAAAGATACTACACTAACCCCTCCCCCCAAAAAAGGGATGGTAATCCTGGAAGGATGGTATCATGAGGAAAAAACATATACTATACTGTCTCCTCTCAGAGGAGATAATGCCTGGGAGGAATATATCATGATGAATGGAAATATGCTACACTATCTCCCAAAAGTAGGAGGTAAAGCCTGGGAGGATAGCTCATCCCCCCCCCAAAAAAAAACAGGAGGTGATAACTCCTGGGAGGATGGTATTATGATGAACAAACATATACTACACTATCCCCCTATAAAGGAGGAAGTAATGCTTAGTAGGATACTATCATGACAACAGAACAGATACTACACTACCCCCCTCCAAAAAAAGGAGAAGGTAGTCCATGGGAAGATGGTTTCATGACAACATAACCGATACTACATTACCCCCTCACCCAAAGGATGATGTAATACCTGAGAGGATTCGTCCATCCTTTTAAAAAGGAGGAGATAATTCCTGGGAGGAAGGTCTTATGACAACAGAACCGAAACTATACTACCTATCTCCATTAAAAGATAAACAATAGTTTTCCCATAACATCAGACTTTTTTTTTCATTTATTTAAAAATGCCGAATCATAACAACTTTTTTTTAATCGTTTCTTGGCTTTTGGGCTAAGATCAAAGTGTAGTATCTGTCTCAGTATCCCAGCGACATCAAACGTTTTACTATCAGCGAAACTATCAAATACGGCAATGAAAATTACAAATGTATATTAGAGTATATTAATTTATTAAAAACTGTTTCAAAATTAAATATGCAAATTAGGAATACCTAAAACTGTCTGTGGATGTTTTCAGATTACTCTATATACGTTCTTTCAAAATTTTATGTTATATTATAGAATAAACATAAACTGTTTTGATGTTAATATAGTTAGTATAGGTGAAAAACCTTTAGCATTTATTCATTTAGAAGTAGATGTACAGCCTGCAATGCAATAGTGTCTACGCCATGGCTAACATTGCGTTTAACTGGCCTGAAAGTGCTTAATTCCCATCATGCAATTGTTGACTTCCCATGGAAAAGTGTTGCCCTCTGAAATAAATAGAAAATGAATTATTCCTGATATAAACAAGAACTTGCCTTTTTCTGTAAATACTTCAACAATTGTGTCTTTCATGTCGTTGCTCAATGCAAAGAGCTTTTAAAACTATGGTGCCAACATTCTTTTCAAGTGGACAGCGCGGAGATCCCCAAAGACGTTTCTGATGTAGATATATCCAAAGTGTATAGACTTGTCACGAGAAAATATACATATTTTATGCTTTCGCCTTATTGGAAAATAAAAACAGCAACACTTGCAGTTCCGGCATAACCATTGTGTATTTAGTAATTATTGTGTATTTTTTTAATATCTATTAGATATAAATAAGAATAATTATTTATCTACATGGTGTTCAAGACAAATTTGATAATTTTTTCATATTCTTTCATTTCAGAACCCATTGAAGTATTTAATAGTGGTAAAGTGCAATGAATAGCTGTTTCTGTGTACAATTGGTGGGTTTGAGAGCGGGAGAGCATGCACGACTGGGGAAAAAAACAGGATATTGGAAGAGGGTGACCTGCATCATGATGATTCGAGCTGGTTTTAAATATTCATAAATCTTAATTGCAGTGCAGTTCTTCTTGAATACCTCGAAGGTTGTGAGATGTGTGCTGGAGAATTGCAATGGAGATGTGGAAGCAATGGCTAGCAAGAAGGATCATAGTAGACTTCTGATTATGTTTGCACAAGTAAATTTGTCAAGAAGTTGCAAAACAGGTACAGCAAGTTCCAGGCAAGGCAATGCGGGCATTGGCGAGAGAAATAGGGCGTTTGAGGGAATCTTTGCTACTTCTCATACAAGAGTCGTAAGGCTAACTACTCACTACCGACGCCCAAGAGAACCGCTAAGAAATTCCTCAACAAAGTCAAATACCCAGTCGATCTAGAGATGTTCTGGTTCTTCTCAGGACCAGTTGCACAATTCACCAAACAAAAGGTTTGCACATCATGAAGACTAAGGTCTTTCAAACTGTGATGGTTTTGGGATGCTATACTATACCGCACACAAACATATATCTATATTATTATTATTATTATTATTATTATTATTATCATTATTATTATTATTATTATTATTATTATTATTATTATTTCGAAAGGGACTCAGACTCAATTCAAATGGTAATATGGAATTGCTGTCCACTGTTGTCAAGCACTGGTCAAGAGAGGGTTACTGTGGGAAGGCTGTACATATTGCAGCAGGACTCAGCTACATGTTACCCCCCCCCCCCCAACCGGGAAAACCCAGAAATGGTTGTCTGAGAACTTTCATTAAGTCACTAGCACAAACAACTAACTTTCCAACCCTATGGACTATTATGTCTGGAGACCGTAGTGGAGGCTCAGAGAGGCTTCTTCAAGTCAGCTGTATTTAGCAAAAGATCCTCTAAGCGATTCACTTTGAATTTTGAGAATATATCAATTATTAGCTAAGATGTGACATTTTTCTTTTCTTTTTGGAAAGTAATTTGTCTCAAACACCCTATATATATACAGGGTGTTTCAAAAGTCTTCGGAACATAACGTTGTATAACGCATTTGTAATGTTCCCAAGACTTTTGAAACACCCTGTATATATATATATATATATATATATATATATATATATATATATTGTGTCAAGTAATAATCTTCTGTAAGGAATAGATTTCTCTCCGTTACCGGTAGCATGGGAAAATATATGTAAACAAAAAAAGTACATATATAACGCTATAATTTCCTTTATTGTTAGTGTTTGGTTTGTTAGCACGACAGATACCATGCTTGGCTGCTGATCGCATTTGAATGTAAACGACAGTTCAGGTTTTCAGTCTCAGCATGGATACACTTGCTACGTCTAGCCATACTAATGAGTCTTAGATGACGAAACAGCAGTCTGTGGATTACCAGCGATGTTCCGGCCTCTGCTGTTGAACACTATTTGACTTAGCTTACTGTATATGTTAGCTGATTTGACATTTATTGAGTTTAAATTTTTTTCATTCTTATGTTAATAGATGGTGGCTTAGGGATAGAATATCAGGCTGCAGAGTCAAAGGTACCTTTGCAACTGGGTTCGAATCCTTCGACCGACAGTAATTATCATCTCCTACACTGAAGATTACATAAGCATGAAACACTGGTGTCTGTAGATAATAATAATAAATATTTATTTTTAATATATATATATATATATATATATATATATATATATATATATATATATATATATATATATATATATATATATATATATATATATATATATATATATGTATGCACTACGTTGGGATGACGTCACCAAGATTAGACATCCGGGTCAAACAACACGTGCCCACAAAAATTGTCAATGCAAATTATTCACCAACTGACGTTTTGAATAATACTTATGGTTCGTCGATAGGTGAACATCTCATAAATAACCGCACTTGTGCCTCTAAATTCAGTGTCGACTTATTCTCCATTCTTAGTAAGTCACACTCTCCCTATCATCTCAAGATCCTAGAAACAATCTATATTAAGTCCTTGAGACCTTCTCTTTGCAAGCAAAGAGAAAATCTCCTCGGGCTTAATGTTGTTTCTATTTGATTGAACTTTTTGTTCTTTTTTTTTACCCTTTTTTACCCCTTTCCCTCGCTATAATTCCCATAGCATCTTTTTTATATTTTTTATATGATACCTCGATATTTAGCTCTGTTGAGCGAGGTACGAAACCTGTCAGCTGACCTTTCACCTTTTTAATTTCTTAATTCATTATGAGTAATAAATATTGTCTCTTCCATGCCATTTTAAAGTTTTGTACGACAAAGAAAAAAAAAAAAAAATATATATATATATATATATATATATATATATAAAGACAAATGTTATTGAACAACAAGAAGTCTACTTTTAATTTATACGATTTTTTGGATGGTCCATCGAGTATTTTTGTCAAACTGCTTTATGTTCCATTCTTCGCAAGTACTTTCGATTGATGCATTCAATCGTCTTCATACTGGGTATTAGTCTGGTGTGTTAATATCTGCTGAGTTCGTCGAATATATGGCTTTTTAAATGTGCGCATGGGTGATGAGATGCTGTATGTGGGGCGTGATCACGTGCAAAAATGACAAAGATAAAAAGGTTAAAATAATTTTTTTGTCAGCTAAGGATTTGTTAAAGACAATTACTAAGCTAGGCACGTGAAAATATTGTGGCTAGACTCGTAATTGATATTGTTCATTGTAGTGAGTTTAGTTTTTTTACAGTGGAATCGTGATGTATAATTTTTTGTTGTTCACTAAGAGATGCCTGAATTGTTACATACATTCACTTATTTTCATTCATTTTCATTTACTTATTTTCATTCAGTTTTTTTCATTATTTTTCATTCATTTTCCATTCAGTTTTTTCATTCATTATTTTTCATTCATTTTTCATTAATCTTTTTTTTTCATTCAATTTTTTTCATTCATTTTATTCATTCATCATTTAGTAAGTGTGTGTGTAGGGGGTTTAACAAAAACTTGTGTAAGACTTGTGTTATCGTGTTTAGTTCTACTCGGTGTTGTCCAGGAGCAATAAATGTAAGATTACAGTATTACATTTAAAATAGATAGCTCCAGTAAATGAATTTCATTATTATTATTTTTTCAACACATTAAAACAAGAGAGAGAAATGTGCTGGGTAGATTAAAAAGAGAGGGTTTGGGAGAGAGAGAAATAATAGGAAGCGGAGAAAAGAGAAAAATAGAAAGACGACTAGAGAGAGAAGGGGGGAAGAGATAGAAGTTATAATGTAAAGATGTTACACACACTATTTAATTTCTTCTATTTTGTTTTAATGGACCCGGGCAACGCCGGGTAGCCATGCTAGTATACATATAAATGAATAAATGCAAAAGTTTATTTCCATCCATCCTAACTATATTTACATAAAAACTACTAATGTTTATTTAATTCTATGATGCAACGTATTATTTTCCACCTTGCCAAGAAGTTAGACACAAGGTCAGGGGTGGTTTTGAGAAGCCAGCGCACTAAGATAAGCACACTTGGCCTACAAAAAATGCCTGAGCAACCCATCAGCTTTCCCCTGCAGGGACGTCTCAAGCGATTAGCAATAAACCAACTCCTTCTCAGAGAGATAGCAAAGCCTGGGGCGGAGGCACCTCCTAAGACTGAACAGAACCATAACTCAGCCTGACAGCAACAAATCAATTATCAGACTGAAGAACATTGTATCATAATTCTATGATGCAGCATAATGTTTTGAAATACCGTATATATAGTAATCTGCAAACACACACAAACAGCTATAGGTATTATGTTATAAAGAATTTCTAATAAATCAATATTCTGTAATATGCTGTAATGCAAACTACAATTCACTTCTATCTATAATATACAGTTCTAATGTTTATTGATAAATGTTCCAATATATATGTAATATTTTTCGATAATCATATTATTATAATTATTAATAAAATTAATTAAAGCGATTTAATAAATAAAAAGTATAGCGTTTTAAAAACGTTCTTAGAACTTCATTTTCAAGTGAGATAATTTACATGAAAACTTCCGGTTTAAACTTACAGCATTAGTAAAACGTCTGATTTTGCTAGGATACTGAGAACAGATACTACATTTTGATTTAAGCCAAAAGGCCAAGGAACCATAAGAAATAATGTTTTTGTGAATAGGCATTTTAAATGAATAAAAAAAAAAACAGGATTTAATCGGAATATCTTTTAATGGGGGTGAGTAGTGTAGTATTGATTCTGTTGTCATAAGACCGTCCTCTCAGGAATTACCTCCTCCTTTTTAAGAGGGTGGGAGGAATCTTTCCAGGTATTACATCTTTCGTTATTGTATTATCTTTTATTGGGGTGGATAGTGTAGTACCCATAAGATCTTCCTCCAAGAAATCACCTTCACTTTTTATTAAGGGTTGTGTGTGGGGGCTATTTCTCCTAAGTATTCCATCTTCCTATGTATTATCTGTTCTGTTGTCAGTAGACCATATTCCCAAGGACTACTTTCTCCTGGGGGGGGGGGGAGTGAGTGTAGTATCTGTTCTGTTGTCATGACAGCATACTCGCAGGCATTACCATCTCGTTTTATGAGGGATATTCCCAGGTATTACCTTCTCTTTTTTTAGAGTAAGTAATATCTGTTCTGTTATGATAACATCCTACTAGGAATTACCCCTCCTTTCGGGGACAGCATAGAGTATGTTTGTTCATTAGTTCGTTCGTTCGTTCGTTCGTTCGTTCATCATGATACTATCTTCCTAGGCATTATTAACTCCTTTGGGAGAAAATGAATCCTCCCAGGCTTTACCTCTTTCTTTTGGGGTAGTGTAGTATATTTTTATTTGTCATGATAGATTCCTCCCAGGCATTAGCTCCTCTTTCTTTTTTTTGGGTGGGGGAGTAGTATAATATATGTTTGTTTCTCATGATACAATACAATACTCCTAGGCATTAGCTCCCCCTTTTTTGAAGGGGGGTTGGAGAGGTAGTCTAGTTTCTGTTCTGTTGACATACTATCCTTCGAGGCATTCTCCTCCTTTTTGGGAGGGGGCGGGTAGTGTAGTATATGTCCGTTTGTTATGATACCATCCTCCCACACATTAATTTCTCCTTTGGAGGTCGGTGTAGTATATGTTCGTTCACCAGGCTAGCAATAGAGGGAGCATATTTTTGCGAGTATATTATAAAGTATAGTCAGATTTCCAACTATTTTCATTGATTTCTATCGCAAAGCTGCATATGCAAATCTGCTTTGGCATCAATTTAGACTACACCCACTACTTCCACTGCCACCCATGTTCACTGGAAAGATTACTTCATATGAAACATATGTCCATAGCACTGTCATTATTTCAGATTTCGATCTTGCTATTGTATGTTATCTACTCTAAATTTTCAACCTAAACAAGAAACTCTCATTTTACCTACACATTTAATTTTACATTACTCCAAAGACTTTCTTTCACATTCTTGCTTGACAGAATAACAGATTAACAGATTCAATTTAAAGAACACTGAGCAGTCTTAGCAGTCAATAAGACAATTTTCCGTTAATAGCCGCTTACATTATTCATACTTTTTCACTTTATTTACTTTTAATACATTTTTATATTTTAGTTTTCAAACCCTATGGTTTAGGTAAAAAAAAGAAGATTATTTAGCTTTTCTTTTTCCTCTTAAAGTATCAAGTTCCAGGGCTTACAAATATCGAGGTGAAACACTATTTTAGTCCTTCCAATTGCATACAATTTCATCGCTTGATTTATTTATGCCTCTGACAGAGCATACAACTGTGTATACAAATTACATTCGAATAATCTATGTACATAATAAATTATTATTTTTCAATAGTATTAATCCAATATTTATTTAAATAAAAAAAGAACAACAGTTCTGACTAAACACACACACATATATTATTTCAGAAGAAAACCTATTATCATTGTTATTAGCAAAACCTTCTTTCATTCCTTGCATGGATTTGTTTTCTCTCTATTAAACGAAATAGAAGAAAACCTCATGTGTTTGTCTGCGTGTAGAAGTCTTGCTTCTTTCAAAGTTGCTTAAAGACTTCAGACCGGTACATACCAGTCGAGGAT
>OY744526.1:78210216-78297716 GCA_963556195.1 Sepiola atlantica | reverse complement strand
TGAAATAATAGAAAGGACGCGACAAAGAATGAAAACAGTGAAATAATGGAAAAGAAAGCGAAAAAGAAAAAAAAAGTAAAATAATGGAAAGGACGCGACAAAGAAAAAAAGAGTGAAATAACGGAAAGGACGCGACAAAGAAGAAAAGAGTGAAATAATGGAAAGGACGCGACAAAGAAAAAAAAGAGTGAAATAATGGAAAGGACGCGACAAAGAAAAACAAGAGTGAAATAATGGAAAGGACGCGATAAAGAAAGAAAAGAGTGAAATAATTGAAAGGACGCTACAAAGAAAGAAAAGAGTGAAATAATGGAAAGGACGCGACAAAGAAAAACAAGAGTGAAATAATGGAAAGGACGCGATAAAGAAAGAAAAGAGTGAAATAATTGAAAGGACGCGAATAAAGAAAGAAAAGAGTGAAATAATGGAAAAGACGCGACAAAGAAAAACAAGAGTGAAATAATGGAAAGGAATCTACAAAGAAAGAAAAGAGTGAAATAATGGAAAGGAAGCGACAAAGAAAGAAAAGAGTGAAATAATAGAAAGGACGCTACAAAGAAAGAAAAGAGTGAAATAATGGAAAGGACGCGACAAAGAAAGAAAAGAGTGAAATAATTGAAAGGACGCGACAAAGAAAGAAAAGAGTGAAATAATAGAAAGGACGCTACAAAGAAGGAAAAGAGTGAAATAATGGAAAGGACGCGACAAAGAAAGAAAAGAGTGAAATAATGGAAAGGACGCAACAAAGAAAGAAAAGAGTGAAATAATGCAAATGGCGTGAAAAAAGAAAGAAAAGAGAAAAATAATGGAAAAGGACGCTACAAAAAACAAAAAAGAGTGAAATAATGGAAAGGACATGACAAAGAAAGAAAAGAGTGAAATAATTTTAAGGACGCGAATAGAAAGAAATGATGGAAATAATGGAAAAGAAGCGCCAAAGAAAGTAAGGAGTGAAATAATAGAAAGGACGCGACAAAGAAAGAAAAGAGTGAAATAATGGAAAGGACGCGACAAAGAAAGAAATAGTTAAATAATAGAAAGGACGCGACAAAGAAAAAAGAGTGAAATAATGAGAAGGACGCGACAAAGAAAGAAATAGTGAAATAATAGAAAGGACGCGACAAAAAAAGAAAAGATTGAAATAATAGAAAGGACGTGACAAAGAAAGAAAATAGTTTAATAATAGAATGGACGCGACAAAGAAAGAAAAGTGTGAAATAATGGAAAGGACGCGAAAAGAAAGAAAAGAGTGAAATAATGGAAAGGACGCGACAAAGAAAGAAACGAGTGAAATAATGAGAAAAACGCGACAACGATAGAAAATAGTGAAATAATTGAAAGGACATGACAAAGTAAGAAAAGAGAGAAATAATGGAAACACGCGAAAAGAAAGAAAAGATTGAAATAATGGAAAAGAAGCGACAAAGAAAGAAAAGAGTGAAATAATGGAAAGGACACAACAAAGAAAGAAAAGAGTGAAATAATGGAAAGGACATGACAAGGAAAAAAGAGTGAAAAAATGAGAAGGACGCGACAAAGAAAGAAAAGATTGAAATAATGGAAAGGACGCGACAAAGAAAAAAAAGAGTGAAATAATGAGAAGGACGCGACAAAGAAAGAAAATAGTGAAATAATTGAAGGGACGCAACAAAGAAAGAAAATAGTGAAATAACGGAAAGGACGCGACAAAGAAAGAAATAGTGAAATAATAGAAAGGACGCGACAAAGAAAGAAAAGATTGAAATAATGGAAAGGACGTGACAAAGAAAGAAAAGAGTTAAATAATGAGAAGGGCGTTACAAAGAAAGAAAATAGTGAAATAATAGAAAGGACGCGACATTGAAAGAAATGAGTTAAATAATGGAAAAGACGTGACAAAGAAAGAAAAGAGTGAAATAATGGAAAGGACGCAACAAAGAAAGAAAACAGTGAAATAATGGAAAGGATGCAACAAGGAAAGAAAATAGTGTAATAATGGAAAGGACGCTACAAAAAAAGAAAAGAGTTAAATAATGAGAAGGACGCAACAAAGAAAGAAAAGAGTGAAATAATGGAAAGGACACGACAAAGATAGAACATAGTTAAATAATAGAATGGACGCGAAAAAGAAAGAAAAGAGTGAAATAATGGAAAGGACGCGAAAAGAAAGAAAAGAGTGAAATAATGGAAAGGACGCGACAAAGAAAGAAACGGGTGAAATAATGAGAAAGACGCGACAAAGAAAGAAAAGAGTGAAATAATTGAAAGGACATGACAAAGAAAAGAAAAGAGTTAAATAATGGAAACACGCGAAAAGAAAGAAAAGAGTGAAATAATGGAAAAGAAGCGACAAAGAAAGAAAAGAGTGAAATAATGGAAAGGACGCAACAAAGAAAGAAAAGGGTGAAATAATGGAAAGGACGCGACAAAGAAAGAAAAGAGTGAAATAATGGAAAGGACGTGAAAAGAAAGAAAAGATTGAAATAATGGAAAAGAAGCGACAAAGAAAGAAAAGAGTGAAATAATGGAAAGGACATGACAAAGAAAAAAGAGTGAAAAAATTAGAAGGACGCGAAAAAGAAAGAAATAGTGAAATAATAGAAAGGACGCGACAAAGAAAGAAAAAATTGAAATAATGAAAAGGACGTGACAAAGAAAGAAAAGAGTGAAATAATGAGAAGGGCGTTACAAAAAAAGAAAATAGTGAAATAATAGAAAGGACGCGACATTGAAAGAAATGAGTTAAATAATGGAAAGGACGTGACAAAGAAAGAAAAGAGTGAAATAATGGAAAGGATGCAACAAGGAAAGAAAATAGTGTAATAATGGAAAGGATGCTACAAAAAAAGAAAAGAGTTAAATAATGAGAAGGACGCGACAAAGAAAGAAAAGAGTGAAATAATGGAAAGGACGTGACAAAGAAAGAAAAGAGTTAAATAATGGAAAGGTCGCAACAAAGAAAGAAAATAGTGAAATAATGGAAAGGATGCTACAAAAAAAGAAAAGAGTTAAATAATGAGAAGGACGCGACAAAGAAAGAAAAGAGTGAAATAATGGAAAGGACGCGACAAAGAAAAAAAAGAGTGAAATAATTGAAGGACGCAACAAAGAAAGAAAATAGTGAAATAACGGAAAGGACGCGACAAAGAAAGAAAAGAGTGAAATAATGGAAAGGACGCGACAAAGATAGAAAATAGTTAAATAATAGAATGGACGCGAAAAAGAAAGAAAAGAGTTAAATAATGGAAAGGACGCGAAAAGAAAGAAAAGAGTGAAATAATGGAAAGGACGCGACAAAGAAAGAAAAGAGTGAAATAATGGAAAGGACGCGACAAAGAAAAAAAAGAGTGAAATAATTGAAGGGACGCAACAAAGAAAGAAAATAGTGAAATAACGGAAAGGACGCGACAAAGAAAGAAAAGAGTGAAATAATGGAAAGGACGCGACAAAGATAGAAAATAGTTAAATAATAGAATGGACGCGAAAAAGAAAGAAAAGAGTTAAATAATGGAAAGGACGCGAAAAGAAAGAAAAGAGTGAAATAATGGAAAGGACGCGACAAAGAAAGAAAAGAGTGAAATAATGGAAAGGACGCGACAAAGAAAAAAAAGAGTGAAATAATTGAAGGGACGCAACAAAGAAAGAAAATAGTGAAATAACGGAAAGGACGCGACTAAGAAAGAAAAGAGTGAAATAATGGAAAGGACGCGACAAAGATAGAAAATAGTTAAATAATAGAATGGACGCGAAAAAGAAAGAAAAGAGTTAAATAATGGAAAGGACGCGAAAAGAAAGAAAAGAGTGAAATAATGGAAAGGACGCGACAAAGAAAGAAAAGAGTGAAATAATGGAAAGGACGCGACAAAGAAAAAAAAGAGTGAAATAATTGAAGGGACGCAACAAAGAAAGAAAATAGTGAAATAACGGAAAGGACGCGACAAAGAAAGAAAAGAGTGAAATAATGGAAAGGACGCGACAAAGATAGAAAATAGTTAAATAATAGAATGGACGCGAAAAAGAAAGAAAAGAGTTAAATAATGGAAAGGACGCGAAAAGAAAGAAAAGAGTGAAATAATGGAAAGGACGCGACAAAGAAAGAAACGGGTGAAATAATGAGTAGGACGCGACAAAGAAAGAAAAGAGTGAAATAATTGAAAGGACATGACAAAGAAAGAAAAGAGTTAAATAATGGAAACACGCGAAAAGAAAGAAAAGAGTGAAATAATGGAAAAGAAGCGACAAGGAAAGAAAAGAGTGAAATAATGGAAAGGACGCAACAAAGAAAGAAAAGGGTGAAATAATGGAAAGGACGCGACAAAGAAAGAAAAGAGTGAAATAATGGAAAGGACATGACAAAGAAAGAAAAGAGTGAAATAATGGAAAGGACGTGAAAAGAAAGAAAAGATTGAAATAATGGAAAAGAAGCGACAAAGAAAGAAAAGAGTGAAATAATGGAAAGGACGCCACAAAGAAAGAAAAGAGTGAAATAATGGAAAGGACATGACAAAGAAAAAAGAGTGAAAAAATTAGAAGGACGCGAAAAAGAAAGAAATAGTGAAATAATAGAAAGGACGCGACAAAGAAAGAAAAGATTGAAATAATGGAAAGGACGTGACAAAGAAATAAAAGAGTGAAATAATGAGAAGGACGCGACAAAGAAAGAAAATAGTGAAATAATAGAAAAGACGCGACATTGAAAGAAATGAGTTAAATAATAGAAAGGACGGGACAAAGAAAGAAAAGAGTGAAATAATGGAAAGGACGCATCAAGGAAAGAAAATAGTGTAATAATGGAAAGGACGCAACAAAGAAAGAAAATAGTGTAATAATGGAAAGGACACTACAAAGAAAGAAAAGAGTTAAATAATGGAAAGGACGCATCAAGGAAAGAAAATAGTGTAATAATGGAAAGGACGCTACAAAGAAAGAAAAGAGTTAAATAATGAGTAGGACGCGACAACGAAAGAAAAGAGTGAAATAATGGAAAGGACGCGACAAAGAAAAAAAGGAGTGAAATAATGAGAAGGACGCGACAAAGAAAGAAAATAGTGAAATAATAGAAAGGACGCGACATTGAAAGAAATTAGTTAAATAATGGAAAAGACGTGACAAAGAAAGAAAAGAGTGAAATAATGGAAAGGACGCAACAAGGAAAGAAAATAGTGTAATAATGGAAAGGACGCAACAAAGAAAGAAAATAGTGTAATAATGGAAAGGACGCTACAAAGAAAGAAAAGAGTTAAATAATGAGAAGGACGCGACAAAGAAAGAAAAGAGTGAAATAATGGAAAGGACGCTACAAAGAAAGAAAAGAGTTAAATAATGAGAAGGACGCGACAAAGAAAGAAAAGAGTGAAATAATGGAAAGGACGCGACAAAGAAAAAAAAGAGTGAAATAATGGAAAGGACGCGACAAAGATAGAAAATAGTTAAATAATAGAATGGACGCGACAAAGAAAAAAAAGAGTGAAATAATGAGAAGGACGCGACAAAGAAAGAAAAGATTGAAATAATGGAAAGGACGCGACAAAGAAAAAAAAGAGTGAAATAATGAGAAGGACGCGACAAAGAAAGAAAATAGTGAAATAATAGAAAGGACGCGACATTGAAAGAAATGAGTTAAATAATGGAAAGGACGGGACAAAGAAAGAAAAGAGTGAAATAATGGAAAGGACGCATCAAGGAAAGAAAATAGTGTAATAATGGAAAGGACGCAACAAAGAAAGAAAATAGTATAATAATGGAAAGGACGCTACAAAGAAAGAAAAGAGTTAAATAATGAGAAGGACGCGACAAAGAAAGAAAAGAGTGAAATAATGGAAAGGACGCGACAAAGAAAGAAAAGAGTGAAATAATGGAAAGGACGCGACAAAGATAGAAAATAGTTAAATAATAGAATGGACGCGACAAAGAAAGAAAAGAGTGAAATAATGGAAAAGGACGCGAAAAGAAAGAAAAGAGTGAAATAATGGAAAGGACGCGACAAAGAAAGAAACGGGTGAAATAATGAGAAGGACGCGACAAAGAAAGAAAAAAGTGAAATAATTGAAAGGACATGACAAAGAAAGAAAAGAGTGAAATAATGGAAACACGCGAAAAGAAAGAAAAGATTGAAATAATCGAAAAGAAGCGACAAAGAAAGAAAAGAGTGAAATAATGGAAAGGACGCAACAAAGAAAGAAAAGAGTGAAATAATGGAAAGGACGTTACAAAGAAAGAAAAGAGTTGACTAAAACAGAACAAAAACAGAAAATTGTACAAAAAAAGAAGAAAGGAAAAGTAGTTTTATATTGCCATTTTTATACAGGCTGAAGTAAAATGAAAAAGATGAAGCCGGTTCACCCCGGATGGGATGAACTGGCTTCATCTTTCTAGAGAAAATTAAATTAAGAAGCGATCTCCAGTCACGTGTATATCCCAGTCATGGGAGATCATTTTCACAACGATAGTTTTTGCAGTTTTGTTTTAAGGGAGTTGTCGCTATCCTCTCACATACAGCACCTGGTATTCCTAAATGGTTATCTATCTGATACTGACCAGGCTCAAGGCTCATAGATATCGTGGGAAGAATGATCTGACACATTTTTAGGGTTTAATAAAAGCAAAATAGAATAAATAATAGAAAAAGGTTTATTTATTTTCCAAATGTACATATTGATGTCATTTTGTGTTATTTCGTTTCTGGATACGCATATTGGACAATCTTTCATTGACTCCTACAATTATTTCAGATCATATTGCCCACCACGTGTTATTCTTCTTTTATTCTTATACACTGCTTCTCTCTCTCTTAGTCCTTTTCTGTTGCAGGAATTGGTGACTGCAGAACTGGTGCTAGTGTAATTGCAAAAGTAAGGATGAGTATGTTCAGGAAAGTTATGCCATTATCAACCAGCAGAGCGTTACCACTATCGATCAACGGCTCAACGACTGAAGTCAAGGAGAAGCTTCCTCAGCCATGTCAGACCCCTAACAACATCTCAGGAAGAGACCAGACTACAGTTGTAGACTAGACGGCTAGAGAATGTCACCCTCCCACTACTGACATGGGAATCCCTCCTTCTGAGGCCCTCCCTCCTTCTGAGGCCCTCCCTCCTGGGTCAGAAACACCCTGAGTCCAGTGGAAAATATTTAACCGCTAGAATGGAAATAGGGCGATCAAAATTTGCTATGACTAAATGGGACTACAAAACCGACCCAAACATCTGCGAATGTGGAGAGGTGAACCATAGTATTCAACAGTGCTTTGTTATATAATGAAGGTGGTGGTGGTGGCAGATACAGATGACTCCCTTGGAGAGGGTGACAGTAGCAGAGGAAGTCGTGTGATGTCACTTCCGTTGTGATGATATTCCAGTGTCTCGGTTCCTGACGCTTGAAGAAGACAGTTGTGTGAAATCTTCTCTTTCGCTAAACCCCCAAAGGAGCGAGGGACATGAACCAGTAGCGAAGATAGTATGAGTATATTTCTCCAGTAATTATTTTACTCTGTCTCGCCCGTGTAAGAAAATAAACCACTGGTCTGTCTGTTTATTGAATAAATATTCGAAAATCCAAATACATCCTTTGGTTTGATCTATTCATGATGATGATGGTGACCATGAGGTGCGGCCCACTACGCCCTGTGGAAGTAAATGGTAGACGCTGGCCAGCCGGGACAAGCAGAGGACTGATACAATAAAAGTAAGTAGAAATATAACAGGTCCGATAAAGAGAAACGAACATCAGACGATCGAAAATGTAACATATCAAGCATGTTTATGCAGTGTGATGATGTATGGAATTGAAGCCTGGCCAGTGAGGGTGTAGGACATGCGTTGCATGGAGAGAACTGATATGACAATGATACAATGGATATGTGACATGAGTCTTAAAGACAGGCTTAGATCTGATGATCTCAGAGGAAGATTACATCTGGACAGTATAGAGAGGTGTGCAGAACAGGATACTTTAATGGTGTGACCACATTGAAAGAATGGATACTAGTTATTGGGTTAGTAGAGTTAGAACAGTTGAGTTAGCAGTGTCCGTTCACAGGAAAAGGCCAAGAAAAGCATGAGAAGGATGGACTTGAGAGAAAGAGGGATAAAATAAGGCCTAACCGGAGATAGGTTAGTTTGGAAGTCAATTTCTACAAACCGTCCAACACATGCCAGCATGTTAAACAGAAGTTAAACCGATGATGATGATGATGATGATGATGATGATGATGATGATCATCATCATCATCATCATCATCATCATCATCATCATCATCATCATCATCATCATCATCATCTTCATTTTATATGCATCTAAACTACATAGAAAAAGTTTTTTAAAAATGTTACGAAGGTAAACAAAAGAAAAAATAGAATCGGACTGAAACAAAAAAATGGAAAAAAGATGAAGATAAAGAGATGGAATCTCGAATCGGAAAGAAGAAATAATCCAAATAGAAATGAATTAAAAAAGAAATAAAAGACTTCCAAGAAACAATCGAAACAAAGAATCGCTTCCAAAACAATTAAGTTAATGCTTTCGGTATTTGGAGAAAAATGGTTTGGTTTGATGAATAAATCTGCATTATTTTGCTCCTTTTTTTTTTATTTTTAATCATTTTGTTTATTTATTGATGAGCATTCAATAGGATTATGAAAGACTAATGTCCACTTGGCATCAAACATCCATTAAGGCAAATGACTTGAGCGAGTCTAACATGCCAATTTCACCTTCGGCAAACATGGTGCCAAACTTGTGTGCATGCCACAACCACTTACAATGTAAACAGCTCGACAGAAAACCACTCTTGAAATAGAAACAATACAATCCTTAACAAACTGCAGTTGTGTATGTATATATATATATATATATATATATATATATATATATATATATATATATATATATATATATATATATATATATATATATATATATATATATAATGACGATAATAATCCAGGTAAAACATCCACAGGGTAGTAATCCAAAGAATTTCAACCGGGTTTATAAAAAGTGCTCAATATCAAATAGAGCTTTTATATATGATTATTTTTATTTACACAGACATGTACAAAATCTGCGGCACTGACATGTCGATGTTATCGATCAACAGTTATTATACACTGAGATCTCATCAGGCAGAGTTAGAATCCAATCTTAACCTCAGATCATATTTGGAGAGAACCAAATATGATCTGAGGTTAAGATCGGATTCTAACTCTGCCTGATGAGATCTCAGTGTATAATAACTGTTGATCGATAACATCGACATGTCAGTGCCGCAGATTTTGTACATGTCTGTGTAAATAAAAATAATCATATATATATATATATATATATATATATATATATATATATATATATATATATATATAATAAGTTGTGTTTGAAAGCAATGACAATACAGTTTGGTAGAAAAACATACAATTCACTATTAATCTCCCCGACACATCTGGATCCCTCTCACTATTAGATTTTACCCTTCGTATCACTGAGGCAGGACACAGCCTACAGAAATATTTTCATAAACTACAGATCAGCCTTACTCACTAATGCCAAAATAGGATATGCTATAGAAGAGACAAACCGATCTGCAACAAATGCACTAAAGAAATAGACAAAATCACCTCTGTTAGACACTTCCAAGAGGTACTCAAGCAGAGTGGATACCCTACAAACACCAAACACCATGCTAGTACACATAGAAAACCACAGCACACACTCGCTAACATCTACTTCCTAAACTTGCCGCATTTTAACGATAGTATCACATCGGTCATCTGCAAAGTCATCCGCAGAGAACATTAAGACATCTAACTTACACACTCCGGACCAACACTGAGACAAAAAGACCACCCACCAACAACAGCTGCACTCTACGAAATTGCCTCATCAACAACACAGGCTTATGCAACTGCATATATGCAGTTTACCAAATGCACTATGTGATATGCAATGAATTCTACATCAGTAGGACAGTGAGACTACTGCATATACGCATAAAAGAACACATAACAATTAAGGCGTCTTCATTCCTAAAGCATATCACGAAATCACAAATCCATTATAGACATAGGAGTAAAAATACTAGGTATTTAAAGGGATTTAGGTAACCACACAAGGAAGGAATCACTATTGATAAGAAAACTCAACCCCAAAATAAACAATAGAGTAGAGCTCAATTACACCTTTTGGGTATAATCACATATGACAGACACAATAAATGCACATAAGATAACTAATGAATAACAAACAGCATTAAACAAATAATAATAATAAATTTATACACATTCGTTGTGGATGTGTACAACTACTTGCATCTGGCGTTCGTGCAGGACAACATAATGCAGTCCGTCTATATAAGATAAGTAAATAGTATTAAAAACATTTAAATAGCAATATGCAAAAAAAAGAAAATAACTCATTAATTTAAAGAAATAAAACAAAACTAATTGCTTCCTTCTCAAGGAGTGTGACTCTAACTGACTTTCATCACCTTAGTTCAAACAGGTTATTTCTCCCATATCAGAGCTTACACGAATTATATAAAATGCACATGGCTATGATAAATAATTAATAAATAAATTAGAATTGCATTTAAGTAGAAAAACGTAATAATAATATAATTATTACTGGTAAAATGTTATAACAATAATTTAATAATATCACACACAAAATACCAGCTCACACTTCAACAATAGTCACATTGAAAGAATGGCTGAGAGTTCTAGGGGGGTAGTAGATGCTTCTTTCTCCGCTTCTTCTTCTTCTTTTTTTCTTCTTCTCCTCCTCCTTCTCTTTCTCCTTCTTCTGAACTGTTGAGGTAGAAGGTTCATGTCACAGGGGAAGACCAAGGAAATCAGGGGAGAAAGTGATAAAAATGGACTTAAGAGAAAGAGGATTAAATAAAGATCTGGCCATTGATAAATTAGTTTGGAAGTCAATTTCTTAAGGTCGTCCACTGAATGGCAACATGTAAAACGGACATTAAACCGAATATGATCCCCACTCTCAATTCTAAAATTTATATTTTTTACCACCAAGTTTCAGACGATTTACAATTGTCGGGAAAAAATTGTTATCCTCTCCCACTTGAAACACATAGACACACACACACAAAAATGTATCTGCTTCGTTAAAAAATATTTGGTTATTTGTCCTTAATAACCGCTTCCCTGAAGTGGGTGATCATTTTTATTTATTTGCGATACTGATCCTCACTCTAAATTCTAACACATTTTTTTGTATTAATAATTTTATTGCCTAGTTTCAAATTGTTTACAATTGTTCTAAAACGAAAGTAACAAAGATGTATCCCTATCCCACGAAACACAAAGTGTATTTTCCTTTAAAAAAAATATTTCATTATATGTCTGGTCCATAGAATGGTGATCATTACGGCTTAGTGGCCCTGAAGTGGTTACTATTTAAAGTTCAATTTATTTGAACCATAAATAAAAATAAAACCTTGTATTATTATTTTTATCACGGTTTACAATGTTTTATTTAAGAAAAAATCCTGAAGATTTGTTTATCCTTCTTTCCCAAAACACACAGACACACAAAGACAGTCAAAATATGGTAATTGGGACCATCAATTTAGGTGTCTTAATCTGTAAGATTTTAGCTTCGAATAAGCTATGATGACAGAAATTGCTAATTGGTAGGCGTACCGGACAACATGGAACATAGATTGTAAAAAGTTATTCAGATATCATAAGAAAACGCCATCTTCATTTGAGTGAAAATTGCTTTGCCTAGGTTTAAACATTCAAAAAGCAAAATTAATTGATAAATTTGACCGGTGTTGTCCGTGTAGCTAAATGTTGTTATTATGCTAGAGTTATGAAATAGAATCTTATATAAATAGAGATTTTGTCCGTCTGTCTGTCCGTCCGTCAGTCACAATTTTTTTAAGCGTAATAAATACATTGCAGAATTTGTCTGATTTCGAAATATCAGAGATCTTAACTACTTTTAGAAATGGAAAATATTGCAGCAATAGTAAATAATAAATTCCCAACAAATAAAGCAGATGCCACGACCGGAAATCGAAACTAAAACCTTGAGATGTTCAGCCAAACGTTCTACAATCTGAGTTATTTGCACTTTCTTATAAATAGATCTTAAAACATTCCCATAACAAAATAATTATAACTTTTGAGTGACGTCATAGATTTAGGATTTACGTCATGTTTCAAAACATGAATTCAAACATAAGCGATAATAAAAAATAAATAAATAAACTAGTAAACCTAAACTTAAATTATTTTAATAATCCCAAACAATTTATTTAGCTTAAAATATGTATTGTATGTAGTTTTTTTAACAATTATATAATTCTAGACAAGTAAATAGGAACACCTTCTCGCATACAGAGGGAGAGAAGGGGTGACGCGGTAGCCTAGCAATTAATCGCAATACTATGTTTCACCATCTCGAACTGAAAGACTTTGAATGCCTACTAGACACCATACTCGAATGTCTTCGGTCTCTCTGTACAGGGGTTGTCACCGCACCCTGACATCAGGATACTTCCCCTATAAGTAAACCTTGACTAAATATTAAAAATAACATAGTATTCGAAGCTCAAATAAGATCCTCTTCTTCAAGTGATGCTACACTAAGCTGGATACTCTACCAGACCAGAGAAATTATAGTGCTGGAATCCAGCAAAACCACAAGGAAAACAAACTATAACATAGTTAATTGGTTCATTGGGGAGAGGAAAGAATTATTACTCTGACATGCTTTACTTACTCAAGGTATAGAAAGTGGAGAAGAACTTTAAATAAACACTCGGATATCTATTTATTTCATAAAGAAATCAAGTGTTAGCCCTGGGGAGGGGCCCCTTAATCTTTGAAAGCTAATCGATATGATTTTTTAAAAGAAGAGAGAACAAATAGAAACTGAAAAAATAGCTTAATGTATCAGGTGTGACCCGAGAATAAATGTGTTTTTGATACATAAAGTCGCAACTAAATATATATATATATACGTCGAAAAAACAGTTGCGTTTTAATCTTGGCTTGAAGTGCTTGCCTGTCTAGCCGGTGTTGTTCGGGAAGCTAAAGTTTGTAATTATACAAGAGATATGAAATAGAATGTAAAAAAAAGAAAGAAAATAGAATTATGTTGTAAGAACAATTGAAGCGACTATTTATTAGATTTCACTTACTCATGGCCTGTTGTTGGTAGCCTAATAGTTAGAAGCACCAATTATCTAAAAAACAATCCCAACTTGAAGCGCTTTGAAAAGCTGTTATATAGCAAAACAGTCTGTCTGTGGCTCCTATATATATATATATATATATATATATATATATATATATATATATATATATATATATATATACACAGGTTGTGTAACGTATTTGAAGACAAATTTAGTCATAAACAAAAATGACTTTTAAGGATGAGAATAAATATATTTTGTAATTTTATTCATTAAAGTCTGCTACCGTTTTGATAACGGCTTTTATGTAAGGCCTGAATCGCCCGAATCGCCTGAATTGCCTAGGATCAGGTGGTGCTTTTACTGATTATTTAGTGTTATGAGGGTGCTCATGAAATCTTTTCTCAACTACGCTCCATACATAGCATTTTGTAATTTGTTTCCGATTATTAGTACTGATTAAGTAATTTTCTTTTTGCCTTTTCTAATGTAAAATGATGTTCACTCATCACATAAGACTTGTATCTGATGTCTTTGTGAACAACATTTCAGATTGTTCCTTCTTATATACGATGTTCTTTTGTAAGGGAATGATTGGAGGATGAAAGGGGTTATCCTTTTATCTTCTCGTAAAGAAACGGAACAACGAAAAGTATTTCTGTAACTATAACAAAAAGGGGTTTTATTAACTCAAGGTTACCTATACCGTTTGGTATAGGTAGATGAGAGCGGTGCAGTGTCCGTCTGAGGAAGAGGAAGAATATAAGAGTTCTTAGGGCTGCCCGTGATTTTCTTCAGGTGAAGATGGTAGTAGTCGTCAAGTGGCGACGGCGGCAGGAGAGAGAGCGTTTCCTCGTTCCTCGCTGGTGCTCTCTGCGATGTGTCCAAGCTGGTGCCAGGAGGTCCTCTGATCTTTTTCCCTGACCCCTAAGGGAACATAAGTAGTCCCTTAGGGAACTAACGATATTACTGCGCCCTGTGATTTGATTGGACAAGCCAGCTCACAGGGACAGTGATTACGCATTCAAAAGTAGTCCCTATTGGTGACTGCTACACTTTTGCAATCGACCTCATGGACTTTCTAAGATCACCACCAACGGTGCACTGTACTTGCCGAATACATTCAGGTGTTCTAATGCTACCAGTGTGTCCAGAATGTCTCTTACGTTTTAATAATGATGATACCTTTAACCATTTGCGAATTTTGTAAGCTAAAGATTAAGTGACTTTTCTGGCCTTCGGGCTGGGGTCAGAGTATAGTATCTGTTTTGTTCCCAGTTGATGAAGTAGAGATCCTTCTAAACTAAGACAACTTTATTTTTTGTTGCAGTCTAGAACGCCCCATTTTGGGGAGCTGGATTTTCCCAACATTAAAAATCGGCCTTGTGTTTAACTCTGCCCTCGTGGGGAGGCAAGTAAGTAGACATTTTTAAATAGTTCTATCACTAAATTGCTATATTCTGCCTTTATTGTCACGATAACTACGTGCCTCTTCATTTGTTTTGTAATTTTAAAGAGATTCCATCGATAATTGTGAAATATTGAAAATATAAAGCCAAATAATATTTCTATGGTAGAAATAACGTATATCCTCATACGTGCCATGTATATATAGTCATCTACAGACAGCTGTTTTGTTGTATCACAGTTCATTCGTATTGCTAGACATGTTGAGTGTTTCACGCTGAGATGCAAAACTCCTAAGCTATTACTCTCGCTACATAGTAAGGGAAATTATGATGCTTTACATTTGCATTATTAATTGTCAAGAGAGCTCAATTCTTCTACACTAATTGGTAATCATTTATTCCGTTACTAGAGAGCTTAATCAAATGCTGCTATCCATAGACAGCTGTTTCGTCGTATCACGGCTCTTCAGTGTGGGTAGGGGTGGCGAGTGTATACTATGGTGTGTATGTATCTCTCTTTATATATATATATATATATATATATATATATATATATAGTAAGCTATGAAAATATATTTATGGCAATTATGCTACACAGAGGCTCCCGCGTTTCATCCCCGGAGAGAATCTTCAGGAGCCTCTGTGTATCCACATAAAATTTTATATGAAGATATAATTTTTTATGTATCAATTTTCAGTATTTACTTCAACAGTGCTCGATACGTAAGTAGAGCTAGGTAGTAAGCTATGAAAATATTTTTATGGCAATTAAGCTACACAGAGGCTCCCGCGTTTCATCCTCAGGGGGAATCTTGCCTTTTAGCATGAAGATTCCCCCCTGGGGATGAGACGCGGAAGCCTCTGTGTAGCTTAATTGTCATAAATATATTTTCATAGCTTACTATATATATATATATATATTTTTTTTTTTTTAACGGCCCTAAACCACGTGACTCCCTAAATTTCTTTTCTTCTTCTTTTTCTCTCCACTTCATTCTCTCCAAATATGATCTGAGGTTAAGATCGGATTCTAACTCTGCCTGATGAGATCTCAGTTTATAATAACTGTTGATCGATAACATCGACATGCCAGTGTCGCAGATTTTGTACATGTCTGTGTAAATAAAAATAATCATATATAAAGCTCTATTTGATATTGAGCACTTTTTATAAACCCGGTTGAAATTCTTTGGATTACTACCCTGTGGATGTTTTTACCGGGATTATTACCATTATTATATATATATATATATATATATATATATATATATATATATATATAACCTTATCTATTATTTATAAATAATTTATAAATATTTTAATTTTTTTCACATACAGTACATATGATTTGTCGTTCCAAGACTCGTAAGTGCGAATGAGATAAGGCTATGCCACCGGCCACTGGGTTCGAATTCCATGCTAAAGTCACTTGTTTGACCTTCATTCAACATCTTTGCCCCCTCGGCCACTGATATAACCCCATGGGAAGGAAGGGAATTCAGACAGTGTTCAAACTTTCCTTTTATTTAATTAAAAAGAGTGAACTAAGCATAGAGGTTAAATTTAGAATCTTGTATATTCTCAACAGAGTGTTTTCCCTTGTTTTGGAGGAAGATGATTATATGAGGTATTCTTGAATTTTGAAATGAATTAACTAATTCCTCTACCTCCACCCGAGATCGAGCCCAGTAACATACATTCACAACAATAATTACTTCTCAATATAAACGCTCATCCTCACGTGAAACATATGTTCTATGAAGATATTTTAACAAAATAGGAGGGAAGATGCGTTAGATAGTAGCAGACAGGTTAATGGAAGGATTGTTGGTCGGGGGGTGGGTGCATCAAATGGAAGTTCGTGACGCAAACCACTTGATTTAAGAACGGGATCCCAAGGAAACACATGTCCGTAGATGATTATATTTTTTAGATAAATACTTTCTCATATCGGAGCATCACATTGGTAAGGGAAAAATTATTCCTACCTAGCATTTAGGTGAAATGCCTTTCTGTATAAATAGTTGAATACGTTCAAGTATCACAAATAAAATTAAAAAGTATAATCAAATAAAATTACATTACTCTCACTCTCTCTGTGTCTCTCTCTCCCTCTCTCTCTCTCTCTCTCTATATATATATATATATATATATATATATATATATATATATATATATATATATATATATATATATATATATATGTATATATATATATATATCGTGTTTTTTGTATAGACGAAATGGCCAAAGTCCTCCATTACGTCTGTAAGTGTTTCGTCGTCTTACGACTCATATGTGTGGCTCCCTTATAATATTTGCACTCTTTCGCCATCATGATTCAGTCGATACTGATCAAATATCGATTTGTGTATCAGCAACAAAGCACAAAATCTGTCATCATAGGAGGAAAATAGTTGTGTTCTACTATGGCACAAAACGTCAAAAGGTTGCATTTTATAGGCCCCCTGGGTTTTCTTATTATCCAATCGCGTCTGACGTCCGTTTCAACAGTTCACTTTCTCTTTCATATAACAAAACAAAAAGGGTGATTATTTTTCCTTTATTTGGTGATTGATTTTCAAAAAAATCAACTTGTGCTTATTTTCAAGTCCACATTTTGACATCATTTGATCTCTGTTTGTAACAGTAGCAACTTGAGGCCAAAAACCTGAGGAACACGAGTCTGGACTGATGAAGAATATTTATTTGAAAGCCACATGGTCGGTTCAAACATAAATTCAAGACATTTATTCAGCGTGAAAACTCTTTTTGCCTCAGCTACTAGTTTGGTCGCAAAAAAAAATCGTTCTTTCCAGCATGTCAATCGTTCTGAAAAGGACAGTGTCGAGGTTAACACTTTCTCTTGTTAATTAATACCGGAAAGGGGCAGTGCGGAACAAGCAAATGGGGAATAACTCGTACACATATACATTCTTCTTTCGCTTCCCTTCTTTACCGACTCTTTCTCACAGAAGAGACGTTGCTGTCTTTTTCTATTCTATCTTTATTTCCATGGTAGATGCACGACTCAACTCCAATCTCTGGTTCCCCCCTGTAAAACATTCGGAGCAAAAACTGATCTAGTTACAACAACTGCAAATAACTTTTTTCTTCCTTTGTGTACCTGAAACCAAACCAAATTTCCATGAACTAAGTTTCTTTCCAAGAACTTCCCATCTGTGGAACACAATATCACGTGACTGCTTCTGTACTGATTAGAATATAGACGTCTTCAAGTCCAATGTCAAGAAATACTTGTCGACCCGTCTTTTTAAGTAATCAAATTCTGACCATTCTACACATCGTTTCCAATCCTCTCAGAGTATTGTTCATCATCCAATATACAATCTCATTAACTGTTATCCTTGAGTAGTATTTGACCTTGGTAAGTGGTGATTCATTAGTATTAAAATAAGAGCTAATTGTTTGTCTCTCCTTGAATATATAATAATAATCACTGAAACAAATCGGTAATTTCTTTACGGTTTCTTTATATGGAACTTCTTTTTTCTTTCTTCTTTCTTATATTACATTTCTGGATATGACAATTGTATCTATGTTGAAATTCATTTTCTGGTGAACCTATATACATCATCTCATTTTTACACTTTTCTGTAGAACCTATAGACATAGTTTCGTTTTTAGGATGTTTTTTTTTTACCTTTGCTTTGTATATGATATTTTTTAATACATGATTTTGTATATTTATATATTTATTATGGTACTAAAACTGAGTTATTGAACATGTGTTTCCCTAAGGTTTTTTGATTGTTAATTGAGTTGGATAGTATTCATGAGAGATGAAGAAAATGGTAGATCATTTGAACCATCTGTAACTATAAAAGTCTGCTTTTTACTAATAAATATTTGTAGTGATTATTAATGGACTGGGATCGTATTCAAGAGAGATACAGAAAATGATTGTTAATTGAGTTGGATAGTATTCATGAGAGATGAAGAAAATGGTAGATCATTTGAACCATCTGTAACTATAAAAGTCTGCTTTTTACTAATAAATATTTGTAGTGATTATTAATGGACTGGGATCGTATTCAAGAGAGATACAGAAAATGATTGTTAATTGAGTTGGATAGTATTCATGAGAGATGAAGAAAATGGTAGATCATTTGAACCATCTGTAACTATAAAAGTCTGCTTTTTACTAATAAATATTTGTAGTGATTATTAATGGACTGGGATCGTATTCAAGAGAGATACAGAAAATGATTGTTAATTGAGTTGGATAGTATTCATGAGAGATGAAGAAAATGGTAGATCATTTGAACCATCTGTAACTATAAAAGTCTGCTTTTTACTAATAAATATTTGTAGTGATTATTAATGGACTGGGATCGTATTCAAGAGAGATACAGAAAATGATTGTTAATTGAGTTGGATAGTATTCATGAGAGATGAAGAAAATGGTAGATCATTTGAACCATCTGTAACTATAAAAGTCTGCCTTTTACTAATAAATATTTGTAGTGATTATTAATGGACTGGGATCGTATTCAAGAGAGATACAGAAAATGATTGTTAATTGAGTTGGATAGTATTCATGAGAGATGAAGAAAATGGTAGATCATTTGAACCATCTGTAACTATAAAAGTCTGCTTTTTACTAATAAATATTTGTAGTGATTATTAATGGACTGGGATCGTATTCAAGAGAGATACAGAAAATGATTGTTAATTGAGTTGGATAGTATTCATGAGAGATGAAGAAAATGGTAGATCATTTGAACCATCTGTAACTATAAAAGTCTGCTTTTTACTAATAAATATTTGTAGTGATTATTAATGGACTGGGATCGTATTCAAGAGAGATACAGAAAATGATTGTTAATTGAGTTGGATAGTATTCATGAGAGATGAAGAAAATGGTAGATCATTTGAACCATCTGTAACTATAAAAGTCTGCTTTTTACTAATAAATATTTGTAGTGATTATTAATGGACTGGGATCGTATTCAAGAGAGATACAGAAAATGATTGTTAATTGAGTTGGATAGTATTCATGAGAGATGAAGAAAATGGTAGATCATTTGAACCATCTGTAACTATAAAAGTCTGCTTTTTACTAATAAATATTTGTAGTGATTATTAATGGACTGGGATCGTATTCAAGAGAGATACAGAAAATGATTGTTAATTGAGTTGGATAGTATTCATGAGAGATGGAGAAAATGGTAGATCATTTGGGCCATCTGTAACTATAACAGTCTGCTTTTTGCAAATAAATGTTTGTAGTGTATTTTTATAATCTCTCATGCAGTGCAGACGGAGACTTCAACTTGTCAATAATACAATTGCGTGAAGAAGAAGAAAGAAAATAGTCAAATCAATTCGTGTTTTATTTGTCAACTACAAAAAAGTTTTTTAAAAACATCCAGGCTTTTTCCAAATGTTTCAATTCACAAGAGATAAATGGGAGAAAAATCATTCATATTGATTATTGATCATGCAATGTTCTTAGAAACACAAATAGAAAATGCAGAAATAAATACATTTTTCTCTTGTTAAATATAAATAAAGTTTGATTTATGAAAAATGTCAAGCATAAATAAACTTTGCAAACATTTATTTAGAAGTATTATTATTGTTTATTAGTGTTATATAGAAATAAAGAGTCTGATTATTTATCCATCTAATTTACATACGTGTTCGTGGTGTGTAGAGACAAACGTGTGTGAATTAGACAAATGATCTCATGCAGTTTAAATTGTCATAACTCGACTGACCATAGCTAATAAATAAGGCATAATAATTATTAACTTCCTATATTAGAAGCCTTGTGAAAAACAAGCATTTATATATAAAAAGGGTTATTTATAAAATATACTAGACGTACTTGTGGCCCGTTGGGTCACAACCACTACCACTATTTATTCTACTTTGATTTGAAAATTAATACCCTGTGACTTATCTTTTAGAAATTCTTCTTGCATAACTAAAAATAATAAGTCCTTTGACTTCTAAATTATTATTATTATTATTATTAGTAGTAGTAGTAGTAGTAGTAGTAGTAGTAGTAGTATTGTTATTGTTGTTTAGAGTCTTCACACAAATACATTATCAGTGATTGCTTACTGACAATAACCAGTGGTGTTCCCTGAAGTCTGAGTGACAGCAAGTCTCTCCAGATTTTCAGCATTCTGCCTTTTCAGCATTCTGCCTCTTTCGATAACCGTTGCAAATCATGTTACATTATCGCAACAGCCGTTTACCATTGACTTTTCACTGGCTTCGATCATTGATCTTATCTGGAATCTGAGTGACAATGAACCTCCTCAAGATAATTATTATCATATAGAGGTACAATTATTCTTTATTATTCTTATATAGAAGTAAAAGGACTTATTTTGCCACCTAATTTACATACATGTTTGTGGTGTGTACAGACAAGCATATGTAAATTAGATGACGACGCTGAGAAAAGAGAGTTACTCTTTTTCTAAATAGTCTCAAAGACATTAAGAACTATTAGAGAGTAGTTAAATCAGCATTGAGTGAGAGGTGGCGAGAGAAATACATAGATAGCTAAGAGAGAGATGGGTGACTTTTCAGCTAATTATAATTTATGCCTAATTAGAACAATTAAAACAGAATTTCTTTTTGAACATAACTCAATCTCAGAACTATGGTATTTTTTAACTTCTATTATGTGTTATTAAAGTACATACGAAAACAAAAACGCCTTAGGGAAACACACGTTGATTAACTTACATTATTAAAAGATATCAGTGGTGTTTGAAAAATATGTTTCATACGTCAGTTTGGTAAGCCTAAAAGTTCATTGGTAATGCTCTTCATGAAGTCTTTGAAAGGTTCGTGCCCGAAAATCACCATAGTTTCTCGCCTAGGGTGCAAATTGGAAGTAATTAATTTCTGGCTAGCATTTCAGCAAGGTTTCAATTCAGATCTGAGTTGTGGTTGTGTGAAACTGTAATAAAATTATATTGATAGGAAAAAGCAGGATAGTAAATAGAAATGATAGATGGTAACGTGGTGTAGGTTAAGGGTGTGGATAGACGTCGCATTTGGAATGCGACTGCGATTATTGTGATGATTTGAGTTGAGACTAACTGTAAACATTTGTTTTGTTTTCATTTTAAAGTTTGCTGATTCAGAAATGTATCAAAAACAATTGCAGGCATACGTCACCGATCGAGAGAAGATCTGGAAAAAAGAGAGAACAAATTTGATGATCAAAGTGAGTGAACGTCCCACCTTTTGCTCCCCACGCTTGAGGGTTGCGGAGTTGATTGTAACCATGAGCAGAGTGTGCTAAAAAGGAATGTCGACATTCTACATGCAATAATTTTAGATTTCTTCATTTCTGCATCAAAACACTTCGAGTAAACAACAAGCCTGGAAGTATGTTACAAAAAGTCTGAACTCTGCAAGATGCATCCTGGTGCTGATTCTCTTCCATCTTACCACAGCCACAACTATCGAACTCCGACCAATCATCTTTTGTGGACTTTATAGGTTTCTAAACCTTTGCATAATTAGATTTATAACAACTTCAAGGTATATTCGTTGCAGACACGTAATCGACGAGATATGGTTTAATAATGTAAATAAACAATCATATAAAAAATGAAACCAACATAATGTATTTATTTATAAGAAAATTGCTTATTTACAACATAAAATTAAGGGCCACAGGGCCGAAGGTTAGGAATCCCATTTTCAGATTTAGCATTGCCTCTCTGAGTCTAATTTAATTTGTTTTATTTGTAAATTATGGTAAACAAAGTAAATATTCACGAGTTCACTTACGCCTATTTCCTTATCAAACCTTTTAAAATGTTCAAATGTTTTTACACCTATTTGCTGAACGTCTAAATGACGCCTCTCAGAGACTTCACAGTTGAGTAAACTCTTGAGACAAGTTTTTTTTTATTTTGCTGGCACCGCCCTGATCATGGCCGTTGGCCGGTCACCGTGTATACATCCTCTGAAATAATTAATCTTTTATTGCATTTTTTCGCTTTGAAATTCTTTAAACCTAATGCTTATTCCCCTTTGAAATTAATTAAAACTATTTTCAATTTATGTAGAATTTGAAAACTAGAATTTGCTAACCTATCTCTTAAATAGCTATTTTCACTGAATTTAGGTAAAATGGCACCGGTAATAATGGCACAGGTATGTAAATAGAGAAAAATGGCACAAGAGAAAAATAGAGATGAAAATCTCACAATGAGTTTATCAAGATCTTGAATGCAGTATATAAAGAGAAAAACATTTAGAAGTTTGTCAAATTTAAAAAAAATATATCTACATTTAAAAGTAGCCCCTCCAAAAATAAAAGTGATTCTACTTTTTTAGGCGATTACGTTTGAACACACTAAAAAAAATTATTCAACAATTTAAAGTGGGGAGTTAAATTTAACGTAAAATTATACCCTATTTCCGAGCCATTCTAACTTTTTAGAACAGTTAACTAAAAATGTGATCACTAACCCTAAGTGCGACCGACAAAGTGAAAAAAACCCACACATAATCGCTTTATTTTTCGTATTATCACCTGGACTTAGTATTAGTAGTAAGAAGGAGGTGTGTTTTTATGACCTTTAACAACGACATATTTTATACTAAAGTTTTATCAGGAACATTAACATGGCTAAGATTTAAAGCAAATAAAATTGGTTGCATGTCCTTAAAACGCTGTCTAGTCGGAAAGAGGTGATCATTTTATGTGAAACTGATTTTTTGTTGTTTTATCTATTTTTACCACTAAGTTTTTCAGGCTGTTACATGTTAAATTGCCTAAAAAATAGAGAATCGCATTTTTCTTTTTGGGTGAATTAGCATAGAGTGCAGAGCTGTAATAATAACTGTTTTTCTTTCATAACAAAAAGTTATAATTGCAAATTAGCAAAAAGGTTTTAAAGTAATTCGAAAATTTAAAAAAAGCAACAAATCTCTAATTAAATATTTAGAAATTTAAAAAGAATCGGAATCGGTAATTATATCGGAATCGGGAATTTAGAACAGAATCGGTAATTGTATCAGAATCGGGAACAATTTTGAAATTATCCCATCACTAGTGTAAACAAATAAAAATTAAAAACTAAAATGAGTTCACTGCATCCCGGACAACACCGTTTTCGTACAGCTAGTTCTTACTAAAAAAAAATAGTCTTATTTTAATAATGATATAAATAAATAAATAAATAAATGCTTAGTCAGCTTTTTCCATTTTTTTCCATTTCTTCTTATTTTTTCACAATTTGATTCTATTCTTCGACAAGAAGAATTTTAAATTACATAAGAATTTTCTAATCTTTCTTTATCTTTCTGCTTAATCTCCAGTCTTGTTTTCTCTGGCTCTTCTAATTATTCTTCTTTTCTTCCCACTGACTCACTAAACCAACATGCAAGTCACTAATCTGCTTAATCTCTTTCCGTTCCAATTACTTTATTAACTCAATCTTTTCTAAGGGTCCTGATAAATAGATTACAAGAAGCCATTAATTGGGAAAATCTCTAAATATATTCTTTCCGGCAACTTTCACTCAACTATTTATATTTGCTGCTTATCGACCTGCAGATCTGAAAGTCTACATCCAATTGAAGTGGACGTTAAAAGACCTGAGAGTTTATCTTTGATGTCTTAGATCAACCTAGGATATTTTCTGGAATAGCACTTGGTTAGAGTAGTGGACAGCAGATTGGTAAATAGTACCTATTCTTAGCCAAATATTTCCAAGCTTTGTGAGTAGGTACAGCCCAGGAATTGAAGAAGATCACCAGACTTTGGCATCAGCTAAACAAACAACTTCAGGATTTTCTTTCAATCATTAACAAATGTTGAAGATTAGTCTTCACTGTAAGAGCTCAAGCATAACAAAAACTTGTTTCAAGGAGTAGACCTGGTTATAATCTAACTTATTAAATGTCTTCTTTTTTTTTTACTAACGTGGCACCGCTTATCAAGCCTCAAAGGCCACTCGAGGATAAGGGCCATTGAGTTTGTGAAATGGATGTTGAAACATTGAGGGGATTTGTAACGATGGTTGTAACTGGTCAGAAATTGACTATTTAAGAGGACGGCTCAACAAGAATTTGTTTACATTGGACTTGAAAACGACAATGTTGTAGTTAGGTAAGAAGCATCCCCATGGTATTGTGTTCCACAGACGGGCAGTTCTAGAAAAGAAACTTTGCTCATGGAAGTTAGTTTTAGGTATACGGAACAAAAAATGGAAATTATTGACAGTGGTTGTAGTTAGACGAGTTTCGTTGTGAATATTTTAAAAAGGGAACCTTAGATTGAAGTTCAATCGAGCACTTACCATGAAAATGACGATTGATCAGAGAAAGACTAGCAACGTCTCGTCTGTGAGAAAGAGGCTGTAGGGAAGAGAAGAGGATATCGCCCAATAGATTTCAAAGTCGGTTTTGTACACTTTCAAGGCAGGAAAGGGAGCTTTGAGAAGCACCTCCCCAGATGTGGCAACAGTACTCCATCTTAGGACATATTTGACTCTTATTCAGGTAGAGGATTGCGTCAAGAGTGAGATACTTTTGAGGGCGGTAGAATGATCCAACCACTTATCCAGCGACCTTGGCAATGGATTTGATGTAAGTCTTCCATTTTAAGTCTGAAGTGAAGGTCAGTCCCAGAAGCTTATCAAAGCAGGCGGCTTTCTCAAAGAGAGAGCCATTCATTTCAATTGGGGCAAAGTGAGGATCTGAGCGATGGTGGTGGAAGGAGAGAAGCTTCGTTTTAGATGTATTAAAAGTAACTGCCCACCTTATTCCCCATTGTACCACGATCTCCTGGTCGGAAGAGAGAGAATCAGAAAGATCTTGATCATTAATGCTCTTCGAACTCTTGCCAGAGATGGTTGTGTCATCTGCATAAATATCGACGAATAATCTGATTTTAAAAGTAAGACTTAAATAGTATTTATGCTGACATATCAAACTTTGATTCTGACTAGTTAATTTTCAATTATTATTGTTCTACCATTTTATTAGAACTATAATAATGTACTTTGCTACAGTTTATTTAAAAAAATGATGTAGTTCAGCTGGTAATATGGAAACATTTTTCAACTATGACCGAAAAAAAATCAAAATCAGCAAAGGGAATAACTCATATTTTAATTGAAGAATATAAAAAAAGGTTGCCTCCTGTACGATTAAAATTTTATTTCTTTTTCTGTATAAGTTTAAGAAATGATTAAACAAATAAAATTTAAAAACTGAATTGACTTCACTGCATCCGGTAGATAGAGCTAGTTGTTGCCATCTGTCTGTCTCAGGAGACAATTAAGTTTTGCGCCTCAGGTTAATCCGTTGCCGAATTGCAGCACCTGCTGTGAGTGTTCAAGTCTATCCTGGATCGGCAGGCTCTGTTGCAGTTGACACAGATGTAGATGGTGTCTGGTTGCGAGAGCTCTGTTGTGGCCCTCTGCCGTTAGTGCGCTCTCCTCTCCCTCAACTGCTGGTCTCTATTGTCCTCATTCCTCCTGGAGCATGCCTTTACAGCTCTTCTCCAGCAGCTGCGGTCTTCAGCCACGGACTTCCAGCCTGTTCGGTCAGTGCCACCTTCCCTCATGTCTCGCTTGTAAACATCCTTATAGGGTCTTCCTGCTTGTCTGGAGTCAGTTGCGAGCTTGCCATAAAGAATATCATTTGGGATCCTCCATCATCCATTCGCCTGGTATGGCCAAGCCACTGAAGTCGTCGTTGGGTGAGAAGAGCGAACATGCCTGAGATGTTCGCCTGATCAAGGACGCTCTTGTTTGAGACATGGCCCTGCCAGGTGATTCCTAAGATTCTCCTGAGGTTGCACAAGTGGAATGTGTTGAGTCTGTTCTTTTGGCGGGATACAGCTAGTAAACCTAATAATAACACAATTGAATTACAATTGTACAACAAACCAAAGTATAACATAAGTCACTGTACAGAAACGTAAGTATAACCACAAATTATGTTGCAGCAGAAAGATAGTCTCCTTTTAATTCCAGCAAAGTTAAATAAATCCATGTAAGTACTTATGTTGCATTTCAATGACATGAAGGAAAGTTTCAGTCACGAATGTCCAACATTCTATTTTATCGCCGTTTAATGATATGCTTCTACACCTGGATACAACTGGTTTTGGTTATGATAGCTCTCTTCAGTTGGAGATTGATTTGATAGACATTATTTTTTTAGATAATCTCACAGATAAAAATCTGGGGATGAGTGTGAATCCCATTCAGGATCACACCTCTTACTGATTATACATTCACCAAAGTGTCCTTGCATATCATTGAATAGCGATAAAACAAAGATTGTTGGACATTCAAACTGAATATTTTGTGGACAAGTCAGACACAGACTGACATTTATTTGTGCCAAATATGGTTGGATTGCAGAAATGATTGTGACTTTCATTAACGATTCTAAGTATTTGTTGACATTGGACTCGAAGGCGCCCACATTGTAAACTGCAGGGAAGCTGTCTCGCAGAAATGTGTTCCACAGATGAGAGGTTCTTGGAAAGAAACTTTGTTCATGGAAACTGGATTTGGTACATAGACGAAGAAAGGAAAGATTTTTTGCTGTGGCGGTAGTAAGTCAAGTTCTTTGCTGTGAATGGTTTACAAGGGGGAACCAGAGATTGAAGCTGAGTCGAGCACATACCATGGAAATAGCGATAGAGTAGAGAAAGACTGTGGGAAAGAGGCGTAGAGAGGAGAAGAGATCATCCCCACCACTAGATTGTGAAGTCGATTTTGTACTCTGTCAAGTGAAAACCATATCAACTCATATTTGGGTGGTGTTGTCACTAAAATGATGCAAAGTAGTAATTTTCCTGCACGAAAACGATCTCCTACCAATGGCTCTCTTTTGGAATTGACCCCCCTCCCCCTCCACTGGAGTTTATGACAACCCTGCTGTATTAACCCTAACCCTAACTCTGCTGTATCATTTTGATTATTCAGACTACTCTTCTCATCTTGGATGGCATTCTCACAACGTTTCGGTTGATGTAACCTTCTTCAGGTACATCTTGTCGAACTCGGGAATATGTACAGAATTTCAAAGAGAACCCTTTATTTAATCCATGGGAGTAGCTTGTTCTCAACCTGTCGTCTATGACTGGGTAGAAGTCTTAAGTAATTCATGATTGTATTCTTAGTATAACCTGTACTGAGGATTGAACCTTCAACCTCAAGAAGACTGTCACTTAAAACTGATTATTATTTAGCATTTATATCCGTTGCGTCCGTGAATTAAAAAACGGTTTTCGTTTGAAATTACGTATGTATTCCCAAGTTAAAACTCATAAAGATTCCTGAGTTGAACAAGATGAATCTGAAGAAGGTTGAAGATTAGATCGATTGAAACGTTATGAGAATAACATCGAAGGTGAGAACAGCAGTCCAAATAATCCAAATAAAACAAATCATCGATCCTTATCTAAAAAGATCTGAAAACATAACCCTGCTGTAACTTATTCTCACCACGAAATTGCTCTTTTACATTACCGAGTTTGAAATCCTGTTATAATATAAGTTAATGAGTTAAGTCTAGATATTACTATTTTAACCCCCCCCCCCTTGATCATTGCTAGGATAAAATGGGTCAGGTTGAGAATCAAGTTGTTTACTTGTCAACAGAGGTTTATTTCGTCCACATTTCTTTAATGGCTTCTCTTCAACAATGCTTCAGCACTTGAAGGTTGCTTTTCCTTGTTATTAACTAATCCCCTTAATTTTCTGTAGGATTTAGACTTTTGTAATTTTCAGTTATTACCCAGAAATAAAGTTGGTATATATCAGATCCAATAGTGCTCAATACTCTTCTTCTTTCGTGTGAATCAGATGATTCTAGTGTTGGCATTAGTTTCCTCGATGTTTTTCTAGTTAGAAATCTTTCTGGAAAGACACCGAGTACTTACGGGAAGGACCACGAGAAGGTTGCCAACATCCCTAAGTGAAAGTGGTACTGTAGAACCGACTGGATTCGAACTTGGAACACCCAGGTCTTCAGTCCGTGTCATTATCCACTTAACCACCGTCACCTCCCAGTGCTCAATACTAAAATTGTTATTAGTAGAGCAAATATATTTATAAGTTATTTTTGGCTTATAATGCAAAATAAAATGTTTTAAATATGTAGACATTAGAAAAGTTTTTGAGAAGTTTTATAAGAAAAGGTCAAAAGACAAGGTTATTTGTGAGTTATTAAGAACGTTTCAGAAAACTGGATAGTTCAGAAAATTTTAGAAAGCTGGAAATTGTATTCTCAGAAACAAATTATATTCTCTTCAATGCACAGCTCGTGATCATACGCTCATTGTTTTTGTCCGAATTCGGTGCTTGATTTCGACACTGGCCTTAGTGTCAATCATGTGGTTGCAGTCAGTGCTGTAACAAAGGGATTTCTTTTCCAAATAAAATTACAACTCTTTGAGTTTGAAATAAGTAACACTATTTATTTTATTAAGTTACTGCAATACTTAGTTTCCCTGACTTGCAATCAGAAGGTCAGTCACTTCCAACCGAACAAAAAACAACAAGCCAGTCTACTTAAAATCCTGACTAAAAGCCCAAAACAAAACATTCTACTTTATCTGCCTTTCCTCGAATATATATAGATATCTTGTCATCCAATAAGGCCACACAGCACAACCACTCGCAAATTAGCAGCTGTTTAATCACTGGAAATAAAAACAAATTTACTAGGGTGTTTATTATCTGAAGTGAGCATAATTTCAAGTGGTCTGCTTTCTCAGCATGAACCCAAGTTTTCAAGAAGCCATTATTATTTTTAGAGATCAACCAATTTCTTAGGGTGGTCACTTCTCTAAATATTTCCCCATTACAGGGCTGCCGTTTGTAGCATGAATCCCACTTAACATGCAGTGTTGTGCATGTTTACCAAATCATTTTTCATAATTTTACTTATATTTTCAATATAATGATGCATAAAATAAATCATACTCCAATCTGTTCAACATTTGCTCAACCAAATGTTTTGAGTCTTAAGTAAATATTGATTTATTTATATAAGTTACGAATCCTCTACTCTGTACTAAAGACAAATGTGTATTTATTAGTCTCTCTCTCTATATATATACATATACAAAGTTTATATATTTGTAAGTACAAGATTCAATCCTAAAATAATTAACCGAACATTATGAATTTTTAAACACATGCTAGGCGTAAGAAAATCGTAATGTGGGCTATATTTAGTTTAAATTAGTTTTATGCAATGGGGATATAAAGAAGGTGGAAACCCTTCATGACAATTCACACACCTCCAATTTTAGTGAAATTTTAACAATAAGTATTAGACATCAATTAATAAATATTCCCCAAGCAAAGGATGTTAGGGGATATAATATGAGGACAACCTCCCATTTAAAAATTCAAATATTTCAGATGTGCATTAAATATGATCGATAGTCATTAGACACTAATTAAGCAAAATTCCCTGAATTTTGATTTATTATTAAGACTTCTTAAGCTTAAGCTTCACATTTTAGACGTTTTCTAAAAATCAAAATTATGTAACAGATTTAGTTGAAAATTGGAATAAGGATTTTAAACATCAGTTTTATTAGTGTTATGACTTTATTTTATTGTACGTAGGGGAACATAAAAGTGGTGCAAAACTGTTCCGTTTAAGAAATTAGTTTTACCAGCCCTGTGACGGATATTCTTCTAGTTTTTAATGCAATTGACAGACCTACTTCTGATATTTGCTTCGGGGTTTACATGTGCAATAGTTGTTTATTTAAACATTTTCTATTTGGTGAGAAGTCTTAGACTGTTAGTCTTAGACATAAATTCAGCATTGCTGGATAGTTTATTCCTTAGAAAACAGGATATTTTAGAAAGTTAATATATCTTTTGGAGTTTGTGGAACCTATTTCAATTAGCAGCACCAAACGAATATTTTTGGTAGAAATATCATAAGTGTCTTAATACAGTAATGTTATTTTAGCCAATCAAACACGCAGAAAATATACACTTTCACACCTTTTAAAAAAAAAACATTGGAATATTTGTGCCATGTGCTGAGATCCAAATAGATTGATATTTAGTCAGCCTAAAAAATATTCCACACAGTCTGCCTGAAATCTACCTTTGCCTGACCGTCGGCACAAACTCAGACTGTCCAGATACTGCTAATGTCGCTCTCTACCCAACGAGCTGCTTCTGATACCAAGACGCTTCTTCTTTTCAGGGTTTGCATGAGACCGTTTCTCACCAGCTATTTTTCCAAATTAATTGTCGGTCATCAATAAATATTAATTTACTTTTTTATAGGTCGACTTTGTTATTCTTTCTGATATTGCATTTCCTTCTACAAAATTGATCGTTCCCACATGGAGCATTAATTCTTTGCAGCATATACTTTTGAAATAAATATATTTTTCATGTCTTGAATCTGTTTTTCGTAAGTTCAATTAGCTTTCAAAATATACAATAACTTCTGAGACAACCTGGATATTTTGTGCATGAAGACATGGAGTGTGTGGTGGTGGGGATTGTCATGGCAGATGCCTTCATGTCTGATGCTTAGATGTGAAAAAAAAAACGTTTTCCAAAAGGTAAATAACAGCTGCAGTTTTATAAGCGAATAGAAAAATTCAAAGTTTTTTTAGAATTGAAAGCTGACGAGTAAATGAACTTTTGGGGAAAGCATTTAATTTTTTTAAAAATAATGTGATGCTAACTTTTTCTGAGTGTGTGTGAAATGTTAGTTTCATATATATATATATATATATATATATATATATATATATATATATATAGGCTACCTTCATATGCACTCTTGAACTTGAGTTGAGCACGGTTCTGAAGAAGTGAAGAGTTCCTGAAATATTATATCATACGGAGTTTCCACCAGACCATCTTGATACAGGTATTACATAACATTGTAACATTGTGTAGATAAACAGATATATGTGTGTTTGTGAAAAAATATATATATATATGTGTATGTATACAGTGTATTGAGGGTTAAACTATCTAATTTGTTCCACCATTATATGTCTTATTTGCTCCAACTTGTGTCTATCCGTCACACCTATGCATGGTAAACTACATAAACCTCTTATATATATATATATATATATATATATATATATATATATATATATATATATATATATATATATATACTCTCTGTCGTGTATAAATGACTAAAAGGTTATATATATATATATAACACATATAGTATATATATATATATTTAACACATAGTATATATATATTTTTTAAAAAATACATGTATAGATATATATATATATATATATATATATATATATATATTATTTTTAATTATTTTTAATATGAAACTTCATATAATAAAGTAATACAAATACGTAAAACTATAAATCACTTAATAAGTAGTGTAATGGATTCGTCCGAACACTATAAAATACAGCAACATTTTTTTGTAAATAACGGATACATTTTCTTAGACACAGACGAACGTTTTTGTTCTTCTCTTTTAAGGGAAGTGGGGTCTGATCAACTCTGCTGGGAAGCCATGAGATAAAATACGGTTTTGTTTTTAAATCCCGAAACAGTTTTTCATGGTAAACAACTGATGATCCCTTAAATAATGTTAAGATTAGCGTAAATTCTTGGAAGCAAACTAATATAGTGACTGTAAAACGTAAATTGACTCACAAGATAAGTAATTTTCCACCGAAGGACTTAGGACAAAAGTGTGTTTTTTTCCATATAGTTTTAATGGTTGAAAATGAAAAACTTCCGAGACTATATATATATATATATATATATATATATATATATATATATATATATATATATATATATATATATATATATAATTATAATTCGATAGATTATAAAATTTATTACATAATTAAAATGTAATGCTTAATATCTATCCATATGTACGCGCGTTTCAAAAAATTTAATTTTCGCTATTACATCAGAGTAAATCTGTAAAACTTTTATGATTCATCTTATCAGCATATGGACTTTATCAATGTCAATTCAAATAATTTCCAGTTTATATATTCACAATCAATTCGAAAACAAAACAATGTCTCGATAGAGATCCAAATAAAAATTATAAAATAAAGATTTGTTTCAATAATGAGGACAGGCAAAACACATTAAATTCACATGAAAATCACGGAAACATTTCAACGTGAGATCATGTAAAAAAAACAACCATTATATTCAAATCAGTTTCTCATCGATATTTTTATCATATACAAAACTTAGTTTATTAAAAAAGTTTATATATATATATATAGGATGGTCATATCTTAAATACATATATAGATCATAATTCCAAAAAAGTTCCTTTGAAGAGTTCTGATCATTCATTTATCTTTGATATTTTCATACTAACCTTTCAAATTAACTCCAGACATGAGTCTTCACTTTTACTTATAACACTAAATACAAGGAAGGAAGCTCTTACCCTCTCTAGTGCCTGTGCTACTTTTTAAACGGAGGAATGGAGCTAACTCCTATAATTTTGCATTGGGGTCAGTGTATGTAGTTCGTTCATCAGTATATCATCCTCTAAACCTAGCAAAAATATGCGACTAGAGGGGGCATATTCTTGCTAATGTATATATATAAATATATATAAAAGAAAAAACAGTATAAGTAGCATAATGTACCCTGTGTGACCCGAGAATAACATGCTTTTACATTAATTATATGGATCGAAAAGTATAGTATAAAATGTATACAAGTATGAATGTTCATGCAAGAATAATTGACTCCTAAGTCTGCTTAGTGTTCACGAAATGTAAAATATGTTAGTCTGTTATTCTCTCAATCAAGAATGTAAAAGAAGGTATTTAGAGTAGCCAATCAAAACACAAGTGTAGGTAAAGGAAAAACGTCTTCGCCTCTGCCCTTGAAGCTCGCATTCACTTATTATATTCAATAGCATCTTTCCTCGTGCTGGCGGCCTCTGGAACTCCCTCCCTGCTCCATGTTTCCCCGACTGTATTGACATGCAGAGGTTTAAAACTAATGTAAACAGACATCTTGCTGCACAGCTCCCAACCTAGGATAACACCCAAAACCTACACCCTAATTCTCAGTAGCCCCTTACGTCTACAGTGGCGTTCTGCCTTGTTTGGGGTGATATATGTTTAAAAAAATAAATTTAAAAAATAGGAAGCGTACCTTGTTTAGTTTGAAAATGTAAAGTATTGATTTACTCCTCTCCAAGAGTTAGGCACAAGGCCAGTTTTTATCTTACTCCCACAAGTAAGATGTGACCCAAGATCGGGTCAGGAAAGTGGGGTTTAAAAATTGCCTGGGCAGCCCCGTCGGCATTCCCCGGTAGGGGCGCCTCAGGCAGTAAGCAATAAACTTACTCCTCCCCAAAGAGGGGAGGCAAAGCCTGAGAAGGTGGACCTCCCAGAACTGCACAGAACAGACCCATTGACCAGTGTAAATCAAGACCCGAAGACCAAGACAACACCAGTATGGGGTGCAGTATCCATCGGAACAGATACTACACTTTGATCTTAGCCAAAAGGCCAAAGATGAGTAAAAAAAAAAAAATGTAGAGTAGTTAACATATAATAACAAGATCGAAATATGAAATAATAACGGTGCTACCAACATATATCTCCTATGAAGAAATAATAACGGTGCTACAAACATATATCTCCTATGAAGAAATAATAACGGTGCTACAAACATATATCTCCTATGAAGAAATAATAACGGTGCTACAAACATATATGTCCTATGAAGAAATAATAACGGTGCTACAAACTTATATCTCCTATGAAGAAATAATAACGGTGCTACAAATATATATGTCCTATGAAGAAATAATAACGGTGCTACAAACATATATCTCCTATGAAGAAATAATAACGGTACTACAAACATATATGTCCTATGAAGAAATAATAACGGTGCTACAAACATATATGTCCTATGAAGAAATAATAACGGTGCTACAAATATATATCTCCTACAAAGAAATAATAACGGTGCTACAAATATATATCTCCTACAAAGAAATAATAACGGTGCTACAAGCATATATGTCCTATGAAGAAGTAATAACCGTGCTACAAACATATATGTCCTATGAAGAAGTAATAACGGTGCTACAAACATACATCTCCTATGAAGAAGTCTTCCTGGTGGCAGTGTAAGTAGATATGAGTGTTAATCTGAGCATGAGAGAGAAAATTCCTCTGAATTCCTGCATGAATGACTATCTGAAGTGAAGATGTAAAGCAGGATAAAATGTAAAAATTAATTATATCGAATGAAACAAATGCATAGTTTCTGAAAACACGCATCAATAATTGGCAAAGCAGATTTGCATATGCAGTTATAAAAGTTAATGAAACCGGAGAAAATCTGACTTTACTTCAGAAGATAAGAATGTTTTGTAAATAGTTTTACAATTTCTTCAAGTCTAACACATGTTGTTCCAATAAATAAATGTACTTTTAAAATATCTATTAACCATCACAATTTTTTTAATTGTTTTATAATCCAGTCATTTTGGTAAAAGTTGTTATGTTTCAAGTTTTTAATATCTTAAAATATTTAATAGATTCTGTTTTGTATATGAATGGTTTTTGTAGGCATGTATTTTGTAGAAGAAAAATCGTTTGTAATTGACAAATTTGTCTATTTAACCAATAAATGGCACTCTGACAGGTACATACACTCCAGGTCAGAGTTACCGTATCTTTTGAAAGCTAGTTGAAGTTACTAGACACAGATTCAAGACCGGGTGTAGATTTGTGTCATACCCAGTGTTAGTTTACTCGTTACATGAATCTAATCATGGTCACTCGTCCGTTTGTCCATACCACCATCTTTATTTTCCAACAACAACAACAACCAGCAAACTTATCACAAAGAAATAGAACTCTTATATCTCAATATAAAGGGAGATAACTTAACATCCAGGACAGTAGGGAGGGAGCTTGCATAGTTTAAAGGGTTTTGAAATACGGTACGAGAACAAAATGGTAGGGGCAGCTGAGACAGATGGATTTCAAGGTGCTCAAGTGGGATAGGGGCCCAATAGTGTCTGGGGCAATTTAGTGCTATGCCCGTAACAAATTCTATTTAACCCATAGATGGAACCCTGAATTCCGGTTCAGAGTGGACTTGGGAGTAATTGTAACTAAGGGATGACTCCACGTTCTCCAAAGCTCTTTCGCTGAACCACAATTAATTAAGGACACTGAATATATACACTAATGTACAATGTACCAACGGTAACCCAAAGCGTAACAGGCAATTTACTTTGTAATTATGAAAGTCTTATTTTCATAAAGCTGTTGTAAAAATATATTGCATAATCACCTTGACATGCCGATTCTTGTTAGATCATCAAAGGTAAGCGACGTTGAGCCTGGCCAGTACCAGATGGGTGAGTATTTGGGAATAACAGTAGGGGGACGACGACATCTCCCTGCAAAAAAGTAACATCATCAAAACGAATTGTGAACTGACTACCGAGGTTATCTGTTACACAATGTCTATCGTTAACATATTCTAAACAGCATGGTGTTCAGCTGGTTTATGAGAGTGCAGTGATTGTTTTGTTTAGTAAAAGGGTAGATATGCCGTAAAACAGACAAATGAAATTATCTGCCATCAATCTATATTGTTAACACATTGTTAACAGCATGACGCTCATCCGGTTAACAAGTGTGCAATGATTGTTTGATGTATGTGGGAGGATGGGGAAACCTACAAGCAGAAATTACCTCCTTGAAGATGGCTTTAGCAAGTACTTTACTATAAGTTGCTAATGCATATGTTGACACAATGGATCAACCGCTTTTCTGGGTGGAAATTCTGCTCTCAACCATATTGTAAAGCTCTCCAAGAGAATATGCAATTTGTTTGGGTTTTTTTTTTCGTTTTTCGTTGTAAAAAATTGTTTCTAAAATATACCTGTTAATTATATTTCAGAAGACAACAGAAGAAAAAAAGTGAAAAGGTAAAAGAAAATACTAATACATCCTGACTAAAATGTAAGAGACCGGTAATTGATATCAGCTAAAGTCATGAATCAATATCCTTAATACATAAATCAATCGAATAAAAGAAATGTTGAAATCTAACACCAGAAAACTATATTGAATAGAAATCGATCCATGGCAAAGAAGAGATCATGCAGAGAGTTTATTCAAACTAAATAATCTAACGCTGAGATATTTCCAATTCTCAAATGACTAATTCATTAATTTTTACTTTTATTGAACTTCTATGATAAAAATGAAATATTAACCTCGAGTCTTTTTAGATCCATACAAATATTTATATAAGAGGCTTTGTTGGTTGGTTAGTCAACCATCGGTCACGGTCAGTCGGTCATGCTTAAGTTTAAAATAGAATTTTCGTTGGTCTGTCACACTTAAATTAGAAATGTCTTGTATTGACTGAATCAGTCAATTTTTTAATAGTGTCTGATAGCACTGCCCTTGCTGCAGTATTAATGGCTTCCCATAAGTCTGTTTAATTGACGTCCATTGGCATAAACATTTCGTTTCATGATAGACCAAAAGTTTTATATTGTTTAAATCTGGGGGGCATGGAGGCCAGATCATCAACTTTGAACCTTTGATGCTAAAAGATGCTAAGAATGCTTGAGTGGCATGAGCAGGGTGACAAGGAGCATTATCATGCATAAAACAAAGTCCTTTAGTGGAAAAGATTTATGTCATCTCGCCAAGGTACCAGATATTATCTCAATAGAAAGCAGACGTAATTTCTACTCTTTCGGGTACTCTTATAGGAACAACAAGTCTATCTCCAATGATACCCGCTCATATCATGACTCCTCCACCATTTTGCTGTCATCTCAAACGATGGTGACTCTCATCTCTGGAATAAACATATCATTTTGCTCAACCATTAGGTCCATCAAGGGTTGCCACGGTCTCATCAGCGAAAAGAACTTTACTCAAATCCATCTTCATATATTTCTTTGTCCATTCCATTCTCAAATTTGTGTGTCTTGGTGTAAGAGAAGGCTTTGTAAATGGAACTTTCACAGACGCCATTGTTTGAAGAATTGCATTCCACATTGATTTTCATACGTCAAGACACGCAGCTGCTGTGAAGATTTACACACACACACACACACACACACACACACACACACACACATATATATATATATATATATATATATATATATATATATATATATATATATATATATACTATCAGATACATGCTACTTCCTGTCGCATATTTCTGCTAGCATGGGAGGATAATATCATGGTGAACGAACATATAGTACACTGGCCACCAAAAGAGGAGTTAGTGACTGAGAGAATTATATCATGACAAAGGAATAGATAGTATACTGCCCCCCCTCCAGTAAATAGAGGAGGTAATATCTGGAAGGAACCACTCCCCTAAAAGGAGAAGTTAATGCCTGTGATTATGATCTCATGGCAACAGAACAGATACTATATTATCCCCTCCCCCTAACGGAGGATGTAATATCTGGGAGGATTAACTCCACCTCATTAAAAAGGGAGGAGGTAATTCCTAGAAGTAGGATCTTCTGATAACAGAACCGATACTACACTACCTATCCCTAATTAAAATGATAATACAATAATAGATTCAAACTTTTTTCTTATTCGTTTAAAAATGACTAATCATAAAAGCATATTTTTCTGGTTTCTTGATCTTTTGGTTAAGATCAAAGTGTAGTATCTGTTCTCAAAAATCCCATCGAAATCAAACGTTTTACTATCGATGAAATTATTGTGTATAATATAAGAAAATATGACAATGCAAATTAAAAATGTATATTAGAGAATACTAATTTATTAGAAGCTGTTTATGAAATAAATATGCAAATTAAGAATACCCAAAGCTGATTGGGGTGTTTGCAGATTACTATATATACGGTATTTCAAAATATTATGCTCTATCATAGAATTAAATAATGATAAGTTGTTTTGATGTTAATATAGTAAGGATAGATGAAAAAAACTTTCCCATTTATTCATTTAGATATATATATATATTTATATATAAAATTAAATGTATAAATATATATTACGCTTTTATTTTGGATTTTTTCTTAATAATCAAGCACTCTACTGAGGTTCTCTCCATTAACCTCACACACACACACACACACACATATATATATATATATATATATATATTGTTCTAGTACTTCTTCACATATAGACATTTCCACATTCATCTGTAGCAACAATATTTCCTCCTCCTGACACAAAACATCATCATTTTTTTATGCTCCTACTGTTTGAACCAAGCTTTCCTATTGAATACTTCAACATGAAAAGCTTTTTGGCATCTTTGCAAGACTTTCACATGAAAGTTTTCCATAGTTCAACTCAAAGCGAGACTTCTGTACATTTATTAAGATAAATTCTCAGCAAAATAATGTTCAACTGCTACGTGAACGTGGGGAATGCTTTTAAGAGGAAATATTGGAGGAAAGTGCAACGAAAGATATTCTTGACACTTTTAAAATACTAATATAAACACTAATCAATTACATCCACACACATATATTATTTTACTGTTTCCTATATGTACACTTCTATTATAAGATAATATATTATGTGTATCTTTTTTTGCTTTAGTATTTACTTCAACGGTGCTCAATACATGAGTAAAGCTTAATTTCTATGGCAATGAAACACATATGTCTGGTTTCAAGTATATTTCTATACTCCTATCTTTTTGTAGTCTACAAATAATTCTCTATTTTCCCCCCTTTTACCAATTCTTCCTACACAGTTTTAACTATATATATATATATATATATATATATATATATATATATATATATATATATATATATTGGATAAGGGGTGGGTTTTTCCCGAGATATCAAAATATTTTTCACCATTTGCCTCTATTTACTATAAGTGGAAGATTTAATGAAACAATAAGTGAAAAGTTTATTGAAACAATAAATAAATAAGTTTTTGAAGAAAAATATTGCATTTATTTTCTCTAGTTATTTGTTTATGTCCTCTTTCACTGTTCCGTTTTTGTCTGGCATTACATACACTTATTAAGTACCTATATATATATATATATATATATATAGAGAGAGAGAGAGAGAGAGAGAGAGAGAGAAGGGGAGAGAGAAAGAGAGAAAAATATATAGAGAGAAATATATATATGTATTGATATATAGAAATTTTGCTAGAATTATTAGAGAGTTACCGACAGATGAATGAAAAGCTGAATATTGAAACATGCACGAAAGCTGCTGAAAGTCCATTCAGCAATGGTACCGTGGAACGTCATAATCTAATAATTGCGGAAGCAATGAAGAAAACATTAGATGATGAAAAATGTGAGCCAGAAATAGCTTTGGCTGTCAGCGCAAAAAAAAATGCACTTCAGAGTCGTCCTGGCTATAGTCCAAATGAGCTTGTATTTGGGTCTAACATTAACACCCCCTCAGTTTTGAATGATAGATTACCTGCACTGGAAACTGCAACAAAAAGTGACATGGTTAGAATAAATTTAAATGCCCTACATGCAGCAAGGAAAAGCTTCATGGAAGCTGAATCAAGTGAAAGAATTCGGAGAGCTTTGAGATCCAATATAAGGACTTATGCGGATGAAAGTTTTGTGACAGGTGACCGTGTCTACTATAGAAGACAAAACTATAAAGGATGGTGTGGTCCGGCTAAAGTTTTGGGTAAAGAAGGACAATGTGTATTGATCAGACATGGAGGAGCATTTTACAGGATGCATCCATGTCACTTGATGAAGGTAGACAGGGAATTGCGAAGTCCCAGAAATGAAGAAAATAAAAATTCTTCAAATGAGATGTATGAAGTCCTAGAGGAGGAAGATGAAGGACAACATAATACCAATTCAAATTACGACAGAAGGGAAGTGAAAAATAACAGTATAAAACCGAGTAAAAAAGAAATTGTAGAGTATAAATTGAGAGGGAGTAATGAATGGAAAAAAGGGATGGTTATGAACACACAACCAAAGTCCACGGGAAAGTATAGCCATTGGCTAAATATAAAACCTGAAACCGAAAATGAAAATCCCTTATGTATCAATTGGGATCATGTGGATCAATGGAGACAATTTCCTCAAACAGAGGAAGTAAGTTATCAAGAACATGAAATTTTGCTTTCTTCTGAACAAGAACAAGGAACAGATGTGATTGATGCAAAGAAAAGAGAATTGGAAAATATGGAAATTCATGAAGTATATGAATGTGTGCCTGATAAAGGGCAAAAATGTATATCAACAAGGTGGGTGATAACAGAAAAATTTGTGAAGGATAAAAAGATAATGAAGGCTCGTCTTGTTGCACGTGGTTATGAAGAAGATTCTCATAACCTAAAAACAGATTCTCCAACGTGCAGCCGTGAGGCTATGCGTCTCGTATTGTTAACGGCCTCGGTTATGACGTGGCTATGTAGACTCTTGATTTTACCTCCGCATTTCTGCAAGGTAATATGCTAGAGAGAGAGGTATTTCTTAGACCACCATCTGATGTGTGTCCAGAATCACAAGTGTGGAAGCTGAAAAGATGTATTTATGGATTAAACGATGCACCTCGTTCATGGTATAAGCGAGTTAATCATGAGTTAACGCACTTAAAAGGAATGGTGAGTGCATATGACAATGCACTGTTTCTTTGGCATGATGCCACTGGTGAATTGATGGGCATTCTGGCAATACATGTTGATGATTTCATATTCTGTGGAAATGATTTATTTAAGAAAAATGTGATCGCAGAATTGGAAAAGATTTTCAAAATTGGGAAGCATGAAAGTGGAACATTCAAATTTTTGGGATTGAATGTTAAGCAAACAAAAAATGGGATTATTTTGGATCAAAATCTATATTCTTCGGCCTTATCCCCAATAGACATAAAGAAAGGAAGATCATTAAGGAAAAAGGATGAATTGAGTCAAGAGGAGAAGACAGAGTTAAAAAGATTGACAGGTCAAATGATGTGGGTATCCACCCAGACGCGACCAGATGTATCATTTGATGTGTGTAGAATGAGTAATATTGGAAAATATCCAAAGGTTAAGTTACTCTTCGAGGCAAACAAACCGCTGATAAGGTTACAATCAAGGATAGGATCCTCACCTCATCACACCTCATATGTTTAAGTGTCTTTGAGTTGTCCCCCTTGGGCTGAGTCATCTCCTTATATGATGTGGGACAGTGGGAGTGAGCCCCCCTTTTAGTTTGTTGTTGTTGCTTAGCAAGATGGCTGTTCATGGGTGTGTGGTTGCATTAACACATAGTTCCCATGACAATAGGCCACAAACTATAAATGCTAGCAATGATAACACCAATATCTCTCATTGTAGTTATATGAACACCAATAACAATGAAAATATCTCCAACCCCAGATATAAGATGTATACCTATATATGCTCAGCCTCTACCCTGCTCATTAAACAAATCGCCAACCATATTAGTTCACTTAATAACCAAAATAAGAGAAATCTATATCTCTCACAACTCTTATTACAAAAGTCAACAGCAGAAACATCCCATATACATTAAAGTGGTCTATTTTGAGAAAAGCAGTCTCTTATGAACGTGGGTCTAGAACCTGTGCAGCCTTATGCTCTTCTGAGGCCTTGATGATAATGAAATCTAGGATCCCTCTTATTAACAAAAAAAGTGAAATTGTAGCCATTTGTAGACATAGGACAAAATATAAATATGACCACATACCTACCTCAGACTTAGTTAGGCCTTTTCATTCCCCCTAACCCCTCCCACTTATAATCCTATAATTGCTGCTTTTCTCCTCTTCCTCACACTGCACATACATCAGTTTCTTTCCTTACTTCCTATCTCACCTATATTAATAATTCATGAATATGTATTTTTAAAAATTTTACTCTTTGATATAACACTATCTCTATTTCGTCTCATCCCAACATAAATATTCTAACACCACTGTTTAATAGTCAGTATTCCTGGCAGTAGTCCTTTATCCCTACTTTTTTCCTACTTCATCAACGTATTTTTTTTGGGCTCCATTGTAGACACATCTATAGAAAAAGTTCATTTGTTTTTTTGTTTTAATAATAAAAATATCTTTTTAAATAAAATTAGAATCAACACGGTTTTAAAGTTCTAACCTATACAACTTTAAACTCCTATTAGTTTAGAGTTAATTTCTATCTATAGTATCTTATTAACTTTCAGTAACTACAAGTTCTATAAACTTCAAAGATTGTTTTTATTAAGCAGTAGTTGTTTATTTTTTGGTTAATGAAGTAAACTTATATTTTGCTGTTTAGGTCATTATTGGAGGATGTCTCCATTTTACCAATCCTCTGGAGCGGAATATGTATATTTTCAAAGAAACTAAAGCAAAATATATAACGTGTATGCAAAGAACATCATGCAAGGATAAAAAAGAAATTGCTATTCAGAATCAAATATCAATTTAGCAGATGCAATGCTATTTAGGTCTAATTTCGATAATCTGACTAACTTACTTTCGTATATATATTTATATATTACACATGTATATATGATTATATATTTAATATAAATGTACATATACATGTGTGCATATGCTTAAATATATATTTATATATATTTGTATATATGCACACACATATATATATATATATATATATATGTATATATATAATATTAAATTATTTTTTAATATTTTACCTATGTACAATGTCGTGTCGAGCTTATGGCTCTTATCAGCGCAGGGAAGTAACAATCTCAGACAGTCATAGGGTGCAAACCCGGTTCACAGAGACACCTTGAATCTGTAAGCGTCCCATTAGTCCATGAGAGATTGTCACATAATAATGGAGAAATTAAGTGATGTTTACACTGAAAGCGACGTGCATAAATATCTAAACATTCTATAGTACTCAACGACAGAGTCGGAGTATTGCACTGAGGCTTTTAGGTGAATGTTTATTTTTTATCTTTCCGATAGTACTCGAGTTTCAATTTTACTTGAAAGGGGCTTATATATATATATATATATATATATATATATATATATATATATATATATAATCCAGGTAAAACATCCACAGGGTAGTAATCCAAAGAATTTCAACCGAGTTTATAAAAAGTGCTCAATATCAAATAGAGCTTTTATATATGATTATTTTTATTTACACATGTACATGTCTGTGTAAAAAAAAATATTCATATATATATATATATATATATATATATATATATGTATATATATATATATATATATATATATATATATATATATATATATATATATATATATATATGTTTGTGTGCGTGTATGTGTGTTTATATATACTTTAAAATGCAGTGAATAAAATGTTGTTTGTCTGGCCATTAGCCTTAAATAGTCAATCAAAAAATGACACAATTTTATGATCGGTATTGACAAATGGGTTTTACAAATACCCCCCTCCCATGCTGAGTAAATAAAATGCTCTTAGTTTCCAAAAATATTATTCTAAAAATCACAAAAAATATAAAAAGCGAAAATCCCTGGAAAGAATTTCGAAATTCACTCACTCTGCCGTCCCCCTTCCCCCCCCACAAGACAAAATTAAATTTGATGACAGCAATTTCACACATTCTTGTTTAAAGATGTGTAGAAAGAAGAAGGATTATTATTTGTTGTGTTTGTTGTTATTATTGTAATTATTATTATTACTAACTATGACTGTAACTAATGATTCCGTTTCTTCTTGTTCTTCTTTTCCTCCTCGTCCTTTTTCTCCTCTTCCTCACCCTCACCCTCATCATCATCATCATCATCATCATCATCATCATCATCATCATCATCATCATCATCATTATTTACTCACTAGGTGTTTTCACACAGGTCATTTTCAGTGATTACTTACAGGCAATAACCGGTAGTCTTCCCTCGAGCTTTAGCGACAAGTCTTCCCAGATTTCCAGTACTCTTCACCTCTTTCGATAACCATTGCAAATGATTCTGTGTTATTGCAACAGCTGCTTACCATTGATTTCTCGCTGGCAACGACCATTCGTCTTCTTTGGGATTTGGGTGCAATAAGTGTCTCCAAAGACCTATTATTCTCTGCATCTAAAGTTTTAAAGTTTGGTTAGTATTCTCGCCCTTTGGGGTCTTTTTATCCTCGCTGACCCTTCATGACCATTTTCTGTGGTATCAGCCAAGGCTGGCACCATAACTTTTTGGGGAGGGTAGGGGTAGGGGCGAGCATATGAGATTCTTGCATTGAATTTTAGTTCCCTTGTGTTCATATGTTTTTGTTTTATTTCTTTTGCAATCCCCATGCGGCTGGTTAGCATTTGTAGTTTATGTGGGTCGGTTTCCGCATTCAAGGATGTTCCTTAAAATTTCAGATTTTAGTTGAAGGAGTAGGCATGCAACACAATCAATACAATAGTACAATAGAATCCAATACAATTGCAGTAATCAAAAACCTAAATTACGTGAAGTATTACCAATATTCAAAATGATAGAGCCCTTTTTAAAATTTCAGCAATGGTAAATAAATCCAGGTAGTGTTATTTCCAAGAATTTTCCATCTGTGGAACACATTACAACTGAACGGCTTCAAATCAAATGTTAACTAATAATTGTCATAAACCGTAATCAAATTTTATTTATTCCATTCATCGTTTTTGGTCCTTTCATGATATTCTGCATCTTTTAACTGGCCATCATCCCATCTCATTACTTCTTATCCTTGATAAGTGGTGACTCATTAGTTAAAAAAACAATTTAAAGTAATAAATGTTTTTTTGTTTTGTTTTGTTTTTACTTTTGTTCATCTCAAACAGGGTATATTGTCACTAAAGCGTTAGGAGCTACTCTGATTAAGGGTATATTTATAGAGGTGGATCAACGTGGGTGGGAATTACATTACATTTAAATCTCTGCATGTTGGTATGGTCGGGGAACCATGGAGCAGAGAAGGAATCCCAAAGGCAAGCGATCTAAGGAAAGAAGCCATTAGAGTAGAAAATCTTTCGGTACCTAGGGACCTCTACAGTGAAGGGTGGGGTTTTACTGCTAGTCGGGTAAGTCGGAGGTATTTTCATCGAGGAGGTATAAGGGCAGTAAGTTCATCGGAGCACATTCTGTGGAAGGGATACGACATGGCAGCAATGCGACACCGGCTGAAGCTTAGCAGACAGTGCAGGACCTATTAGGTTAGAAATTCTGTTTTTCATCTTGTCCAAGAGGGAAAGAATAGTGGTTGATGCACCAGCCCAGATGTGGCAGCAATACTCTATGTAAAGTTTTAGTAAACATTCATAGGTATATCCAAACAGTGAACTGTTTCACAACACGTACAGAAGTATCAAATAAAGCATATGTGGTTCCTCTGCGGTTACCAATAATTGAATAATTTTCTCATCCATTCTTTCAATGTGACCAAACCAACAAAGTCTCCTGTTCTATACACATATCCCTATACTGTCCAGATTTAATCTTCCTCTGAGGTAATTAGATCTAACTAATTACACATCCATCATATCATTTTCCTATCATTTCTCTCCATGAAACAAACAACAACCTCAATAACCTCTTCATCCAAATATACTTCATTCAGAACTGAGTTGTCAGCCGTCTCCATTGTCTTACACTTCTTGCTGACAAACTGCTTATCATCTCTCAACCTACTTTTACTTCCACTGCACTTCTTGTGTACCCGATGCTTACAAATACCACAAAAAATAAGTTCCACAAACTGAGCAAGAAAAAGTGTCTCTTTCTGGGGGCAATCTAACATTACAACCGCTTATCATCACATTTGGTAACATTCAATCTCAGACTTATAGTTGCAATAGTATTCCACAAAGAACTTAACAAGTTGGCCTTTTGGCTAGGAACAAAGTGTAGTATCTGTTCTGACGCTATAATTAGTCTATTCTATCCTCGGTCAGTGATGGAGAACTCTTCAAGACTGAGACAATTTTTTTTTGTTCCAATCTAGAGTGACCCTTTTTGGGGAGCTGGATTTTCCCCACTGTTACACCGGCCGTTCTTACACAGGAGAAACTGCACCGGTTGTCACTATAAATAGTGCGAGTCACCAGAGACACGGAGAAGACAAAGCACAGTCTTGTAACTGTCTAGCCAAGTGCTAGTCAATTTCTTACTTTGTTAATACACTTGTTAAACCAACCCTCGACTTGACTTCCTTTATTTATTATTTACTGTTGGACAACTTCACAACACCCACATTAAAGACCGACCTTGTCTCTAACTTTGCCTTTGGGGGAGGCAAGGAAATAGAAACTAGTAGACCTTCCATTGTTTCACAGGTAACTACTAAATCATCAAGATAACCCGTATGAAACTCCTTGGACATGGTTTCTAAGACACAAATGAAACACAACAGATTTAGTACAGAAACATTTATCACAAACTTTGGCTGATTTAGAGAAAGACTAATGAATGGATTTTAGATATTTTGTAAAGAAAGGCATTTTTGATCATTTGGGGATCATTTCAGCACCCCAAGGGGCAAACAAGAGATTTCCTTCTTCCATGATTCATGTAAATAACTATTTATTGATAACAATTTTTGATGAATTTGGGAAAAAAAATCTTCTTTATTTCTCTTTGCTTTTTACTCATATCAACATCTTTCATTTCATCAGTAAATAACCCCAAGAACTCGCCGTTCTACCACCACTGTTTATATCTTTGTAGGTACAAATATAAGTATTGTCAAGGGTAAAGTTAGCATTGTTGGTCGCTAGTCAAGCTTCCTCTAACCCTGTTCTTCTTAGAGAGAGAATTATATATATACTCTTTCCTATTCTTATGCTAATTAGGCATACCGAATAGCTAGTATCACTTCATCTCCCTGAAACGTAAAGTTTTTATGCATCTAATAGGTCTTGCACTTGGGATAGTTTCATTTTCGGAATTACTTTCCTCCCCTTCTCTATATTTTCAGTATTTTCACTCTCCATTTTTTTCTTCGTTTATTCTTTCTGTCTGTATTTCCTTCTTCATTCTTTATCTTTTTATTCTCTCTGAGTCTATTTCCTTCTTTATTTTTGAATAATCAAATTCAGTGTTCGTTAGTCTTCTTGATAAATACAGTATCGAATGCCCTTCTTGTGATAATATTCCAGATATTGAATGTTCCTTTTGGGATGACAAATTGTCGCCATTGTTTTCTTTGCCATAATTAATTTTAATCTATCAAAAGCTTTTTGTTCTTCCTTTGACCAGATGAATTCAACATTCTTTTTTCTTAAATGTGCAAATGGTCCAGTCAGGTCCGTATATTTTGATAAATATCGCCTGTAAAAATTTACCAATCCCTCAAAAGATTCAAGTTCTTTTTATTTGTAGGTATAGATATTTTTAGTATTTTTTTCTATTAGGTTTGGTCTAGTTATATACCATTCTTTTGAAATGGAATAACAGAAAAATTATATTTTACTACTATAGTTTACGCATTTATTGTCATTCCAGCGTTTCTTAATTTATTCAAGATGATGTCGGTTTTCTGTTTTAATTCATTTTCATTATTTGCCCCTATGCAAATATCGTTTTGGTAACAGATCATATTTTTCATATCTTCTCCTAAAACCTGTTGGATGGCCCTTTAAAATATGGCGCTTGCTGTTTTTATTCCATATGGCATTATTTTCTATTTTAGTAACCCTATATTGGTATATTTATCGTCGTTACTTCTTTGAAGTTATTGTCTATTAGTATTTGATGATATGCCGTTTTCAAATCTATTTTCGTAATGCAACTTCAACATTAGGTATGGGATATGAATCCGGACAAACTGTGGTTTATGCTTATTTTATAATAAGCTCCACTGACGTATGTCTCCATCTGATTTTCTCAAAACTATAATGGGTGATGCCCACTTCCTACCCCCAGGTAGAAGATATTCAAGAAGGTCCTGTTCTATTAATACTGTTCTATTAATTTTAGTAATTTTACTACCACTGATGGCATAAATGTACCGGTAATTTTCGTACCTCATAATAAGAGGGGGTAACAATTTCTTTTAATTTTAAACTCGCTTCCTAGCTTTAACTTTCAAGTTTTTTACATTTTTATTACATTAATTAATTTGGTAGAATTTATGCTAAGTATATCGTTTCCGAAAAGTCTGTGGTTCTTTTTACACAATGTGACACTTATAGGTATTACTTTAAATATATCTTCTAACACCAACGTACCTTCAAAGTACCCTAAAGTTTTTATAACTGACCCATCAAATTGGCAAAGTTGTAAATTGCTCTTTCGTAAAGTCGTCTTTCCAATTCGTCTCCAGAATTTTTTTGGTATAAGTGTAAGCCGCTATCAATTTTCATATCCAAATCGACGTTGTTACTTTTAACTTTTAGTATAATGTCTTTTTTTGTTCAATTCTCTCCACATTTTAATTTTTGTTTTTTAATGAAACAACTTCTATAGTGGTTTTGTTTTCTTCAACTCTTTCAATATTTTTCTTTTTGAATTTTCATACGGTTTAAAATGGTTCTTTTTAAATCAATTTCTACAAGTCTCTCTAAATACTGAGCATTTTTATTTTTATTTCGTGTTCACATCCACAATACCAACATTTTTTAAATCTTTTTTTACATTGACGAATATTTCTTAACTGGGTTGACTTTTATACTGGTTGTATTTTTTTTATTAGTTCTTGTTGTTGTATAAAGTCAATGCAGGTATTTAAAGACATTTCTTATTTGTAGTTGTTTCATTATTTTATATCGGTGTAATGCATTGCACATACCTTCAATTAATCTCAACTGAATTAAATCCTCTTCAATTGTCTGTTATTCTTCTCTGAGTTTTTCAAATTCGCAATATCTACTTGCATTTCATAGACGGTGTAGATATTTTATGATTAGTTCGTCATTTTTTTTGTTTCATCGACATGAACTTTGTTCTTTCTGCCACGATCAACTTTTTCTTGTGTCTCATATTCCTTTTCATGTTCTGACTTATTTTCTTGAAAGTTAGGTCTTTCAGGTTTGTGGAATACGTCATGGTTGATACTTTTATTATGGCATCATATCCAGCTGTAGTCATAAATAAATCCGTTATTTCATTTTCTTCTCATGTTTCCTTTTGTCTATTAACTTTTTAGTTATTACACTAGCAGCAAAACATCGTAGCCATGTATCGACAAAGTCGCAATCATCGAGAGACAATTGAAATCTTATCGGCAACCCCATTATTGTGAAGTGTAAAGTTAGCTTCGTTATTGGCTAGTCAATTCCTGTTGTAATTTGTTCCACGGATGGGAAGTACTTGGAAAGAAACTCTGTCCACGGAAATTTCGTTTGATATTATGCACATGGAGGAAGAAAAGAAAGTTCTTTGCAATGGTGATAAGAAGGCGAGTTCTTGCTGTGAATGTCTTACAAGGTGGAACCAGGCATTGGAGCTTAGTTGAGCACCTTCCTGGAGAACAAAAGAGATCTTCACTCACTAGATTGCTAAGTCGATTTTGTACTGCCAAGACAAGAAAGAAGGATCTGAGCGGCATCTCCCCAGATGTGGCAGCAGTACTCCATCTTAGGACTATCTGACTCCAATATAGGTAGAGGAGCCGGGTACTTTCTGGAGGAGTAGAATGATCCAACTATTTTTTCAGCAACAGAATGGATATAGGTTTTCTTTACAAGACCTAGAGTGAAAGTCAATCCTAGGAGTTTACAAACCAAAGGGCTTCCTCAAGAAGAGAAACATTCATTTCAACTGGAGCAAAAGAAGAACCTGAACGTTTGTGGTGAAAAGAACGAATCAAGTTCTTGCTGTGAATGTTTTACAGAGAGAAACCAGAGATTGAAGCTCAGTCGAGCACCTTCATGGACATAACGACTCTTCTGCAACGTCCCTTCTGTGAGATAACCCCCTACTAGATTGCAAACCAGAATGCCATGCTCAAGTCACTTTTCCTCAGAAGAAGTCTGGCTCGATTTTGTATGTCTGTTTTGAGACATTGGAGACAGATGAGAACTCAGATGTGGAGAAAGTATATTTGGATGTGCAGGCTATTGAGGTTGTTCAGAAGTTTTGCTACCTTGGTGATACCATTAGATAACAGGGATGGGCTGATACTGGTATTCTAGCAAGAGTTAGGAGCGGATAGAGTAAGTTGAAGAAACTTCTGTCATTACTAACTAGCAGAGCATCATCGCTGTCAACCAAGAGAAGAGTCTATCAGGCATGTATACACAGTATGGTATGGAAGTGAAACCTGGACAGTAAAGGTTGAGTGCATGTGTTGCATGGAGAGAAATGATATGAGCATGATACAATGAATATGTAAGTCTAAAAAACAAGAGACTTTGTTAGTTTCATCATATTGGAATAATGGATGAGAGTTCTTGGGTTAGTTGATGTAGAAAAGTTGTGGTGGCAGGATCAGTTGACAGGGTAAGGTCAAGGAAAACACGGGAGGAAGTGATAAGGATGAATTTGAAAGAAAAAAGGGATAAATAAAGCCCTAGACAGAGATAGGTTAGTTTGGAAGTCGATTTCTAAAACCTGCCGAGCACATGCCAGCAGTGAAAACGGACGGTAATCCGAATATGATGATGATTACTGATCACATTAAATTACGGTTGTATTAACTTTTGTTTCTGAGTAGATAAAATTAAAAACTGTGGAATTTCCATGGGCCCTGCTATTAATGTAATAATGTGTTTACACATATATTAGCTCATCCCTTAAGTTCTGTCTGGATTTTTAAATCTTAGAAATTTAATAGTAAGTGGGAGTGTTTAAAGGAACTAAATAATATTTATGTATAATGTGTATAATACAAACAGAATTTAATACCGGCACTAATATATTAAATATTTTCAATAACTAGCCCTACTTACCCCTTGACCTCAATGAACTATTCCTAAAAAAAATGTCCCAAATTAAATAAATTTAAAAAGGAAAGAAAATAGAATAAAAAGTTACACTTTAAATTTGGCAACCTTTGTAATATAATGAATATGATCAATGAAGATCGCAAGCGCTCAATAGAAAAATACACAAAACAAGGATCTTTTCTTCATTAGTTAGACCCAAACATACGTAAACATGTACAGCAACAAGAAAAAATCACACAAAAAAATAATCAAGATTTGCATTTTTGTTTAGCACGATGAGATCGTAGTTTTTCAGAATTTATAATCGAAAAATCTCCATGGATGTGTCACTTATATACATGTTTGTATAAATAAAAATATTAATATATATATATATATATATATATATATATATATATATATATATATATATGGACACATTTAATTTCATAAAACTTTATTTTACAATAAATATTAATTAGAATCTCACTGTTAAAAGCGCATAACACATGAGCATTTCAGGCACATATTACTTTATGAGTTTACAAAGGGTAACTCTGCAGCCGAAGCCATTTAAAATATTCACACAGCTTATGCAGAAGAAAGCCCGAATGAAAATACATGGTTTACAAAATTGAGAAAACCTTGTAGTATCAGTTGAAGAACTGACAGTGAAGCTTTCTTGAAGCCATACAATTATTCATGCTAATCATCAACAAATTGGAAAGGTCCCGAAGCTTGGAAAATCAGTACCTTATAAATTGTCTGAAGGCAACCGTAAATCGCAATTTGAGATCTGCAGACATTTTCATGAGGCACCAATTTTCTTAGCTGAGGAACCTTTTCAAATTGTTGAAGATGACGACCAGTAGTAAACTTCATTGTAAGTTCTTCAACTGACACTACACGATATTTTTCAAGTGATGCCACGATGAACTCTTCATCAAACTCAACTGGACCTCCTGATCAGTATTCATCTTCAAGGTAAAATTTCCATTTCTAAATGTTGTAAACCATCTTCTGCACGTTCTTTTATTCAAGCATTCATTTCTATAAGTTGAGTTGTGGTAAGGATAACGACCCTCTTTGGGGGCAGCAGCAATTCCCCACATTTAAAAGCTCTTTTATCTAACTTTGACTGTTCTTTTGGGAAGACGAGCAGAATCGTAACAGCTCTGCACTGAAAAATATGTCAGCTAACATGAGACGGCCATGTTGTTTATATCAAAGTGGTCCAGCGATTGTTTTAACTTTCATGGGTCGCTGGGTGCGATCCGAGATGCCAACTTAAATATCAACGTTAATGATAGCCGGCTGCCAGATCGACTGTCATCCGATATACGTTAAAAAACTGGATACAGCAACGGTGACTTTATTTTCTGTCTCTTTCCTTCTCTCTCCCTCACTCTCCTCTCTCGCTTAGTCTGCAGCAAGGGGGTTTGAAAACAGTCCTGCTTTTGAATCTGTATGCGACAGACGTGTGTCGCACACCGAGTAATTCGAGTTTTTAAATATGTTTCTTCAGAAATGAATAAAATATATTTTTGAGATATGAAATGGTTTGTTTCTTTATTACAAGCCTTGATTTCCAGAAGCCGATGGTCCCAGCAAATGATAAATTCTCAACAGAGAATTATTGAAGCCAGCCTAATGACGCCGCCGTAATTCCCGTGAAATACTCAACTGGGTATAAATCACTTCTTATTAAAGGTATGTAATGATTGGTTTAATCCGGAGAGCTAGAATCGTGCTGTGCCCAAGACGTAACAACCATTTCAGAGACGTCTCTAAGGCTCACACACACACTAAGTTAGGAGAGTAGAAAGTGGGTCGGAATCTATCCATCTAACACTTATCGTTGGCTAGTTTTTGACCTTGAAGTAGTATTTTTTTTAGCTCTTTACATCAAGTGGCTTCTTGCCTTGTCTCGAGCGATTTCCATAAAAAAATGTATCCATCTTTTTTATTAAATCATTTTATACTCCCCCGGCAAGTGGTCGTGTCACAGAGTAATTATTTTGATTCACTTCGGCAGCAGAGTTAGATTTTGTAAACTCATAAAGCCTTATGTGCCTAAAATGCTCCTTGGACATTATCATATTTTAACGGCTTTCAAAAGTGAAATTTTAATTAATTTTTCATGAAATATAAAATTTTATAATGTTAAATGCGTCCAAATACATATATATCTCTGTTTAGATATAAAGTTAGTTATATGTAACTATATGTTTATATATTTGTCTGCAGAGGACTTCTCTTGAACTAATTAACCGATCATTATGAATTTGGAACACAGTTGCTAGGTGTAAGACTGAGTAGTGTATGCTATATTTACTTAAATTTAGTTTTATATAAAAAGGCAAAAGGGGGAGAACCCTTTGTGAAAATTCAGATATCTCCAGTTCGTGTGAACTTTTAACAATAGATATTAGATATCAATTAATAAATATTCCCCAAATTTCAGTTTCTTTGGAGAATTTTAAAGAGGTTTTAGGGAGCATAATATGGACAGAACCTGAAATTTTAGACATTATCTCCAATCAAATCATGTAATGGATTGGATCAAATTAGAATATGGATTCTAGACATAAGGTTTAATAGCACTATATCTTAATTTTAATCATCGTATGGGAACATAAAAGTGGTGTAGAACTGTTTACCTGAGGAATTAATTTTACCCGTCCTGTGACGGGTATTCTTCTGGTGATATATAAATATTATTCAGTTCTGTTACACATTTCCACGTTTTATTAAATCTCAGAGAATTAAAATTCTAACAGAACTTATGGGCTGTCCTGATAGAAATTGATTTCACTCTCCTACCAACTACTCCTACTACCGCTCCTTCTACTACTGCTACTGCTGCTGTTTCATAAAACAAATCTTCTCTTTACACTTGAAATGCCACAAATCCAGTCATGTAGAAAAGTCCTTTGAATATTTCATGCATTCTGTTTCTTGCTATTCAGAACTGCAACACTGACAAGTGGGTTGGGGTTGATTAATTAAAAATGATTGACTGGCAGGAGAAAAGGGAGGATTTTTTCCCTAGGATAAACAAAAATTTCTTCTGAATAGCATACAATTTTCCAATAAATAAATAGTACTTATATTCTGTGTTTCAGAATTTTTTAGATGAGGATTGATAATTTATATTATTTGGATAATCCAGACTAAAAGATTTCTGAGTTCGAAAAGATGCATCTGAAGATGATTGGAGGTTACATCGGCCGAAACGCTGTGGAAATAATAACTAAGATGAGAATAGTAGTCTGAATGATCCAAATAATACAACTGCTATTCTAGATTAAAGACAAACAAACAAGCAGATACACTAGAATATACATTCGAAGCAGCTGATTATAATCACTTTGGGACTTTGATAATAATAAATGACTGATAACAAAAGCAAAGTGAAAGAAAGTGTGCGTTATTTACCTAAATATATTGTCACAATGAAAGCCCCTATTATAATTACTTATTCTATAATTATTTTATAATTATTTTATAATTGCAAATAATTATAAAATTATGAAAGCAAAATTAGAGTTAATGTTGTATCTTATGTACTGTAAATAAAAAAATAAAGAAATAAACGTCTTCTTGCCTGCTGATAAATTAACTAAGGTAGTTAACCTATTCTTCACCTCCCTCCCCCCTGTACGAATATGAATTAATATTGGGGGGAGCTAAGAAGGGGATTTACTATAATTATGCAGCTTTCCGACATCTAAAATTACTTCACAACAAGAAATTCAGTAATTTACATTTTTGAGGATGAATCTCCATTTCTGGTTACTTCAACTTTTCGGTCGGCGTCATGTCTCTCAGATATTAATCATCATGCTATGAATTACTGTTTTTAATCGATTATTTTCTTCTTCTTTTTTATTAATAGGTCATCACTTATCAAGTCCGAAAGTCACTCGAGGATAAGGGTTAAGGAGAGTAGTTCAATGATGAAAAATATTATGAGAGGAGTGAAAATGATGAAGGGAATGAAAAAAGTTTGATTTCTTATGGGGACGCTTTAAGTATTAGCTGACATTAGATCTGAAGACGACCATGCTGTAGTATGCAGAGAATCAGTCCTGCGATAATGTGTTTCACAGATGGGAAGTTCTTAGAAATAAACTTTCTTCGTGGAAATTCTGCATCACCTAGGCGCACCAAGGAAGAAAGGATGGTGGTTCTCAATTGTAGTAGAAATCCGTGTTCTTGCAGTGAATGTCTTACAAGGAGAGACCAGGGATTAGAGATTTTAGAAAAACATCATTTTAAGTTTGGGAATAGTACTGAACCCCGCCCAAGCTCATTTCGCTGTCAATAATTTGGGTGATTAAAATAGGATTTAACCATTTTGTTATTACCGTCGTTTTTTTAGAGTTATTAAATTTCGAATCCAGTAATTTTAATAAGATTTTTTCTTTCTTTTTTTTTTCAAATTCTTAATATCTTCAAATATTTATTCATAAGGTTTGTTTTTATTAGTTATTCAGGATGAAATTTATGTGTATACAATCGGACCCAGTTTCATGTTATTCTCAGGACAGATTCTATTTAATCAATAGGTGGGACCCTGACAGGTACTAAAACTCCTGGCCAGAGCAGACATAGGACAAGTGGTAATTAAGGGGTGACTCCGCACTCCCCCAAATACCCAAATTAGGTCCTCACAACCGGATGCAGTTTAATGTCGTTCCCAAGAAGACATACAAGATTTTTAGCCACAAATTTGTTCAGCAATTAACGTATGTTCATAAATGAGATCAAATTCAAGAATTTGGGCTCATTTAGACTAGCAACTGCCATTTTAAAATAATTTTTTAATTCAAAGTGCCATAATTTACAAGGTGCAATTTCCTTCATTCTAATCAGATCACGGCATAATCTTGTTAACACCGAAGTTAAGCAACGTTAAGCCTGGTCAGTACCAGATGGGTAACCATTTAGGAATACCAGGTGCTGTATATGGGAGGACAGTGACACACCTCTGAGCAAAAGGACAATGCAAAAAGCCAAAATCGTCATCTCCCCTGACTGAGATATACATGCGACTTCGGACCACTTGTGAATTTAATTCCCTAGAAACTTTCGCTTTCGGAGATAGCCGGCGAATCAGGGTAAATGTCGCACCAGGTAGTGTGTATATGCTGGTCATAAAAAAACTTGACCGTGTAACAAAATGTTCATTAGTCTCAGAGACTCTTGTGCTTAGTGAAGCAGCTGATGTTGGCATATTGATAGTCGCCATACTTCAAGAGATATGCAGACTACCAAGATTTCCAGAAGTTCTTTGTAAAACGGAAAATGCATCTCTGGTAGAGAATTTAAAGTCATTAAATCTTGTGAGTGATCGGCGACATAGAGTTGATGTGGCCAGAGTGAAGGAAACGATGGAAGATGAGATCCAAACTGAATGGATCAGAGGCCGAGAACAGGTTGCAGATTGTCTGACGAAGATGGGAGCCTCTTCTGAAATTCTGAGACACCTGTTGCAATAATGACTTGTTTTACTTTTGTTTCTTTTTATAGAACTGTGGTCTTCACAAAAACAAACACCAGCAATGTTAAGTCATCTTGCCTGTATTGAGATATAAGAGTGGTATTCCTTTAGGGGAACCTTATAGAGTGATCTCCCTTGCTAGGTGTTATTGTTGTTGTTGTTGTTGGCCAGAAAGAAAGATGGCAGTTTAGACAAACAGACGTGTGTGTGTTCATGACTGGATCTATGTTACTAATAAACTAACACCATGTACCAGGATCTTTTGGAAGAGTTAAGATTAATAAATAGAAATAATTGTAGGTGTCTTTATTTTGGTGTATTCGTATACTTCCTTCAGATGCCTTTTGATTCTTTCTGGTCGCCTCTAACATACGTCCCATACTTGCTGAAACTCTTCCGTCTATGTACTCCACATTGTTGATAATTTCAATTGTTGCTTTCAATCTCCTTAACCAATTGAATCCTACACCGTTGTACAGTCTGTAAGTTTTTTGGTACTGACCGAAGAACGATAATGTCCTAATACATACTTGCTTATTATTTACAGTGTTGTGTACTCAACTGTGTGTCATACACGCAGTAACACAGTTCCCATCACAACTACTAAAACAGTATTATTTACAATGGTTATTCATATCTTGATTGCTCATCGTTCTTCTTGTATAGGCTTTTTCTGTGATCCACCCAGACTGGGGAAATACCTGTCTTGTAATTAAAGTTCTTATTTATACCTTTAAAAAGATTTACTCGGGACATTTCTAATGGAAAAAAAGCAAGTCATTTATTAAACAATGTTTTGTAAAGAAGACAGAGAGAATGATCGAAATAATTAATTAATTATATCTTGCAAGCCCATGTCATTGTACATCCATCGCCTTGAATACTTCCAAATGGATTGCCTTTGCTATCATCTTCTCTCTTTAGGCTATGTGATATCATATCCCTTTTAAATATATTATAACAGCCTAAGTAATTTTTAAGCCGGGTTCAGTAAGTAAACCTCTGCTAACTTCTCAGCTGTCCCACTTCCTTTTATTATCAACATAATAAAAAATACACTAGAGAATCTACCCATTCAATATCTAACTAAATAATACACTGGATGGTCTACCTGTTCAATATCTAACTAAATTATATACTAGAGTATCTACCCATTCAATATCTAACTAAATAATACGCTAGAAGATCTACCTGTTAAATATCTAACTAAATTTTATAGAGGACCTACCCGTTAAATATATAACTAATTAATGTACTAGATGATATACCCATTGAATATCTTACAAAATTATACATTACAGAATCTACCCATTCAATATCTAACTAAATTATATACTAGAGGACTTAACTGTTAAATATCTAACTAAAGTATACACTAAAAAATATACCTGTTCAATATCTAACTAAATTATCTACTAGAGGTTCTACCCGTTCAATATCAAACACAATTATATACTAGAAGACCTCCACGTTCAATATCTAACTAAATTATTTCCTACAAGATCTACCCATTCAATATCTAAATAAATTATACACTAGAGGATATACCCGTTCAAGATCTAACTAAATTATATACTAGAGAATATACCTGTTGAATATCTAACTAAATTATATAGAAGACCTACTCATTAAATATCTAACTAATGTATATACTACGGGATCTGCCTGTTCAATATCTAACTAAATTATATACTAGGGGATCTACTTGTTCAGTATCATACGAAATTATATACTAAATGGCCTCCATGTTCAATATCTAACAAATCTTTGTACTTAAGGATCTACTCGTTCAATATCTAATTAAATTATATACTAGAGGACGTACCAGTTAAATATGATACTTAATTATATACTAGAGGATCTACCCGATCAATATCTAACAGGATTATATACTAGAGGATCTACCCGATCAATATCTAACAGGATTATATACTAGAGGATCTACCCGTTACATATATAACTAAATTATATACTAGAGGACCTACCCATAAAATATCTAACTAAAGTATACACTTGAGGATCTACCCGTTCAATATCTAATGAAATTATATACTATGGGATATACCTTTTTAATATCTAACTAAATTATATTATTGAGGATCTTAACGTTCAATATCTTACTAAATCATTTACTAGAAGATTTACGTGTTCAATATCTAACTAAACTATATACTAGAAAATCTTCTCGTTCAATATCTAACTTAATTATATAATAGCAGATCTACTCGTTCAATATCTAACTAAATTATAGAGGATCTACCTGTTCAATATTTTACAACAGTGACATGGATTTCTACAGGGTTTAATTCAGAATGTTTTAGTAGAAAATACTATTAACCATTAAAAACAGTAAGTTATAGCAAGTTCTATGATACAATCAAAACGCAGACAGTATTAAAAAAAAGACTGATATAAATAAATTAGGAAATCTTTCTATTTTAAAGAATACCATTTTCTAGTAAATTAGTTAGTAAATTGCAATAATCTGTAGGTAATCAAAAGCAAAGACAAACATTATTTTACCATTTTATCCAAATCCTTTTTATTAATAAAATCCTATTTACAAACAATAATTTAATTATGGAAATAAATCCAGCAACAGGCATTTCCGTTTCTTTGTAAACAAGTCAGCCATTTAAAAAAAAAAATCTTTTATGGTGGCAGCGTGGTTTTCTTTTTACTTGCACCAGTGTTCATTTCTCTTTTATGGTGACAGTGTTCATTTCTCTTTTAATGTAACAGTTTTTATTTCTCTTATTGTGACAGTGTTCATTTCTCTTTTAATGTGACAGTGTTCATTTCTCTTATTGTGACAGTGTTCATTTCTCTTTTAATGTGACAGTGTTCATTTCTCTTATTGTGACAGTGTTCATTTCTCTTTTATGATGACAGTGTTCATTTCTCTTTTATGGTGACAGTGTTCATTTCTCTTTTATGGTGACAGTTTTCATTTCTCTTTTCATGGTGACAGTGTTTTTTTTTGTTTCTTATGGTGACAATGTTTTCTCTTTCTTATGGTGAGAGGTTTCGTTTTTCTCCTATGGTGCCTATATTCATTTCTTTTTTATGTGACAGTGTTCTTTTCTCTTTTATGGTAACAGTGTTCTTTTCTCTTTTATGATTGCAGTGTTCTTTTCTCTTTTATGATTGCAGTGTTTTTTTTCTTTTGTATGGTAACAGTATTCTTTTCTTTTTTATAGAGACAGTGTTCTTCTCTCTTTTATGATGACAGTGTTCTTCTGTCATTTATGGTGGCAGTGTTATTTTCTATTTCATGGTGATAGTGTTTTTTCTCTTTTATGATGACAGTGATAATTTTTATTTTATAGGAAAATTTCTCTTTTATTGAATTAAAGGTTATTTGTTCCTTTATGGTGACAGTTTTTATTTCTCTTATTGTGATAGTGTCCTTTTCTCGTTTATGATTAGTGTTGTTTTTTTCATGGTTACAGTGTTATTTTCTCTTTCATGGTTACAATGTTCTTTTCTCTTTCATGGTTACAGTGTTCTTTTCTCTTTTATGGTGACAGTGTTTGTTTGCTCTTTCATTGTGACAGTGTTATTTTCTTTTTATTGTTACAGTGCTTATTTCTCTTTCATTGTGACAGTGTTATTTTCTTTTTATTGTTACAGTGCTTATTTCTCTTTCATTGTGACAGTGTTATTTTCTTTTTATTGTTACAGTGCTTATTTCTCTTTCATTGTGACAGTGTTATTTTCTTTTTATTGTTACAGTGCTTATTTCTCTTTCATTGTGACAGTGTTATTTTCTTTTTATTGTTACAGTGCTTATTTCTCTTTCATTGTGACAGTGTTATTTTTTTTTTATTGTTACAGTGCTTATTTCTCTTTAATGGTGACAGTGTTCTTTTCTCCTTCATGGTCACGGTGTTCTTTTCTCTTTTATGGTGACAGTGTTCTTTTTTATTTCATGGTTACAGTGCTAATTTATTTGTTATGGTGACAGTGATCATTTATATTTCATGGTAACATTTCTATTTTATGGTGACAGTATTGATTTCTTTGTGGTAAGAGTATTGAGTTCGTTTTATTCTTTTATGGTTGCAGTGTTCTTTTTATTTAATGTGGTGCCAGTGTTTCTCTCTTAGGTGGCTATTGTATGAGACACGTCAATGCATGAAATAACGGTTTAAATATCTTAATCTGGCATCATTGCAATCGCATCTTTGTCATATAACAGAAATTAATCTTTTCGCATCATAATCGAACATCTGCTTGGACGGGTTAAAGCATAAATTAAACAAGCTTAAGGCTTCCTAATCTGCAAAGGCCTCAACAGATTTCTAGATGGAGTTTTATATCAAGTTTTAATCATTATAGAAACAGATCCAATTACAGGAATAAATCGTTTTCCTTTTGCAATAATAACAAATCAAAGTTAGACAATGTTCTTAGAATCGTGCTAGACAAACTACATTGTGCAGTAAATAAAAAAAATTATAGTATATCAAGTTAAATGACTTAAATTGACTCATGTGCATACTCTAGAGAGCTTCGCCACACACTTCAAAACAAAGTCCACCACTTATCATAGTTATGGGCCAGTCTTTCAACTGTTAGGAGCCGTTCCAGTCTCAACCCTTATCTGGTCGGCCCATCTCTTTGGTAGCTCTCCTCTTAATCTTTCTTGAATGAGATCATCTTTATATGCTTTCTTCATATAGCTGGAGTCTGGTAGCCGGCAAACATGTCCAAACCACGTTAATCGCTCTTTTCAAATAACGTTGTTGATGAATCTGTTAATATTAAGCCTCTTTCTGATATCTGCATTTCTATATCTATCTCGCAAAATTACTCCAAGGATAGTTCTTAAACATTTCATTTCAAACACATTGAGCTTCCTCCCATGCTCTGCCAGTATAGCATATGTTTCCCTTGCATATACAGCAATAGAAGCTATAATTGATAGGTCCAAGTTAAATAATTATCATATATTTTATTTTTAGGTCCTACTTTTCAATCTATAAGATCCTAAAAGCGGGAGTGACGCTCTTACCTTATCTCAAGATGAAACGCTCAACATTTTTGTTGGGTTTTGTACATACATACATTACATAATTTAAAAAAAACCAATACAACCAATGAAAAATGTAGCCAATGTATAGGAAAATGGATTCGTTAATATAGGTGTTTCTTAAGAAATATTCAAGAGTGAATTCTAACTAGAGATTATGAGTTCAATCCCTGATAAAAGAACTGTACCGTGGCTCCTAGTTTGGTTAGGGTTTTGTCTTTGGATGTACCAAGACCCACCCTAACAATAATTTTATAACTGGTTAAACATGCATGTTATGAATAATTGAATATGGATCACCATTTAGCAAGTGCTAAATCCAACAATAAGGTTGTGTTAATTAAAGAGATAAAAACATACTTAAACAACAAAACATATTTATATATATATAAATTTACAGATTTAAGAATTTATGACACAACTGTTGTGAAATTGAGATAATAGATAAATATATTAAACTAGCAGGGCTACCCGGTGGTGCCTGGGCGAGTAATAAGTAATTCATTTTCATCAATAACAATTGATTTCCTACCGTTGTCGTTGGGAGGTAAATCTTACTGTAAAAACCGAAACAAGTAATCGAGATAAAACATACCAACAAATTTTTTAAATAAAAATACACGAGTTGAAAGGTACTTAAACAACAAATACACGAGTTGAAAGGTACTTAAACAACAAGTACACAAGTTAAATGGTACTTAAACAACAAATACACGAGTTAAATGGTACTTAAACAACAAATACACGAGTTAAATGGTACTTAAAAATAAAATACACGAGTTAAATTGTACTTAAACAACAAATACACGAGTTGAAAGATACTTATAGAACAAATGCACGAGTTAAATGGTACTTAAACAACAAATACACGAGTTGAAAGATACTTAAACAACAAATACACGTGTTAAATGGTACTTAAACAACAAATACACGAGTTAAATGGTACTTAAAAATCAAATACAGGAGTTAAATGGTACTTAAACAACAAATACATGTGTTAAATTGTACTTAAACAACAAATACACTAGTTAAATGGTACTTAAACAACAAATACACGAGTTAAATAGTACTTAACAAGAAATACACGAGTTAAATGGTACTTAAACAACAAATACATGAGTTAAATTGTACTTAAAAAACAAATACACAAGTTAAATGGTACTTAAACAACAAGTACACAAGTTAAATTGTACTTAAACAACAAATACACGAGTTAAATTGTACTTAAACAACAAATACACAAGTTAAATTGTACTTAAACAACAAATACACTAGTTAAATGGTACTTAAACAACAAATACACGAGTTAAATAGTACTTAACAAGAAATACACGAGTTAAATGGTACTTAAACAACAAATACACGAGTTAAATTGTACTTAAAAAACAAATACACAAGTTAAATGGTACTTATACAACAAATACACGAGTTAAATGGTACTTAACAACAAATACACAAGTTAAATGGTACTTAAACAACAAATACATGAGTTAAATGGTACTTAAACAACAAATACACGAGTTAAAAGGTACTTAAGCAACAAGTACACGAGTTGAATGGTACTTAAACAACAAATACACGAGTTGAAAGGTACTTAAACAACAAATACACGAGTTTAATGGTACTTAAACAACAAATGCACGAGTTAAATTGTACTTAAATAACAAATACACGAGTTAAATGGTACTTAAACAACAAATACACGAGTTAAATAGTACTAAAAGAACAAATACACGAGTAAAGTTTTATAACATGAAATCATTTTTCTTTCTACTAATCTCAAACACGGGGCCAATTGACACTATTTATTTGGGGTCATATTTCTATTTCGTTGTGAATAAATTTTAATATATTTTAGTTTAGATGGTGTATCATTTTATTTGATAAGATGCTTTTCCCTTCCATTTGAATATCAGAAGAGCAAACAGATGATATAATATGGACTATGGAATGATATTGGGTTGGAGCAACTAAAGTATTTGCTCTCTATATTTGTTTTGTTTTTAACTCATAGAGAGCTGTGAATGATTTTACTTTGTGTCTTAAGGCAATAATGAATTACACTAAGCAATAAAGAAGCTCTTTAAATGCATCCAATACGAAATCCGGTGATAGCCATGGCAGAGACGGTGAAAGGGAATCAAAAGAGATTACACATTTTTTACCTTTTTTGTTTTGTCTTTTTGCAATCAGTTTGATGATTATTCTGAGGTTAAGTTTGCAAAGTGTTCGGAAGAAGTTTAATGCAATTAAATTTGATTGCAAAATGGTTGAATGCATGACAACGTTGCATTTACAAATTAGATTTAAACGCAAAGTTGTTAACATGTAGAGTTATACAAAAAAGCCCCAAAATATTCACATATAGGGTGACCCTTCTCCCACTCACCCCAAATGACAAATTTACAATTCTTTCTGCAATATTTAGTACAAATAAACTTAAGTTTTATGTCTGATTTTTCTGCTAACTTTCACGCATAAATGTCCAACATCATCTGTGTTATCAAATGAAAAGCCTCGTTCATGCCCTCAATAATATCAAGACAGCTATTTAAAGATAAATATGTCATATAACACAAATATTTAGTAACTAATTGCATTATACTCATGAAAATGAGATTTATCACAACGGCCAAGCGACACAACAATTGCTCACGTTTTTGTCCAGTTTTATCAAAAGTAAATTCTAATATAGAATCGTTAATAAAATTATAATCTTTCTGCAATCCAACCATATTTAGTACAAATAAACTTCAGTCTATGCCTGACTTGTCCACCAAATTTCAGTCATGAATATCCAACAGATTCTTGTTTTATTATCGTTCAATGATATGCAGGGACCATCTTATCAGTAGTCTAAATGGGCTTCACACTCTCCGGATCTTAATCCCCAGATTTCTATCGGTGAGCTTATCTCAAAGATAATGTCTATCAAAGCAATCGCCAGACTATTCCTGAACTGAAGAGAGACATCACAATCAAAGTCAATCGTATCCATGCGTGCAACGCAGAGGTGCACTTTTGGAGCATATCATTAAATGGCGATAGAACAAAGACGGTTGGACATTCATGTTTGAAACTTGGTGGACAAGTCAGACATAGACCAAATATTATTCGTACTAAACAATCAAATAATAAATATATTTTCAAATAATTATTAAAATAAGTAGAAAATATATGCAACCTCTGAAGATAGATATACAATAACTTTATAATGCCATACAGTAATTTCTTTTTTTAATTGGCTTTCTCATGAAATAAATTTGTTTTTATATGTGCAGAAAATAAAATAATACATTTAGAAATTAATAAAATTTAACAAAACTTACTTTTTAAAATCATTATATAATTTAGTCATCTGATTTACTCTTTCTATATATATATAACTAGAAAAATAATCGTACCAGGACCGGTAAAAAATGAATTAAAAAATAGAACAGATTTGCACCACTTCTATGCCCCATTACGAAGATTAAAATCAAGATATAATGCTACTAAAGCTTATGTCTAGAATTCTTATTCCAATTTTGATCAAAATCCATTACATGATTTTGATTCTAGAAAATGTCTAACATTCACAGGTTAAGCTTAAGGTGTCTTAAGAAGAAATTGAAATTCACTGAATCTTGCTTTATTTTGGTGTCTAATTGCCTATGGACCAAAGTCAATGCAAATCTGAAAACATTTAATTTTCAAATGATATGTTGTGTTCATATTAAGTCCCCTAAACATCCTTTAAAATACTCCAAATAAACTGAAATCTGTGGAAACTTTATGTCTAATACCTATTTGTAAAATTTCACAAAATCCGGAGGTATCTGTATTTTCATGAACAGCTTCCCTATCTCTTTGCGTCCTTTACATAAAACTAAATTTAACTACGTATAGCTCACATTCCTTATCCTTACACCTAGCAGCTGTGTTCCAAAATTCAGAATGATCGGTTAATTAGTTTAGGAGTGAATGCTGTACATATAAATATTTAAACATATACACATACCTAACTTAATATAAATAAGTATAAATATTACATTTTAATAATATATGATGTTATATATTTTGAATATAGTCGAACTCAATATTTATGTAGATGTAGTAGTTGAGTGTGTCGAAAAATATCCGTTGCAAGAGACAATGCTATCATTTAATTTTCGTAACATGTAAATAAAATCCTTCCACTACTTTCGTTGCTTTTCATACACTGCTTATTTGTGTCATGTTCTTTTTTCATAATTTTTTATTTGATATAGGGACCCACTTTATTAAGGAACCAATTACCATTGAGCAAGCTGACACTCTGACCAGTTCGCCACTGTAGATTATGATAGCAGTATCAATATTAAAATCGGAGGAAATTGCCCAATGTTCCAGATTCGGAGCAATCTTCGAGAATACTAGCAAAAAGTATTTGTTAGTATATATAATGAAAGTGTTGAGTTTGCTAATGAACAGCCGAGCATAACTGACCAGATACTACATTCCCCTGAATTGAGCATTGAAAAATAGTACATAAGTCGGAAATAGTATAGTAAACTGAATTGAGTATTAGAAGATAGTATAGTAGTACAATTAACAGAAGTAATAGTATAGTTTCCGCTTCAGACAGATACCAAATCTCCATTTCTAATAGATGATTTGATAATTGTGACATACTTTCGGTTACTGACAGACATCACATCTCAAATATGTATAATAATATGCTTGTACGTTCGTGTGTATGCACGTTATCACACTCCGCACCCATTAAAAAAAATAAGATCGATCGATCATCAAAGATGAAATACAAAAAGTAATTGCCGGTGATTTGATGTCGCTAATGATAACATTTCAATTTTTCTCATTTTAAAATGAATTGTTCCAAAATTGAAAAATATGTCATAAAATGAATTGGTTCGGGTCGACTTGAAAGTGACGTTCGTTTACTGATTTAAAAATATTTAGCTGACAAGTATTATTACAGTAAGAATAAAGAGAAGACAATACGTAAGCAACCATAAGGCTCTTCCCTACGATGATTTGGTTCAGAAGTATACTTCTTTATCAACTGGTTATAGTCATTTAACAATCCATTTGGGATGTTAAATACTATACACTATTCTTCAAATTTCTTTCTCGATACTGCTTTCTTTCCAGATAATTTTTGCATTTTCAAAATCTTAAGAAAAATTTTTGTCACTGGGCTTGATAAATTAGTTGTATCTTTAGAATTTTAACGATCTAATCATCATTGTGAACATTAGTTCAGTTGATGATATTCCCGAAATTATACTTTAGTTTGGAGTTATCCGACACACTCCGAGAAATTGTTGTAACTATTTATGTTCAGTTTCTCATCTGTAACTTAATGCTTACTTCAACGTATCTACTACAAACTTGGTTGGTACGGAGTGGTTGTCACATAACTAATTCAAAATTCTTTGCAGAAATCTTCAGATTCTTTAACCGTAAATCGAGTTCGATTATCAGACACAATTGTATCAGGAATAGCAAATCTTGTGCAAAAGGTGTATTACGTTTTTCGACAAGTTTCCTATATTTGACAACTCATGACTACTTCGTGGAACTATCTACCACAATAAAGTAATAAACACCCATGTCCTGCATAATAAATATGTAGCCTTGATCAGGGGCTGTCCTTTTTCGGCTATTGGTTGCCACAATTATGACACTCCTTATTTTAAAATGAACTATTTTTTTTATTATTAAAGTCTGTTTGTCTGCATCCATAATAATGATACATTTGTTGTTCTCTTTTCCAACTGAGTGTATGTGTGAAATATATCTTTTCACAATTTTTAGGTAGTATGTCATAAATTTACTATTTGTTGACAGCTACTTAGTAATGTCAGCTTTGAATCTTGTTCCAGTTTTGATAGTAGACGTAGACATATTTCAGTGTTTCTCAGGGTTGTTACTCCTTGTACGAATATGAGTCATTTAAACATATAAGTACAGTGGTCGATCATAGTTTATGGCAACCCGAAGGCTCCCTTTCCGTTAGCTACTACACCCAGATGTAGGGGAGGGCGCCACTCCTTTCCAAGGATTACTCCTTTTTTGTTGTTTTGTTTTGATTTATGTTTTAAATGACGGGGAGGCCAGTTCGACTTGACTTTAGCGTTGTTTCAATGAATATATATATATATATATATATATATATATATATATATATATATATATATATACACATATATAAAATGGAAATAATATTCCAACGTAATGGAAAATGAAAAAAAAAAAGAAAACCAAAAATATTATTTATGTATTCATCAACGTTTTGTCTTTATTTAAAGACTTCCTCAGGATGACTGTTTTGAGGAAATAACACCAATCATCCCGAGGACGTCTCGAAATAAAGACGAAACGTTGCTGAATACATAAATGATATTTTTGGTTTTTCTTTTTTCATTTTCCATTAAGTTGGTATATTATTTCCATTTTTAATCATCTCTCTCTTTCTCGCTCTCTCGCTCTCTCTCTCTCTCTCTCTCTCTCTCTCTCTGTCTCTCTCTAAGTTTCTCACACTCACTATTCACTACACTTGCAAAAGTAGTACACTCTGTTGTATCTTCTTTTGCCAACGGATGTTGAAAAGTGAACTCCTTTCGCCAACAATGTTTGTTAATAGTAAAAATGGTTTATAGAAACTAAATATCTTTCGGAATTTTTGGTAGTATGTAATTAGCATACTTCTCATGTACAATGGCTCCGAATTTTTCGGGCAATAATAGAACTTTTTCCTCGTCTGATCAGATAGAACAATATTTTTTAAATATTTTCTCATATCTCCGAAAACGTGACCTCTTCTTCTAAACTGTGGTTAAATTTTCCAATTGTTTATTACAGAACCCTGAGAAAAAGAGTCAGAGTTATCTTAGTCACTTTCTATTATGAACTTTTAAAAAAGTTTTGGAAACCATTTCTCCTGTCGTCAGTGATAATCCTAATACTTCCATGTCTTGACTACACTATTTTTCTAGTTGGTTTCAAAAGTCTAACATAAAACTTTTCCATGTTTTTGTTTAACTTAGCGAACCACGTTTGCATCTTTCTCCTTATTTTTTTTAATACCATATTGGTCAATAAAAAATCCTTTGTCACCAGTCGACAGTTAAACAGTAATAAATATACTTAGAATTCAATGTTTCTTGATTTTTTATCTCTGAATAAACACATACACTATTAATAAGTCTTTTCGGATTAGTTCATTCTGGTAGTAAGAGGTGGTTATCTCTCCCCAACAGTTTTATTATTTAGCTTGATTCTTTTTTATGTTCATATGTGGAGGGGTATTTAGTGTCTGTTAGTATGTCTTTAGTGTCTGTTAGTATGAATTTAGTGTCTGTTAGTATGCATTTTGTGTCTGTTTGTATGCATTTTGTGTCTGTTAGTATGAATTTAGTGTCTGTTAGTATGAATTTAGTGTCTGTTAGTATGCATTTTGTGTCTCTTAGTATGAATTTAGTGTCTGTTAGTATGCATTTTGTGTCTGTTAGTATGCATTTTATGTCTGTTTGTATGCATTTAGTGTCCGTTAGTATGAATTTTGTGTCTGTTACTATGCATTTAGTGTCTGTTAGTATGTATTTTGTGTCTGTTAGTATGCATTTAGTGTCTCTTAGTATGCATATAGTATCTCTTAGTATGCATTTTGTGTCTGTTAGTATGCATTTTGTGTCTGTTAATATGCATTTGAGGCTAAATAGAAAAAGTCTACCTGGTGACGGCTTCCAGTTTTGAAATCGAAAATAGACAAGAAGTGTTTATCAAATAACAGTTACCATTATATTTTAGGTAAGATGTGTTTTAAGAGCAATTAATAATTTGTTTTTACCATTTTTTATTATTATTAACACCTACGACAATCAAACTGTTTTTTATCATCGGGAATTTTAATTTTTTTATTACAAATAATCAAATCAAAATTTTTGTTCGGAGAGGGCGTTTTACTTTGTAGGCGATTACGTGTGGTTTTACGACCTTGCCACTCGGATATAGGATTAGTAATAAAAGCAATTTGGTTAACTCTCTTAACAAGATATTTACACACTAATGACATTTAAAATTCTACCAAAATCTAAGCAGTCTAAAATAATGAGTGTTAGTGTACCTACCTTTAGGGGCTACATGAAGTCTTCTGCGTCACTATAAATACCGGAAGCACATGCCTCTCCGTGTTGGAACTACTCTAGTCCTCCCACCTTCCCGACCTTGTGTCACATATTCCTGCGGTGGGAGGGAATTAAATACCTAGAAACTACTCTAGTCTTATACTGGCAGACAGACAGACGTTCAACCACTCTCTTTATATGCTGTATTTATACTTTCTTCAATGTACTTTTTTTCACTTAATCCCGGATCTTGTTTCCGGACCCCTCACAGGTCCACAACAATGGGGGATGTAATGTATGTAACATGTGCAGACAGAGTAGTGTCCCTTGAACTAAGAAACCAACTAACATCCGGGTTTTCACTACGCATGTGTAGCCGCCATTACAGTAGTATCATCGTGTAAAGAACGACTAATAAAACGAGTTTAAATATACATCCCCTTTTGTGAGTTTATTACAAATTGGCGACGAAGATTCGAAGAAAAAACGAATTATGGCTACTTTCGGTCGGTTGGAATCGTTTGATAGTACAAGTGAACAATGGGACCAATATATCGAACGTCTGGAGAACTTTTTCGAAGCAAACGAGATACCCGACGATACAGCTCACGTGAAAAAGAGGAAAGCGATTTTTTTATCGGTTTGTGGGAGCAAGGTATATAAACAAATATCAAGTTTATTAGCTCCAGAAAAACCGAAAGATAAAGAATTTGACGAACTTATCAAAATCATGCAAAATTATTTCAGCCCAAAGCCGTCTGTGATCGTTCAGAGAACAAAGTTTTATACAAGAAACCGCCAACCAGGCGAGTCGATCACAGATTATGTAGCAGAATTAAGAAGCATGTGTGAAGATTGTCGTTTTGGAACGTTTTTGGACGAAATGCTACGGGATAAACTCGTAGTAGGAGTAAACGATGACAACATTCAGAGGAGACTACTTGCAGAGAAAGACACAATAACTTTTAACGAAGCTTTCAAAATAGCGGTCAACATCGAATCTGCCTCCAAACATTTACGAGATATTCAAACAAAAACAATAGAAGTAAACAAAATTGTCACACCACCACGGAGGCAGACCGAAAAAATAAAATATGAGAACAGATCGAATGAAAGGTCGGAAGAAGAGTGTACTCGTTGTGGAGCAACACACGAAACAAGTAAGTGTCCTTTTAGATATGCCATGTGTCACTACTGTAAAAGACAAGGGCACATAGCAGAGAAATGTTTTAAATTAAACATGAAAAAGAAACCCCCCAATAGGTTAGAAAAGAAAAAAAATTCAGTGAGGAAAATAGAAGGGGAAGCCACAGACTCGGATAATTCCGAGGAAGTTTATACCATAAATAGGATCAGAGTGCCACTGGAAAAAGTAGACCCCTATTGTGTAGACATCAACATTTGTGACAAGAGGGTTTCTAATGGGACTAAAAACGTGGAAAAAAATAAACAACAAAAAGTTGCTGGAGCCCACAAAAGTGCGTCTGAGGTCTTATACAGGAAATTGCATCCAGGTGATTGGACAAACAAAAGTTCCAGTGCAGTTGGACAGTCGTCGGGTGGAATTACCGTTAATTGTGGTAGCGGGGGATTCACCCACACTCCTGGGAAGAAACTGGCTGCAACATGTGAGGTTGCCATGGAAGGAGATTTTTAAGGTGCAGACAATAAAGGAGACTGACCAAGACAAATTGAAAGAAATATTAGCAAAGCATGAGGCTGTGTTCGATGGGAAGTTAGGTCAAGTGAAAGGAACCCAGGCCAGTTTGTATATACACGCAGAGGCAAAACCCAGGTATTTCAAACCAAGGTCAGTACCCTATATGCTGAAGAAGAAAATAGAAGAGGAATTAGGAAGACTGCAAAAAGAAGGAACAATTTCACCAGTGGAATTCTCTGAATGGGCTACACCAATAGTACCCATTTTAAAAGCGGATCAGTCTGTACGTATTTGTGGGGACTATAAAGTGACAATCAATCCAGTCACTAAATTGGATAATTATCCAATACCAAAAACAGAAGATCTGTATGCGACATTGGGTGGAGGTGAGGCCTATACCAAGCTAGATTTAAGCAAGGCTTACCAGCAATTACTGATGGATGAAAAATCTAGGAAATTAACAACTATCAATACTCATAAAGGCCTTTTCATGTACAACCGACTATGCTATGGATTGAAATCAGCCCCAGGAATATTTCAGAGAACTATGGAAAACATTTTGCAGGGCATTGAAAATGTAATTGTTAGAATTGACGACATTCTACTGACAGGCAAAACCAGGAAAAAACACTTAGAGACCCTGGAGGAAGTTTTAAACAGGCTAGGAAAAAGTGGAATTAAATTAAACCGGGAAAAATGCAAATTTTTAGTGCCCGAGGTATTATATCTAGGCCACATAGTAAACAGGGAAGGCATAAAACCTGCAGAGAAAAAAGTGAAATCGATCAAGCAGGCACCACGCACAACATCGGTAAAGGAGCTACAAGCTTTTCTGGGGATGATAAATTATTATGCCCAGTACATTCCGAACATTTCAAACATTCTAGCTCCTTTGCATCAGTTATTGAAGAAGGAATCAATATGGGAGTGGACGTCAAAACAAGAAAGAGCATGGGAAGAAGCAAAAGAACAATTAACTTCCTCAAAAGTGTTGGTACATTTCGACCCAAACAAAGCCGTGACAGTGGCATCTGATGCTTCCCCATATGGGGTGGGTGCTGTACTATCTCACATCATGGAGGATGGCTCCGAAAGACCAATAGCTTTTGTATCACGGACCCTCGCACCAGCAGAAAAGAATTACGCCCAAATTGATAAGGAGGCATTGGCAGTAGTTTTTGGGGTGAAAAAATTTCAACAGTATCTGTATGGAAGGCCATTCACATTATATACTGATCATAAGCCGCTCTTGGGATATTTTAAAGAAAATAAGAAAATCCCAGAGATCAGTTCGGCGAGAATTCAACGTTGGGCAGTAATCCTATCTGCATATTCATACCAGCTAGAATATCGGGAGGGAAGAAAAAATGGAAATGCCGATGGGTTGAGTAGGTTGCCAAGATCTACAACACTGGGAGAAGTGCCCATACCAGAGGAGAACATTATGCTGCTAGACTACCTGGATCAAGCTCCTGTTACACATCAAGAAATCGCCAGGTGGACAAAAAAGGATAAACTCCTAAAACAGGTGCTGGACTATGTGAAAAATGGGTGGCCAGAGAAGTGTCCTACTACAGAAGATTGGCACCCTTATTTTAATAGAAGACATGAATTGGGAATTGTGGAGGAATGTTTACTGTGGGGAAAGCGAGTAGTGGTGCCAATACAAGGGCGGAAAGAACTTTTAGAGGCACTCCATGAGGGACATCCAGGAATTGTAAAAATGAAAGGGCTGAGCAGAAGCTATTTCTGGTGGCCAAAATTAGACCAGGAAATAGAATTTAAGGTGAGAAATTGCTATGAGTGTCAACAAACCAATCAAATGCCAGCAACCGCACCTTTACATCCTTGGGAAATCCCTGAAGAGGAGTGGTCCAGACTTCACATAGATTATGCAGGCCCATTTAAAGGTCACATGTTTCTGGTAATAGTGGATGCGTTCAGCAAATGGTTAGACGTCTACATGTCAAACTCATCCACCACAAACGCCACCCTGGAACACCTACAAAGATGTTTTGCAACTCACGGGTTGCCCCAAAAAATTGTAACTGATAATGCAGCCGTTTTTGTAGGTGAAGAATTCCAAGCATTTATGTCAAGACAAGGAATCCAACATATCACAACAGCTCCAAAACACCCATCTTCAAATGGATTGGCTGAAAGATATGTGCGGATTTTTAAGGAAGGAATGAAAAAAATGAGTCATGAGAAAGGCTCCCTAAGTTCAAAACTGAGCCGTTTCTTGTTGTCATATAACTCCACACCACAAACGGTCACTGGCATATCACCAGCAGAATTATTAATGAACCGGAAAATAAAGACAGTTTTGGATTGGATCATTCCGCAGAAAACTACAGTGAGGGAACGTATGAGAAAACACCAGGAAATTCAAAAGAAAAATCATGACAACTCTCGGAGCATACGAGAATTTAGAGAAGGTGAATTAGTCTGGGCCAAAAATTTCTATACAGGACCAAGATGGAAAAAGGGAGTGGTCAAGAGACGGACAGGTCCATTGTCATATGAAATTAAACTGGAGTCGGGGACAGTGGTAAGGAGACATGTGGATCATGTAAAAAAACAGATGGAGCTGGACGCAGATAGAGCTTCGGAAATAGGAAGAACAAGTCCACAAAATAGAAATCAAAATTTGGATACAGACTGGGTGATTCCACTGACCTCAGGCACCAGTAGTCCAGGTAGCTTGAGTCCGGACCAGGAAATAACAAATGGAGGGGGGAATACACAGCAGGAGGCCCCAGTAAGAGAAACCATTAGATGTGGTGAAAGAACAAAAAACAAACCGACGCACTTGAAAGACTATGTCACATAAACAAGTAATTCGGAACTATGGGTGGAGGGATGTAATGTATGTAACATGTGCAGACAGAGTAGTGTCCCTTGAACTAAGAAACCAACTAACATCCGGGTTTTCACTACGCATGTGTAGCCGCCATTACAGTAGTATCATCGTGTAAAGAACGACTAATAAAACGAGTTTAAATATACATCCCCTCTTGTGAGTTTATTACAGGGGACTGTTTTTTTTTTTATAAACACCGCTTGTCAATTTCCGATTTCAAAACTAGAAACCGTCGCCAAGTAGACTCTATTTATCTTTCCGCATTTAATATTATTTAATGCATTATCTGATTGATTAAAATGTTTACTTATCAGGGAAAGTCATGCATTATATATCCTATTCTACTATGTATGAAATAAAAGAGCAGACTAAACTATTGTAGGGGACAAGGCCTAACTACCACCGGGCAAAAGACACCGGTGAGTTAGGTCCCCTTGTTAACCACAGATCCTGGCTAGATACTCCAGAGAGAAGGACCTATTTAACTTTCGCCGTGTAGGGTAAGACCTCACGCGGTAGAGAACAAAGTAACCTCTGCCAAATTGGTAGAGTCCCACCATAAATGGTGAGTAACATTTCTTGTGTGTTCTATTGTGTAGTGTTGTCAGTTGTCTTTACCTTTGTCGAAGCGAATAAATGTTTGTAAACTGTAAAAAAAAAAAAAAAAAAAAAAAAAAATGTGAGAGCTTGGGCAAAAATGTGCGTGAAGTGTCAGAAAGCCAAGATCGGACGCCATACTCGAGCCCCTCTAGGCACGTTTCCAGTACCTGATGAGAGATTCAAGCACATTCACATAGACATTACGGGACCATTTCCCACATGTGAAGGTCAGTGCTATCTATTAACATGCGTCGACAGGTTCTCACGATGGTTCGAAGCCCTTCCCATGCCAGACATGACAGCATATACAACAGCCAGAACATTCCTTGCCGGCTGGGTGGCAAGATTCGGTGTCCCGGAGAACGTGACTACAGACAGAGGTCGACAGTTTGAGTCTGAAATGTTTCACAAACTGTCAAAACTTTTGGGCACCAGGAACATCCACACTACGGCTTATCACCCCCAAGCAAATGGTATGGTCGAGCGTTTGCACCGCAGCCTGAAAGCTTCTTTACGTGCGGAGCTTACTAACAATACCAAGTGGCTAGAACACCTTCCACTGATCTTGTTGGGGCTGCGCACCACAGTAAAGAAAGAGATGGACTGTTCGGCAGCTGAAGCACTGTATGGAACGACACTGCGGCTACCTGCACAGTATTTCTTCGAGGCGCCAAAGAAAGTGTGGGACGTAACAGCATTCGTCGACAGACTGACCTCAAAAATGGCCAAGATGGCATATTCACCTTCAGGGGAGAATAAGTGCACTAAAGTGTATTTGCCAAAGCATCTAAAATCGTGTACTCACGTATTCGTCCGCGATACTGCTAGGTCGCACTCGCTGCAACCACCGTATCGCGGTCCATTTAAGGTAATCAAGAGGCACGAAAAAATTTTCAGCGTTCTTATTAAGAACATGGAACAAAACATTTCTGTGGACCGGCTAAAACCTGCAGTACTTGAAGATGCCTACCTAGAAGTAACACCTCCAAGTGTGGTGCCCATGGACATGACACTTGAAAAAACAAAAAAAAAGACACGTTCAGGCAGACACGTGAGGTGGCCTAGACATTTAGAGAATTTTGTCTCCACATAAAAAAAAAAAAAAAAAAATGTTTTTGTTTGTTTATATTAAATTTCAGATACTCTGTATTTTGGGGGGGAGTATTGTAGGGGACAAGGCCTAACTACCACCGGGCAAAAGACACCGGTGAGTTAGGTCCCCTTGTTAACCACAGATCCTGGCTAGATACTCCAGAGAGAAGGGCCTATTTAACTTTCGCCGTGTAGGGTAAGACCCCACGCGGTAGAGAACAAAGTAACCCCTACCAAATTGGTAGAGTCCCACCATAAATGGTGAGTAACATTTCTTGTGTGTTCTGTTATGTAATGTTGTGAACTGTCTTTACCTTTGTCGAAGTGAATAAATGTTTGTAAACTGTACTTGGTCGATTCCTTCTTCATTTAATATTTCCCCATAGATAACGTAGTTTAGCAAGCCTCTTTTCCCATACGGATTAGTGTAAAGATAATAAACTCCACATCCTAACCCTGGGAACCGCTATGCTAACACTATCAAGCAATTGTAGAACAACCGGCAAACTAGAAGAGTACTGACTCAAAATAAGCAGCAAACGGTGTTTGATCAGATTTAGTTCCTAATATTTATTAGAAAACGCGCTCGCAAAATGTTAGAAAGAGCGTCGAAAAATGTTGGGAAACTCGTCGCAAAATGTTAGGAAACGCGTCGCAAAATGTTGGAAATTTAAGACTGCAAGGGCTCGAAATCCCACAACAGGCACGAAAACTGAACCGTTGCAAACACTAACAGTAAACAAAGCAACAAAATAGGAAAATAGATAAATAAATAAATGAACGCTAGCGCGTGCTTATCTGCTTTTCAAAGTGGCGACGTTGCTCTTTTAGCGTCGCGGTTCGTTCTGCCTGGTAACATCTAACATAATAAGAAAACGAGACCCTTTCATAGGCCTAACGGAATAAGTAGTGTTCCCCTAAAATAATTATGGCTGGGGAAATAACCTCTCGGTGAGAGAAGAAAAAAACACCATGACTTACTTGGACAGAATGTCCAGTTAAAAGTAAATAACTCTAAAAGAAAAACAAAAAAAAATCTCGGCCGAGATTCACTCATAAATAATAAGAGAAATGAGTATCTCTGACCTCCCAACTGGACCATTAAAAAAACGTAATATGTGTCCACCAGTATAGAATACAGACACACGTAAACCAGCCCCAACTGGGTCCCAACCGAGTCATTAAATAAAACATCATATGTATCAACCAGTATGGAATACAGACACGTGTAAACAAGCCCAAACTGGGCCCTTACTTAGCCATTAAAAATAACGTAATGTGTCCACCAGTATTGAATACAGAAACGCGTAAACCAGCCACAAGTGGGTCCCAACTGAGCCATTAAATAAAACATAATTTGTCCACCAGTATGGAATACAGACACGCGTAAACCAGCCCCAACTGGACTATCAAATACCCAACCTTTTCTTCATCTTCCTGTCAACGTGATTCACGTGTGCTGATAACCCCTCCCCCTCCTCTTCCAAGAAGGGAAGGTAATCCTAACACCACTTAGAATTGAGGCAAGGAAAATTCTTTCACGCTCCACTTAAGAGAAAAAAAATTTTGTTTAAAATGCCCGAAATCCTCGATTTTCAGACAATGTCCGTTACTCGTATGGATGTAGCAAATAACCTTCAATCCATTCCAATACAAAAACAAACGTTAATAAACGTTGTCGTAAGAAAACTAGAAATTCAAAAGAAACCTTAATTTATCTTATATCGTTTAAGATAAATTCATGGCTTACAAAGGAAAGAGTCTTAGAAGTAATATTGTATCTGAAACTCCCTCAAATAGAAGCAAGAATATATGGTGATATTCTAGCAAGAAGTTTAACAATAAAAAAATATAGAAGGAATGTCAAAAGACAAGGAATCCTTCAAATTGTAGGAATATTTTGTAATATTCCAGTTATTCTTCCTCAGAAGAAATGGTTATAATGTCGTCTTTAGACGAACAAAACTAAAGCCTGGAAGCAATCCAGCGGCAAGTTCAATGTCAAAAGTCAAAAACAGAAGGAATGCGGTAAACATTTTTCCCCCAATTTATGTAACACAAACTGGTCTGCAAACGCTTGTTTTTTGCGAGTGTGGTTTCTGTTGTTTTTTCGCAAACTGTCTGGATAAGCCAAACGAACCCAACACTGCCAGTGTCGTCGCAAAATGTTAGGAAACGCGTCGCAAAATGTCGGAAATTTAAGACTTCAGGCACGAAAACGCCAACAGTAAACAAAGCAACAAAATAGGAAAATAGATAAATAAATGAACGCTTGCGCGTGTTTACCTGCTTTTCAAAGTGGCGATGTTGCTCTTTTAGCGTCGCGGTTCGTTCTGCCTGGTAACATCTAACATAATAGGAAAACGAGACCCTTTAATAAGTCTAACGGAATAAGTACAGTGTTCCCCTAAAATAATTATGGTTGGGGAAATAACCTCTCGGCGGGAGAAGCAGAAGAATAAACAAAACAAAAAACACTGACTTACTTGGACAGAATGTCCAACTAAAACTAAATAGCTCTAAAATAAAATATATCGACCGAGATTAACTCGTAAATAATAAGAGAAATTAGTATCTCTGACCTCCCAACTGGACCATTAAAAAAAGCGTAATATGTGTCCACCATTATGGAATACAGACACGAGTAAACCAGCTCCAACTGGGTCCCAACTGGGTCCCAACTGAGTCATGTAATAAAACGTAATATGTGTCAACCAGTATAGAATACAGATACGCGTAAACCAGCCCAACTGGGTCTCAACCGAGCCATTAAAAAAAAACGTAATATGTGTCCACCAGTATGGAATACAGACACGCGTAAACCAGCCCCTAACTGCGTCTCATCCGAGCCATTAAATAAAATAAAAAACGTAACATTTATCCACCAGTATGGAATACAGACACACGTCAACCAGCCCCAACTAGATCCGAACCGAGTTATTAAATAAAACGTAAAATGTGTCTACCAGTATGGAATACAGACACGTGTAAACCATCCCCAACTGGGCCCCAACTGAGCCATTAAAAAAAAACGTAATATGTCTCCACCACTATGGAATACAGACACGTGTAAACCAGCCTAAACTGGGTCCCAACTGAGCCATTAAATAAAACCGTAATATGTGTCCACCAGCATGGAATACAGACACGCATAAACCAGCTCCAACTGTACTATCAAATACCCAACCTCTTCTCCATCTCCTTGCCAACGTGATTCACGTGTGTTGATAACTCGTCCCTCCCACTCTTCCCAGAAGGGAAGGTAATCCTAACACCACTTAGAATTGAGGTAAGGAAAATTCCTTCATATTAAAGACTACCTCTTTTGGGTCACTTACTCTTCTGGTTTGTTAAGTTTTGTTCTAATTTTTATTTATTAATTTATTTATTAAATTGTTAGATGAAAATACAGACTAATTAACAAAGCGCCCTCTCCGCCCTATGTTAAGAATGGCTTTCTAAATAATCTTTTTCCGGTTCCGGATCATACTGAAATAACAACGTCATTATTTAGAAAGCCATTCTTAACATGGGAAAGGGGGCGTTGTTAACTATTCTCTACTTTCACGTGACAATTTAATAAATACATTAATAAATTTGTGAAACTGAAACTCTCTTCGGAAGTTATAATACGGATGAAGTTTAATATCAAGAACTAAATCTGACCGAACACCGTTTGCTGCTGACTTTGAGTAAGGTACTCTTCTCGTTTGCCGAACAACCAGTCTGGGAGAACGAAAACTCCAAAATAACACCAGTTCTTCTCTGATAAATGTCGTCTTGGGTTTCTCCTGGCCACTGGACTTAAGCAATGACGTTTAGATATTTAGCAATCTTTGCTTCACTAAAAACTTGTTGCACAAATATCCTTTAAGGGTATATCCACTTTCTCGCAAGAGAGTAAGATAACTTTAGATTTATATATATATATTTATGGATGACTACATATGCCTCCCCACCTTCGTGGATTGAGCACTCTGTTAAGGAAAAACATCGACTGCCATTAATAACAATACAAAGCTCTTTCACCCTAGACAGCTGATAATGCGTATGCAAGCATTAACATTTCACTTACTCCATGCAGTTGATAAGAAATCCGACTGTTGACAAAACAGTCGGTGGTTGATCTCAACTTGAATCAGTTGCTAGTCAAGCCGAACTAAAGCACTGTGATACAACGAAACGGTCTCTCTGTAGATGACTTTTTTTTATAGACATACATATATCCATTGTATAGATACTAATTGTCTTATGTTATGATTAGTATTACCTGTGCAAACACCACTATCGTTAATAGTATTACTTAAATGCTTATAATCCAGTCAATCTAGCTGATTTTTTGGCTGAACCTCAAACAAATTGCTAACAAAGATTTGTTTTTCACTTGTATATCGGGCGTGAATGACTTCTCTTTCAGATAAAAAAAGTTTACCAAAATTAGCCTTGCGGAAAGAGGTCAACGGGCGCCATCTTTAAAGATTGACGCCGATTCTAGCCTCCCCTCTCTCCACTCAATTTCGGTAAATTCATCTTCAAAAATACAAAATGTAGCAACGTGAAATTGGATAAAACCAACAGTTTTCATAAAGTTAAATATAATTATAACTTCTTATGCCTTATTTTTGTCTCTTTTGATGTATTACTGCAGGAGCTTAATATTCTATCATATTCTAATTTCAGGTTGGCCAAAGTGAAGTATCGATAATTATGGATGCTGACAAGTGTGCTATTTGCAACAATAAACTGTGCAGTAATGAAGAAACATTCATCGTCAGCCAGAAGGGCATCGGTTCCATTAACAGAGCTTCTGAACAACGTGGAGAGAAAATCATAATTCAGATTGGTCAACATCTTCACCAGAAATGCAGACAGCGTTGCATCAACCGCAAATACATTTACCGTAAAAACAAGTCCACCCATGATGAAATGCTATCCCGTGCAAGCCGCTCTTTGTGTGTGTTTAACTTTCAGGAACATTGTCTTTTTAGTGGTTCTGGAGCAAAATCTGATAGAAAGAAAAGAGGTGTTGATGTTTCCCATGTAGAAACTATTGAGTGTAAGGACAGAGTGGTAAAAGTTTGTGAGAAAGTCCGAAAAAAAGATGGCTGGGCATCCACTGTTAAAGGTAGAATAGGTTATGTATTGATTTACTCCTCTCCAGGAGTTAGGCACAAGGCCAGTTTTTATCTTACTCCCACAAGTAAGATGTGACCCAAGGTCGGGTCGGGAAAGTGGGGTTTAAAAATCGCCTGGGCAGCCCCGTCGGCATTCCCCGGTAGAGGCGCCTCAGGCAGTAAGCAATAAACTTACTCCTCCCCAAAGAGGGGAGGCTCCTAGAACTGCACAGGACAGACCCATTGACGGGCGTAAATCAAGACCCGAAGGACAAGACAACACCAGTATGGATTGCAGTATCCATCGGACCAGATACTATACTTTGATCTTAGTCAAAAGGCCAAGAAGGCCTTGTTTCAGAAGAAGCACGTTATCACAGAAAATGTTTTGCAAACTTTGATTCCAATAAAAACATTCCTAAGGTATTGTCTTCTGCTTATTATTCTAAGAAACCAAACCTTGGTAGACCAGAGGATTCAGAGAAAAACATGGCATTTCTGGAAGTTGCTAAATATTTGCAGCAAAATGACGAGGAGCAAGTCACCATTGGCGATCTTGTTAAAAAAATGGAAGAAATTCTCGAGGACACTGGCTTTGAACCATACAGTCTCTCATACATGAAATTATTGGGAAACATAATGTTGTTACATTCTTAAGTACAGCGAAATGTATTCTCCATGAATTCTATGCACAGAGTCGCTCAACAGACAATTCCGAATCAGAGGCCATTAGAATCATAGAGACGGCAGCCAAGCTTATCAAGAATGACATTAAAGTTCAGAATATTACCTGTCTAAGAATGATCTTGAACAGGATGCGATTCTTGAATATGTTCCTAAAACATTGTTGATCTTTCTCAGGAAGATATTTTCAGGCAAAGACAATGATTTGAAACTTGCATCAGTTCGTCAAGCAATAATGCAGGCTGCTAGACCCAGAGTTCTCCTTGCACCTTTGCAGTTTGGTTTAGCAGTGGAAATGCATGACCAATTTGGACTGAGGTTCGTAATTGACACTCTGAATAAGCATGGCTTCTCTTCATCTTACTAGGAAGTCCAGAAATTCGAAAGAAGTGCTGCTCTTGTTTATGGCGCTGAAACTCTCTCTCCTATTGAAACTGAATTTGTGCAGTTCGTAGCTGATAATGTGGACCATGATGTAAGGTGTATTGATAGATTGAAAACATTCCATGGTATGAGCATCATGGCATCTTTTACACCCGGGAAAGTTAAGCAAAACCAGTTCCAAGGATTCAGGTCCTTTCAGAAGATATAAGGGTTGGAAGGATAACCATCAGGTACCTAGATTCACAGCACACCAACAAACCACCAGTGACATTTAAAAAGCTCCAGCCCAAGAAAGCTGTCGATACCACTGCTAATGTTGACATCCTTTGGGAGGTTTCACTAATTTCACATCCGTCCAGACCCACATGGTCAGGCCTTATGCAGTCAGTGCACAAAGGTAAATATCCTGGGAAATCAGCCACAGTTTTTTGCCAATGATCAACATGAACGCTGGTAACCCAACCTGCATGTACTCAACGTTATGTTACATTAGTGATTTAGCCAGGAAAAACAACATTACACCAATTCTAACATTCGATCAACCACTTTGGTACAAAGCAATGATGATAGTCGAGTCACAGCCTAGTTCCAGTCCTTTGAAATCATTTGTCTTGCTACTTGGTGGGCTCCATACACAGACGAGCTTTCTGGGTCAATTGGTCATTTGATGACAGTCTCTGGATTGCAAGAATTTTTTGAACTTGTGTATGCTGAAAACACAGTCAAGCACATGCTAAGTGGAAAAGCAATTGAATAAGCCATTCATGCTCACTTATGAGTTGATGCTGTTCTGAATGCTATTTTGTTAGCGAAAGCCTATGATTTGCCAGTTTCACATGTCACTGAGGATGATCAACCCAACACTGATGCAGAAGAGTCATTTCCTCAAAATAAAGACCTGAAGGAAGCTCAAGGGCTATTGAAAGACCTTCATCAGAGTCTATGACCAGGATTGCCCAGAGAATCAACCATGTGAAAGGTTGTGATGGTTGACCAGCGAACAGCAAAATTGTGGATTCAATACTTTGATATGGTGAAGATCCTACAATTGTTTATGAAGGCAGAGCACACCGGGAACTGGAAATTGCACCTTGACGCTGTAAGTAAAACGCTGTCAATATTCGTTGCAGCAAGACACATCCTATATGCAAAGTCGGCCTACTTGTACTTGCAGCAAATGGAGGGGCAGCCGAAAAGCCATCTTGAAGTGTACCAGAAATTTTCTAAAGGATTATATGTGATTAGACGGAGTGATCGCTACTGGGCTGGCTTGTTGATGGATCTGGTTATTGAGCAGGTGCTAATGAGAAGCATGAAGACGTTGGAGGTCTTATACATGGCAGAGGAATGGACGAAATTCAACAATTGGTTTAGACGCTATCACTGCCAGCGTGCACTGAAATAAAGTTTACAATGCAAGAACTAGCAGGCATTCGTTATGGCATTAGCGACCAGCACCAGGAGGCTACTTCAGCAAGAAAAGAGTGAGATGTGAGGGATACATGGAAGCTCCTTGCATTTCTCCAGACATATGACCTTTTCATGGAAGGTCCATCCATTCACAGCATTTCAAGTGGAGTAACTGGAGACAAAAAGGTGAATGTGGACAGAGCATCTCCATAGGAGAGGCAATCATAGTTTCAATGGTTGGAGAAAATGTCCACGAGTACATTTTTAAAAGAAAGAATCAGGCAATTACACTTGGGTCAAAAGTTTCGCTCAGCAAAGATGAAGCAGTTGAGACTGATCCACAACTCCTATTCCAGAGACTGTGTGTGCTATCTACCAATGAACCCTCAACTCAGCAGCAGCAAGAACATTTCCAGTAGGAGCTTTGTGGTTACCCACCTGCACTTTTTGATTCTTTCGGACTACCAGAGGCAAAAGAAAACGGCATTGGCAGACGCAATATAGGAACTAACTTCCCCTGTACAATCAGGTCAACAGTCTTCAGATTCACAGTATCTCTTGGATGGTGGAGCACTACTTCACCGCCTCCTATGGCAAAAAAGTCACACATTTGATGAGGTCTGTGCCCAATACCGCAGATATGTCACAACTAGATATGGAAAAGCATGCATTGTCTTTAATGGGTATGAAAGTGGTCCATCCATTAAAGACGTGACTCACCGCCACCGATCAGGGGGCTCTGTTGGTGTTAATGTGTCACTGACCCCTTTAATGGTGTTCAAATTAAAAAAGGATGTTTTCCTAGCTAATCAAGAAAACAAACAATTGTCCATCAACTTGCTGGGAAATAGTTTGGAGAAAGCAGGTTGTAAAGTAGTCCATGCAGATGGGGACGCTGACGTATTGATTGTGCAGACTGCTTTAGAACTGGCACAAACAGGAGAAACCATTTTGATAGCAGATGACACTGACTTATTATTCTTTCTATATAATCATGCCAAAAGAGATGATAGTTACAACGTCTTCTTCGTGCCACAACCAAAGGATAGCGCAAAAAGTGTGAAAGTCTTGAACATCAAAGAGATGAGGAAATATTTGGGAGATGTGGTCTGTTCCAACATTCTTTTCATCCATGCACTACTGGGTTGTGATTCTACATGGAATTGGGAAGGCAGCATCCCTTTGAAAGGTGATGAACAATAGAAACTTCCTCAAACTGGCAGAAGTGTTTGGCAAGGATAGCAATGCAGAAGAGGTTATTGAAGCTGGAAGAAGGCTTTAGTGTTCCTGTACAATGGTAATGATGGGGAAAACATCAATCATCTCCGACTGAGGTGCTTTAAGGAAAAGGTTGCAAAAAGCTCAAAATATGTTGAGGCCAAATCATTGTCACAAACAAGAGCAGCTACGAAATTCCACAGCCTTCGAGTTTACTTCCAAATTCGGGGATAGAAATGTAGAAACCCAAGCTAAAACCTGACGAGTGGAGATGGAAACTTTCAGATGATAAATTACAGCCAATCAAGACTCACTTGCCAGCTGGTCCTGTAAATTTGTTGGCTATAATTAGGTGTAACTGTACTTCAGGGTGTACTACAGCAAGATGCAGTTGCAGGAAACATGGCATTGACTGTTCAAACTTGTGTAATAATTGTAAAGGCCTCCACTGCAGCAACTCACCACAGCCAGATATTGATAATGATGATGAAGTTACCTTTGACTAGTTCTTGACAAGAAATGGTGTTTGGTCCGTTCATGAACTTGTTCTGTAGTGGTTATGCAAGTGCCTTGCCCCAGCATTCGACTAACTGACTATTCTTTTATTGTAAATAGTATTTATTTTATACTTATTTTTTATGAAATGTCAGGAATTAATGTGACAATTGTTGCCTTGAAAAAGGCTACTTAGTCTGTTTTTGTACATGTTATATTCATATTTGTATAAGAAATAAAAAGAAAACATGAAAGCAATGGCAGGGGCTAGTCATTTTCTGGTGTTAGTTTATTATTAAGCATATAGCTACCTATCATTACAATTTAAAACACCAAGAAAATGTCAAACTGGCTTGGGGTGGGCCCTATGTGGGTTTTCATGCAAAATTATTTTTTATTTCTAATTTAATAAAGGTTTTTTCTCAGGAAAAACGTTTATTTTTGTCAGTAATTGTCAGGAATAATGGACATACTTGTCAGGAAATGTCAAGGATTTTATGCCTCGAAATTTTAATATTAAGTTGGATTTTAAAGATGGCGTCCGTTGACCTCTTTCCGCAAGGCTAATTTTGGTAAACTTTTTTTATCTGAAAGAGAGGTTATTCATGCCCAATATCCAAGTTAAAAACCTTTGTTAGCAATTTGTTTGAGGTTCAGCAACATTTTGACTAGACTATTAAAGAATAAAACTTTTAATAGAAAGAAAGAAATGTTCTCACTTCATTTTGTAGTCAATTTAAAAATCATTGATTTTTTAAAACCAGATAATGTTTTTGGAAATGAATAAAATCATTTTCTTTTTTACCAAAAACGATGAAAAATAAATGTCTTCCGAGTTATCAGTACTTTAATTTTCTGGTTTTTCTTGTCTTATTTATTCTTTGATTCGGAGAATTCGGATTTAAATTGCCAGTAGCGAATGCTGAGAATAATCAAGTATGACACGTTAAAGAGAGCAGACTGGGGCAGAAATCAAGGTAAAGACTTGATCATTTTTGCATGGAAAAATTGAAGATAAAAAAAAAAAAAATTTTTTAAATGGAGGAAACACCTATGAGTTACCATTTAAAGTCGTGCAAACTGTTGACTATATAAAGCAAAGAGAAAGTATTAACTGCTGGTATCAACAAGTATTTTCAACATGTGGACGTGCTGAGCAAGCACCTGATCGAGTGATGGCAGATAGTCTTCCTTTACTTTATCGCCATCATAAAAGATCCTGGCTTTGCCTAGAGTGTAGAGCCTTCATATAAGAAAGAACAAGTACACACTAGAACAAAATTATTTATACTATCGACTATGTATAACCGGCATGCTTTGCCATCCATAAAAGACAGGTTTAATGGAAGTCGACACAAGGCGTTTTAGCACTCGAAGGGCTAAGATCATTGAATGATAAAGATCAGTATTGAAAACAGTGTTGTTTGGAAAAGTCCACAATGCAATTAAAGTTAAGTGGCAGATACGTTGTTGGCCTTTTGGCCAAGATCAAAGTGTAGTATCTGTTCCGATGGATACTGTACCCCATACTGGTATTGTCGTGGCCTTTGGGCCTGGATTTACGCCGGTCAATGGGTCTGTCCTGTGCAGTTCTGGGAAGTAACGCTCCCAGGCTTTGCCTCCCCTCTTTGGAGAGGATTAAGTTTAATGCTTAATGTCTGAGGCACTCTGCCCAGGCAATTTTTTAAAAAGCCCCTAGCACTCCTCCTCTGGAGTGCATTCCCACTTTCCGACCTTGTGTCACATTCTACTGTGTCGGACGTAGATAAATAGGGCTGTTGTCGGACAAAGTTTACTACATGATAAGGATGCAGTGATGAGCACATTGCTATCGTCAACAGAGACCATCTTTTCTTCCTTTTTTTATTCATTCAAATGCCAACAACCAAGCAGTTAAAGTGCGAAGATCATTTAGCGATAGAAATCAGTATTGAAAACGGTGTTGTTTGAGAAAAGTATACGACGTAACAAACTT
>OY744526.1:78032716-78205216 GCA_963556195.1 Sepiola atlantica | reverse complement strand
CATCTTCAGTTGTTCAATGCAAGGTGTATTCAAAAAATTTATGTTGATTTTTTTCTTTCCTTAAGCCAGGCTTTTCAAAGATCAAAATCTTATCACCGGAGGAATTAGATGAATAGATAAGTTGGCAGGGAAGTGGCCAAAATTCAAAATTGAAAAATTTGAGAGAATAATAGAAAATAAGTGTGTGAGAAAAATTGTTAAAATGTAAAGTATATCCATATAGAATGAAGTCCAGTGACAACATTTTCAATTAGGAAAGGTTGAAAATGGAAAGGCAAAACTTCACTGTAAAAAGTTTGTGGAAACTGCGTCGAAGGTGGTCAAAATATTATGAATCCAGGCGGAATGAATCCAATAGAATATGTGGTTCTGTCATAGAAAACTGGTTAGGATGTGTGTTGGAGATTTGGGTCCATTTTAAACGCTCCCATGGACCCCACTGAAGAAAATTCTAAGGAAATGAGTTCAAAATATTGCAGATATTTCGAGTAGAAATCGAGAGGAAGACAGGTTCGCTAGGGGTTAAATGTTTATCCGAAGGCTACTAGTAGACGTGAAAACGGCTGTAATCACATACAAAATAGTTCTTTAAATTGGTGTAGCATTGCAAACAGCTATGGCTGTTATCTATTACTGTTGACAATGATGATGCTGAAGAGCTGCTCAGAAGGCGAGCTGTTTGTTGACAAGTCGAGGGCTGCCGTTGGAAAGTATGTAGCAATAAAATCAGAGCTTCAATTATGCTGCTGCTTCCACTACTGCTGCTGCTGTTGTTTTTTTTTGTTTTTTAATCAAACTTCTTCACAGAACCCATGAAGATCGTGCCTCAAGATTATCTGGTTAGCATGAAGTCCTCCACGATGGCTATAGCTATTCATTAGATCTGCAAGATTGCAAGTTCAACTCCGAAACCGAGAGCAACAAGGCTACCAGTTGAATATGAAGTTAAGGAAAGTTTAGCCCACAGCACACAAAAGAATAGTGACTGCACATTCGCAGATGCAACGTTTTTTTTCTTCACTCACTTCATGGGCTTCCGAATATGACATATCCTTGCTTGCTCCCTTAAAGTACAAACCGTCCTCACTGTGGCAGGGGCGATGGCACCATTGTAGCAACAGATCTATGCCGTATGAAACTCTTGTTCCTTGGAGTGTCATCCATGAGAGACAGTTCGAATGTTATTGCTACAACATGGCTAACAGTGATCTTGTGAAAATCCAGGAGGAGTCAATACTAGGATCCACCATGTTCTGGTCGTACCTCCTTCTGCCTTTGCTGGTGTTGCTGTTGTTATTAAATGAATCGAACTTCTGCAATGAGCCCTGAAAGTCCATGTTCCATGAGAGTCTCGTCTGCATGAAGCTCTCCTTGTTGGTCGTACTTATTTGTTATACTTGCAAGATTGCAAGTTTATTACTCCTGTCATTCAAATCAGCAAAGCCCAGCGCTTGCATACAAAGTCTGGGAAGGTTTGTTCCAGAACATACAAAGAAATAGCGACTGCACATGTGCAGAAGCAACATTGTTGATTCATCCTGCATTTTGACCAGAGTCCTGTCAGACGGATAGCTCTAACATTACCGCGTTGCCACCGCCCCTACCACAGTGTAGAACGGGTGGACTTTATGGTAAGGGGTGCTGCTTTTGCTGATCATAATTGTGAACATGACTCCTGGCATTGTCATCGGTTGGATAGCCATTTTCCAGAAACATCGAAACTTCTGTGTCTTTAAAATAAGATTGTGTTTTTCGTCGTTTAAACTTGGATACTGAAAACGCTGCTTTCCTCTAATTGGCCGAGTATGGACGCTGATGTTTGCACTTTGCTTTGATTAATCAAGATCGAAGAATGGATGAGAGAGACAAAATTAGGTTGTTTTTGTGTGCTTCAAATAGTCTTGTACATCATCATCAGCAGCAGCAGCATCATTCAGTTTAACGTCCGGTTTCATGCTGGCATGTGTCGGACGGTTTCTATAAAATTGACTTACAAACTAACCTATCTCTGGCCAGCTCTTTATGCATCCGTTGTTCTTTCAAGTCCATTCTTATAACTTCCTTCTATTGTTTCCTTGGCCTTCCCCTTGAACTGAGCCTGCTACCTCAACTGTTCTACATCTACTAACCGAAGAACTGTCATCCATTCTTGTCTTCTCATGCATGTGTGTTCAGCTTGCTAGCGATATACTTTTTTTTCTTTTCTAGTCAGGCTAAGGGCTGTCTGCTTACTGTCTAGCCTCGAACGTTATGGAGACAGGGGAAGTTGTTTTTAGAATTATGAATTCTCAGTGATTTTTAGCTATAATTTACTATCATTATTATCATCAGCAGCAGCACCAGCATCAGTAACACCCATAAAGTCCAACCCTTCCTGGTAGGGACAGTGGTAACATGGTAGTGCTAGAGCTATGCTGTTTGGAACTCCGGTTCTTGGTGGACAGGTTTAGCACCAAGTGGCATTAGGGCGCAACCTGGCTAACAGGGATCTGGTAAAAATCCAGGAGGAATTAGCATCAGGATCCGTCGTTCTCTGGTTGTCTCTGCTTCTGTGTGTGGCAAGCAAAGACATTTCAGGCACGGAACTGCAAATAAATATAGTGAAGTGGTAACGTTGCTTCTGGACCATTTCTTTGTGTGTTCTGGGTCAAAACTTCCCCAACTTCGCATGCAACCGCTGAGTTTTGCTGTTCTCGTAGAATAATAAATAACTCCAACCAACAAAGAAGACTTCATGCAGACCAGACAATCCTGAGGCACGATCTTCGTAGGCTCTATGTAGAAATCCGACCCACTTAACAAACACACAATCAGCATCAGCATCATAATAAGACAACCCCATGTACTTGTGATTGCACATGTGATTGCGTATATTTTAGCAGGCATATGTGTTGATAATGTTCCCAGTTAGTTTGTAAATGACCACAATAGATCCGATAGGGCTTGAACTCGGCATAGTCGATTCCATAGTCTGCGAGGGTATCCGCAAAGCCAATCATTTACCCAACACCCTCATTCAAATTAAAACAAACTGAATTGTAAATCAAAATAAATTAATCTCAAATTAAAACAACTGAACTATGAATTAAATTGCCTGAACTTTAATTAAAATCATATCAACTTTTATGTAAAATAAATGCATATCAATTATTCTATTAGATGTAGAAGGACTAAGAAGGGGCTTAGTGGTAAATTGCATATTGGACGTTTAAATGTATTCAAAGCCAACATGGATTAACTGGTTTTCAGTCAAAGATGGCTATGTTGTATAATGAATATTTAAAAAAAACAATCTCATTCAAAAGATATTTTTAAAGATTATGATAAGCAAATTAATCGGCTAAAAAGTACAGACAATCATATCAATTGGTCTGGGAAATTTTGTCTTCGTCAATAAAAGTTGGCTGTTTTTGAAAAACACACTTTCTAATTAATAATGAGAAGTTTGGATTTCTCTCCATCAGATAAAACCTTTATTTTAATCACTTGGTCCAATTCAATGCCAATTTATGCAAACTCTGACATTATCTTAAAAGCTTTTCTATACAATTTATAATTACTGAATACGAACGTTTTTTTTTAATCTCCGAGAAATTGTTATTCGACAAAAAATTAGTCGTAAATAAATACCTAATTGGATTCATATCTTCGTCTATCTTCCTTCTAACATTTCAGAATGGTATCACTCCAGTTTTCATAAGATGAATATTGTATTTCTAATAAACTTTATGTTTTGTAAAAATTGAAATATTTACAATAATAAATGTACTTTGCTTCAGTTTATTTCAAAAGTACTGATTCCAGCTAGGAAGATTGTTAATATGAGGACACTTTTCAATAATGATCGAAACTGCTTAGATCAGTAATAAAAACATTCTACATTGCTCGATCTTTATTAGCTTTCAGATTAACAATTATATACGATTAGAAGAAATATTAAAGTATTTATTAATACTTGCACATCATAATAGTAAGTAAAATAATTTGCTTTTGAAAACCTATTTAGAATGTTCTATAATGAAATGCTACAAGCGGCCTTTGCTGTCACTCATTGGCTTACTAATCATGAATAGACGGTTTTTCTCATGGTAAGTTTAATTGTGCTATCTTTCTTTGAAAACAAAACAGTTAAAAATCGTTTATAACAAAAATACTTCCTCTTACAAACAAACAAAATTGGTTATTACATTAAATCACTAGAAGCGACTATTTAGTTTTCAGCAAGTTACGGTGATTATACACCTTAAAAACTAAAACAAGCGAAAATCTTCATCTTTATTCGTCTTATTATAAATTCTTAATTAACAGGAAAAATATTAATTATCAAAATTATTAATCATAACACAAGCAAAAAATCATTTTTTAACAAGTTAAACTGCTTTTTCTTAAGAAACAAAAATAAACAAAAATTCATCTTTACTCTTATGATGAATTAATTTAAAAACACAAATACAATTTAAAATGAAATCTTCATAGATTTGTAAATCATGGAAACAGTCTTCTTTTTTATTTAACCTCGTTACGGTTTGCCTGTTCTTAACAAACAAACAAATGTATTTCGATTTCTTTAAAAAGTCGCATTTTTCTATACTACCCAACATACCAATAGAAAAATAGCAGCACTCACAGGAGCCACCATCGACGCAAGAGCAGCAGCAGTACGCCACTAAAGGTTAACCTTTCCTCACCATGGCAAAATGATAGTGTCAGAACTATGCCGTCTGGTCTTGCGTGTGGATAACAAGGGCGTGTTAGGCTCTGAATTGCAAATCCATGGATAATAGCGTTGCTCCTGCGCATGTACAACCGCCACTTCTTTATGTGTTCTGGCCTGAAAAATGTGTTTGATCAACCAATTCCTATTTAAGTCATGTAAATTATTTAGAGCTGAAAGAACACATAGGGTGTTGGATTATTTCTCCTCCCTATCAGTCACGACGTTCGCTATTAATATCAGCAGCAGTAGCAGTTCTCCCTTTCACCTCTCCACCAACAACACGAGAAGTTCGCTATTATCATTAGCAGTAGCAGTAGTTCTTGTTTCAGCAACAAATGAGATTTCGCTCCAGTACTAGCAGCAGCAGTAGTTCTCCTTTCTTCTCTTAGCCGAAAAACAGTCCAAAAACACACGCAAACGACGTGGCGTCCAAAACAAAACTGACTCTTTCAGCAAAAATCTACAGCTGCCAACAGCGCCTATTTTGCATAATCACGGCCCTTGCCTCATAATCAAACGGTTCTAGGTTTGCACTCACGTGCGACAACTGTTTCCTTGCAGTGGGTGCACCCTAACCACAGAGCCGAACCTTCTCTGACTTAGTATGCAACCGCTATAGTCTAGTCAAATAAACCTCAATTTTGGCAAACGGTCAAACTAATTGCAACACAAGGTTTTTTTTTTTTGAAGAATGCATTTCTATAAGGTCTCTATTTTCCCATACTAAAAGTCTAGAAAAATCTACCGATATGAAGTATGCAAATTTGCCATTTTTTATCAACAGGTGCCCTGTATTTTTCAGTGAACATTATGTATGCTACCAAACACACCAAGGCATCATTTGAAATTTATAGGTAAAAATTAGGATATGAAATGATGTATATAGAAGGCTTCGTTAATCTCATAGCAAACATTAATTTATATAAAATGTATTTTATGGTAAATCTTAAGTTTTGAGACAATTTATTTTGTTAAAATACACCGTTTTATCGTATGTATTCAAAGAATATTCTCTCATTATCAAATTATTGGGATATTTCATGGAATTATTTTATTAGATATACTTCTACATCATTATCTCTCAATTAAAAAAAAATTAATATATTATAAATTACCCCCCCCCACACACACACACACACACACACACGAGGAGGTCATGTTTTAATCATCGTTTATTTATTTGTTTGTTTGTTTATTTGTCCGTTTGTTAGAAACTTTATGCAAAAAATAATCACCAGATTTCAATACTTTTTTTTACCAAAGATGTATCTTGACCAAAGGAAGTCCCTTAATAAATTCTGAATCTGATCCAGTTCAGTATGTGAATGCAAAATCTTTTTGAAATTTGGAAAATCCCTATTTTTCATTATTGTCAAAGTTTTAAAAAATCACATCTCAGTCAATTTCTAGTCTATTCTTTTAAAATTTGAAACATGGGTACCAGATAGTATTACACATCACCAGATACAATTTCACCAAGATGTAAAACAGATTCAAGATTTGGTAGCATTTTTCATTTTAACATAGAACATCCCATTTAACAACTTTATATGAATCTCCGTCAATCTGGGATTTCTCAATCAATCTGTGTAAACTTGATGATGTTTATATATTGTCTCATTTTCAAAAACATTACCAACCTGCATAGTAGGGCAACACACTAAACCTTGGCGGAGGGTTTTGCTCTCCGCATGCTTTTGTTATTCAATTATTTTGCAATCATCAACTCAATGTTATCTTCAGGCGATGACAAATTAGCACAAGCTACACTACAACACTCTCCAACTGTATGTTGAACAATTAAGTCCATACTTTTGAAATGTAGACCGTGCTGTGTTGTAATATTTTTGCAGTTGCAACGGATCAATTTAAGAAGACTTTCTGGTGCTGGTAGCATATCAGTCATTTCTGGTATGATGACACCATTGATCACCTGCTATTCCCAATTGATGTTACTAACCATATGATAAGTTTAATGCATAAAATATTATTTTGCAACAGCTGATGTTGAAAGCAAGATATTTAATCCACTGTGATTGTGTTTTTATATATCTTTTGAGTACCCTGATGATAGCGGAATTTGTTGATGTTCCGTTCTGGCATTTTTCAGATGCAATAATGCTTTCTTTTGATGCCTCACACTGACAGAAGACCTCAGCACAATGCTGTAAGTTATTTTTATTTTAAGAAATGGTAAATGTAAGAATATGCTGAGGATAAGGTCAGCTTTCGAATAGTGTATAATTTAACTGCAGTTTCAATAATAAGACGGCATCACCATTGGTGTGGATACACCGACACCCTGCCAGTTCCAAACATTCAGAAAACATCTGGATAAGTCTATGTTTATTAGATTTATTTGTTAAGTTAGTCCTTTTTAGTTGCTGGAACCATAGTTAATTCACAGTGTACAGATACAGTATTTACTCGTCTTTCCAAATAAATTATGTCTTTTCCTGAATGTTGTTTACCGTAACCATCAAATATAATAACGCATTTGTCATATTTGCACAGTAAGTATTTAATATATACATAAGATATTTATGTAAATGTAAACACATGATGCGAAATGATCTGATGTAGTAATGCCCCTCCATCAAAAACAAAGTGTCTACCACTAAGTAGTTTGCATTCTTGCCATCGAATCTGGTTCCATAGGGCACTTCCTAGAATTGCTTTACTTGCAGATCTGGGAGAAGCAATGGAATCAAACATAGATGTTGTTTCACGACACAGTTAATATTAAACGAGGTCCTGTATATTAAAGTTTTCTTTTGTTGCAACTAATGTTAGGCGTTGAAACATTGCTTGTGGATGAATATGCACTACTTTTTTGTCTATAATCACATCTGCTTTTGATTCAAGAGTAAGTTCCTGTTTTCTTTTCACTTGAATGAATTGTTAGATACCTCAATGTCTTCCATGGATTAAAGAATCTTATATGTTTGATCTAAGTTTACTGAATCCTATACAACAATACCTGAGATAATGATGTACAGTGACATCAGATTTACTGAAGGAATTTCTGGCTTTCAAAACGCTGATATGCTTTTTTGTATCTGTGCAGTCTCTCTTTTGTCTGGTGTCAGTTACTTCTTTGTGCTGTTTACTAATTTTATAATTGACACCAGTAAACTGCTGCATAACTTGATTTAGTTCAGAACAAAACGGACAGATTTAATGCAAATGATCCGCAGCTTTTCTATCTCTTGTGAGTCCTGCCTAGTATCACTATGACAAACAACACGTAAACTATTTTTAAAAACAGAATACAAATCAGGATGATCTCTTGATAAGGTAGCCATTTTTTGAAGATATAGAAATATTGTCTTAGTATACAAATTGTGACCTGCAATTACAAAGAATGGTAGCATGTCATACAATGAAGCAAGATGGAGACTCCAATTTCCTGTTATTTCAGCCCAGAGAAAATGCTTCGAAATGTCTAGCATTTTCATATATTGCAACCACAAGCAGCAAGTACGATTAGTCAAATTTTCATTTTTTTCTGTTCCAACTGTTTATGGATAGTCATAGCTGCTATCATAAATTATTCATCTATCATCGTATCTCGATTAGCAATGAGTTTTGCCAATATTTTTTAGCTGACATTATTCAACTTTCTGCTAAATTAGTACCTCTCACTTGAATTATATTAGATTTCTCTGTTCATGTGGGAATCTTTTCTTCACTCTGAGTTTCAGTGTCAGGTATAGAAGTATGCGGCACAGTGAGTTCCAATGTGTCTGCAAGAAGTAATATATTAATTGGACCATATATGAAGAAATTACCTCTTCATACTTTAGCAAGGGCATTTCCACTAAGCATATTTGACACTGAGTTGTGGCCATATATCTATTCCAGAACTTCTGACAATCCTGCTTTTTCCATTAGATTGCCTATACAGTTGCAAAAAACTTCTATTAGGACTAAGGATAGAACAGATACTACACTTTGAAATATTTATTTGCAGAAAATGTTAAAAAATTATATTTGAAACAAATTAGGCACAAGGCTATCAAAAGTGTGGGGAAATGGGTGTTGTTAGTCATCTGTGATCTATAGTGATAACAATGTCTATCTTATTATTAACTAGAATCATCTCAGTCACCACAATACCACATTTACACTAGGGCCGTTCTATTTAAGATATCCCAAAATTGCTTGTAAATTTTATTGTTCATAAATATACTTATATACAAAGATTTAATTGGGATAAAACGGGGAGTGGGGAAAGAACAAAAAACAAAAATATTGATTAGTAAGATCCTCCGAACCCTTTCTAAATAATAGACCGTCCACTTATTTGTTCAGAACCGAAAACAACCAGGTCAGTCTCTAAATGGGAGTGGGATCTAAGTGGGAGAAAAAAGGAAACGGGGGATGTAGTTTGGAGAGTAGATGGTTTCCTTTCAAGCTTTGGTCTCCACCCGTAAGCCTGACATCGTCAGGTTGGCAGAAAGTTGCTAATTGTTTCTATTGAGACTAATAAGTACCTTGCCTTAGCTGTGAATGACTTCTACTAGGACTGAGGACAGAACAGATACTAGACGTTGATCTAAGCCTGTATGCTTGAAATCATCAGGTTTGCAGAAAGTTGCTAATTGTTTTTATTGGGACTAGTCGTGAATGACTTCTACTAAGACTGAGTACAGGACAGAAAGTTGCTAATTGTTTTTATTGGGACTAGTCGTGAATGACTTCTACTAAGACTGAGTACAGGACAGAAAGTTGCTAATTGTTTTTATTGGGACTAGTCGTGAATGACTTCTACTAAGACTGAGTACAGGACAGAAAGTTGCTAATTGTTTTTATTGGGACTAGTCGTGAATGACTTCTACTAAGACTGAGTACAGGACAGAAAGTTGCTAATTGTTTTTATTGGGACTAGTCGTGAATGACTTCTACTAAGACTGAGTACAGGACAGAAAGTTGCTAATCGTTTTTATTGGGACTAGTCGTGAATGACTTCTACTAAGACTGAGTACAGGACAGAAAGTTGCTAATCGTTTTTATTGGGACTAGTCGTGAATGACTTCTACTAAGACTGAGTACAGGACAGAAAGTTGCTAATTGTTCTTTACAACCAAATTTAAAATACTAGAATAATTCAAGTTGAATTTCAAATTTATATCAAAACACAAATAAAATAATATTTGGGAAATAAACAAGCTTACTTTTGATAACAACAGACACAGAAAATGGCGTAGTTTTTAAAAAATATTTGTCAATTTTCACAACAAATTTCTCCACCCAATAAGGATAAGGACAGCTATTAAGAGATAAATATACTTTGATATCATTATTAGAGTACATTAATGAATATATATATATTTATTTATATTAAAAATACTCGAAGCCCTCTACATAAAAACTAAACATCCCACAATTAATAATGTCAATTATGAAACTAGTCGCAACATTTTAAAGTGTCTAGCATAATAATTAACATTACCAAATTCTTAGCCATTCGGTAGTTATGCGTTTGAATTGTATGCACTTTATTTAACGTCATCAATTTCTTAACGGTTTAAACAGTCAAACTTTAAATCTCTCGTATGTGTAGAACGCCATCACGCTCTCATGTACATTTCAACTTTATAGACGCGTTTTCAAATATAAACTACTTGCTGTTATAATTCAAAAATGAGCACAACAGTAAAGACACTAAAACTAATACCGCCTGAAGATGATTTGACGATTCAAATCGAAAGTACTTGCAAAAGAGAAAGAAGAATGGAACAAGAAAGCCATGGATCATATTTATATCAATTTGACTGAAACATTAGATGGACAATTCGGAAAATTGAAAAAATAAAAAAAAGTCGCATTAAACAAAACCACTCTGTGTTATTTAATAATGTTTGCCTAAATGAAAATATGCTGCCTAAATACACACAATATATATATATATATATATATATATATATATATATATATATCGCGTGATAGATCAGGGGTAGAAGCGCCGACTGTCAGCCTAACATATATATGGTATATCAGTGAACACACACTCACATATATATTTATTTATTTTATTTTTTTATATTTTATTTATTCATTATACTATTTCATCCGAGTGGTAATATATATTTATATCTGTCTGTACATTTGTGAAGCCCAACAAAAAAATAATTGAGATATGTTATTTGGAATAAAGATTTTATATACTTTATTTTATTTTTCATTCTTTTTATTCATCATATTTTGTCTTTTTCAGCTGCCGTCTGCACACATATGTGTGTATATATAGTGTTTGTAGGAAAAGCCTGTTTTAAGTGTATGCTTGCATTAACTTACATGTGGTTCTGTAGACGTTAAATATTTAAGCAGACCTGATATGAAGATTCGCACGTGTATGTGTATTGTGTCAAAATTGACTCGGTAACTAAGGTTATGGCGTCTTACCGACTTTGTTTTAAAATTGCAAAACAAAAAATTGAAAAAATTGAAAACTTAATATAAATTTGTAATTAAACGAATAAAATATCTCATGAGCTGATCACATGTTCAGCTCTAGAAGGTAATTTTGTCTCATTCTAATAAGGAAAACGTGTTGGCACTAACACGCCTGGCTATCTACGACTCTGACCGAAACATGCCCGTTAATGTGTAGCCAAATAATGTTTGTAAAAATGAAAAGTGTTATATCTAACAAAGGGCTGTATTTATTATTGAGCACATTTATATAAACACAGTAAGGATTTTCTTAAATTTTACCCTGTGAAGAATGTAAACTTACCTGGAGTTATATATATATATATATAATACGGCGCAATCACGTTGACACACAAGTTCCTGTTAGATCACCGATCATTTGGGAATACCAGGTGCTGTATGTGCTCTCTGTGTATCTCGGCATTGTTTCCAGTCGTCTTGAACTGCTTGCCATTGGAATCAAGCAGTGCCGACTCAGGAGAGGTGCAACCCTTGCAATTACAATTACAAGCACGGGCAGTCCATCATATATATATATATATATATTCCCTTACTTCATATAGTGTGTGATAGCATGAAGGTAAAAGTCCAAAATGCTGGAAAGTATTTGAGTTTTAAATCTCAGCTTGAAGTACTAGCTTGTCTAGCCACATATATATAGTAATCCTACAGCTGTTGTTCCGTTTCACAGCTCTTCAATGTGGCTAGACATGGTTAGTGCTTCAAACTGAAATTCGAAACCCAACCGTTTGAACAGCAGTCAGAGATCTTACCTATACGCTATTGCACTCGCCACGAAAATAATGGTAATTATTTTTTTTACATTTGTTTAGATTACCGACTACCAAGAGAGCTCAATTATTTTTTTATTACGAGCAATGCTTTATACTAATTGTTACCTGTTGCCTACATTACTTGAAAGGTTGAGCTAGGTTTCATATCTCAATTTGAAGTGAATTTTGAATTTAACCAAAAATTAAGGACAATTTCTTTAACAAAAATCCTAAATAATTTTTAAGCTCTGTTGTAGTGTAGTTGTTGTTGTTGTGCTGCTGTTGTGAAGCGAGTCAAATTTCTGCTTAGAACTCACGAAGATCGTGCCTCAATATTGTCTTATCTGCATGAAGTTCTCCTTGTTGACTGCAGCTATTTGTCAACCTGCAAGATTGCAATGTTTACTCCTGACACCGAGAGAACCAAAGCTCAGCGGTTGTATGTGAAGGCGGGGAAGGTTTTGTCCAGAGCACATAAAGAAATGGTGAAGAGGCAACGTTACCACTCTCATTCCATTTATTTGTGGTACTGTGCCTGACATGTTTTTGCTTGCCACACACAGAGGCAGAAACGACGAAAGGACGATGGATTTTGTCAAAGCTTGCTATATCATCAATGCAACAGCACAATCTCTTTTCGTCTTAGAGACCGAAGAGTTCTACTTTCTATCAGACTCAACCTAAATAGTCAAAGCCGAATGAAGGGAGATCCCTCTTATCTCCAAAATGGTCCAAGAGATATAACTCATAATCCACACCGACTCCTCCAGGATTTTCACCAGTGCCCTGTTAGTCAGTTTGTGGTCCTAATACTGCTTGGTGATACACCTGCTCGCGATGGGTGGTCCTGCCACTAACCAGACTTCCAGATAGTAGAGCTCTGACACTACCACATTACCATAGTGAGGAAGGGTTGGAATTTAGGGGGGGGGGCTGAAGTTTTAGATTTGTCACATGACTGAGTGAGTGTAAACCAAAGAGAAGCAACAAAACAAATTATCTGGCTGAGTAATTTTGATTGGTCTTCTTTTAAATGAACTTCTTCGGAAGAAGAAGAAAAAATTAAGGAGAATTGAATCATTGGAGAAATTAAACACAACCTTCCCCACTCTAATAAAATAGCAGGAATTTCTTAGGGCGGCATTTCTGAAATTTCTTGATAAAAAAATTTCTTAAGAGATGCATTTTCTTTTGTAGCCATTACAGTTTCAATTGATTTGCTTGATTTTATTTTTTTCCATTTTTAAGGAAATGTGTGCAGGGATGTTAAGTAAAAGGGAATAGGGGTGGGAGAAGGAGAAGAGATGAACGATGTGAAAGGAGGAGAGAAAGAGGAGAAGGAAAGAGAAAAGAGGAGACAAGTGTTGAGGTGTGAAAAGATGTGAAAGGAAGAGAAAGAGCAGAAGACAAATGTGGAGGAGATGAAGGAATGGGAAGAGAAGATGGAGGTAAAAGATGAGGCACATTTAGAGGCGATGAACGATGTTAAAAGAGGGATAGAAAAGAGAAGGATAAATGTAGGGAAAGTGAAGAGTGTGAAAGGAGAGAAGCCAAAAAGGAGGAGAGAAAGAGGAAGATCTTGAGGAAGTAAAGGGTATGAGAAAAAGGATTAGAGGGAATAAAATGTGGCAGGAGAGAAAGAAAAGAGAACATATATAGGGGATGGAAGTTGCAATAGGGACGAAGAGGAAGCAAACATAGAGAAGCTGTAGGGTGTAAAAGAGGAAAGGAAGAGTCAGGAACTAAGGTTGAAGAAAGGGTGGCTGTGAAAGAAGAGAGGGATGGGAAGGAAGTAAATATAAGGGAGAGGGAGGTTGTGAAACAATTCATCTGCTTCGGCTCATTATTGGAATTTTATTTTTGTTTTCTAGGAATAACCCAGAAACTTAATTAATTACTCTAAAATCCAACGTGTTTAAAGGGATGTAGGTTATGATGATGAAGTTTTTATTTTTGCTTTGTTCTGTTTTTTTAGGAGGGAGGAGGCTACTATTCGCAATGTTGATGCACCCTTTTTTATATATACATTGTACAACGGCACGCACTCCAAATGAACAGAAGAACAAACGTATTCAGTGACAACTTTCAATTATATTGTTTTGCAAAGATTTACATATGTTTTAAATGCTCATTAATACGTGAGTTCCAGTGTGTATGGGTGTGCATACATACCAACCTTGGTTGGATAGCAATTGGATTATTGTTATTTAAACTCTTTATGTTGTCACCAGAATTCTGTAGTCGTAATGTTGGAGTTTCAAACTATTTTCCCCAGGATTCTGTAGTGGCAACGTTGAGGTTTCAGCTGAAAATTCATGTTCATGCTATCGCTTTTATTTCACTTGAGAGGATCAAAACTTGGTTAGTTAAGCAGTGCAAGAAAGAAGTGTTCTACTTTGTCCAGAAATTGCGATTAACACTATTGTTTGAGCTCCGTGTTTTTACGTCTTCTTTGTTTGTTCTTTGATTTTCGTGAACACCTTTGTAAGTAGCAATGATTGCATCTCTGTTTATATAAAGTTAGGTATATGCATATGTTTATATATTTCTATGTACAGGATTCACTCCTAAACTAATTAACCGATCATTATAAACTTGGGAACACGACCGAAAGGCCCTTTTTAATCTCTTTGAATCAAACTAAATTAAACTAAATATAGCCAACATTACGACATGGTGGCTATATTTAGTTTAATTTAGTTTGATTCAAAGAGATTCAAAAGGACGCAGAAGTCATTTGTAAAAATTCAGATACCTCCGATTTTTATGTAAGTTTTAAAATATGCATTGCACATCAGTTAATAAATATCCCCCAAATTTCAGTTTCTTTGGAGTGTTTTAAAGGGTTTTAGGGGCATAATATAGGCACCACCTCCCATTTGTAAAATTCAAATATTTCAGATTTGTATTAGATACAAATTAAGCAAGATTCTGTGAAGTCTAATTTTTTTGTAAGATCTCTTAAGATTAAGCCTTGAATTCTAGACATTTTCTAGAATCAAAATCATGTAACTAGTTTTTAGCAAAATTGGTATAAGGATTCCAGACATAAGGTTTAGTAGTATTATATGTTGATTTCAATTTTCGTAAGAGGACATAAAAATGGTACCTGACTGTTTTGTTTGGGGGATTAATTTTACTCGTTCTGGGACGGGTATTATTTTAGTATCTACACACACACACACACACACACACACACACACATATATATATATATATATATATATATATATATATATATATATATATATATCTTTCACTTTGTAAGTGTTTCTTTATGAAGGGAAACAGAAAAGAAAGGAAAACAAAAAGAAGTAAAAAGTAAAAAAGGATGAGAAGAGAAAGACGGAAAGGCCGCGGCTTAACATATAAGTAATCTATTTCTTTTTCTCTCGTCTTACCACACATTCTACATTTTTCTGATGTTTTACCGGAAATTTAAGTACTTTAAGGCACATAGCATTTTGTATGATTTTTCCTGGGAAAATCCTCTGAAACACAAAGTGTTTCGTAGGGTTTGTCCTGAAACATAAGTAAATACTCTAAGCTGGCGTACAAGCCACTAGTCCCCACCTCTCTCTCTCTCTCTCTCTCTCTCTCTCTCTCTCTCTCTCTCTCTCTCTCTCTCTCTCTCTTGGACAGGGTGTAAAAATGATTTTCTAAACCGCAGCTCCAGACCCTGTCGCATCACTGCAGAGTTGAATCTTTGTGCTTGTTTTATAAGTACTTCCACGGAATGTGCCCCGATGAACTTACTGCATTTGTACCCCTAAATAATAATACTCCGACTAGAAGCAAGATCCCACCTCTTCACTGTAGAAATCCTTAGATGCCGGAAGATTTTTAACTCTGATAGATTCTTTCCTTTGATTGCTTACCTTTCAGACTCTCTTACTGCCCCGTTTCTCCCGACAGTACCAACATGCAGAAATTTAAATGTAATGTGAACAAACATCTTGCTGTCAAACTCACTACCAAGGTTGTCTCCTATAAATCTGGACCTTATCAAAATAGCTTTTTACGCTTAAATGGCAATATGCTTAGTTTGTGGGTGAGTAAAAGTTTTTTAAAAAGTTTAAATAATTCAAAAAAATCGAAATGTCTTCAAGAATTCGATCTGGAATGTTATTAAGTACTATAAAAAATAATTGCTAAAACCTAATTTAGTACTCTAAATTTCGAAGTGTTTTCTTGGGTTTGTTGACGTTCTAAAAAATTAAGTACTCTAAAACCAAAAATGTTTTCTAGGGTAGATTCTACAACTTAATGAAATACTCTATAACCTGAATCATTTTCAAGTAAATAACAAGATTTAATCAGAAAAAAACTGTACTTGAATTGAAATTGGTAAAATTGCTGTCAATGTGTCGAACTCTTCTTGAGACATTCGTTTCTCTGACTGATCACGTCTAGGTTTGCGAAGAACAGACATCTTCGTGTTTCTTGCACACAAGTTCTTCACGTGTATCTTAATTTCCTGTAATGAATTTGTGTCACGGTACTTTCACTCGTTTGTCGAATGCAGTTAAGATGGCAGCCGTAAAATTGGATCTGCTGATGTCGTGAACGTCACTCAAGCAATTTGGGGAGCTCAAATTCTTAGTTACATGCGGGGGGGGATGTCTACAGTCTGTGTGTTATACCAGATTCCTTAATTGTTTCCGGGAAAGAAGCTCCAAGTTCTTTTGAGACGTGTCCATTTTTTCTGCCCTTTTAAAAAAAGAAAAAAGTCCATAAAAAACATAAGCATTTAAAAAAAACGTATATACACATACAAAAAATATACATTCATACACTAAGGTACAAAAGAACATATACATACACTAAGACACCTGCAAAAACACATACAAGTATATACACACAAATACACATGCAGAAACACATATGCAAGATATGTAGATTGTAGAATAAAATTGACATTTAGCGACACTTGCTTGAATGAAGCAATATTTATATATTATATTATCCACTCATGGAGTAGCAGCCAATCAGAATCCAGAGAATAATCTTTCTCATCTAGGTATGATGAAACGTCCTAGCCTTCTTATAAACCAACTTTCTAGGCTTCTGTCTGAGTTTATCTAGTTCTATCTCAACTGGTCAGACAGCTGAGCACTGGCTACTAAGTGCAATATGGCGCTGCAACCAGGATGCATGGATCTTGAAGATTTGAAACATTACATTATCAAGGCAGGGATCTCTGCACGCTCAGCCAAAACCTATGCTACTAAATACTAAATTACATTTATTGCAATCATTTATGCACAAATACTGTTGGAAAAGGTATGAACCTGAAATCCCCTCAGCTATGGGTTAAATAACAACCTGTGTTCAATTCAGCGTATACAATCAATTATTTCCACGTTAAGTAATATCAAAAGGAGTGATATGCTATCAAATAGATAAACCAAACCATTACATGCAAATATACGCACTCACAAGCATATAGAAGTTTAGACGAACACACAGGCATACATTAATAAGCATATAAAAAAACGCTAATATACACAAGCACATGGTTGAACACCAAGAAGTATAAATAGATAGGGATATTTTTATTTATATAAAGTTATGTATCCTTATATATTTATATATTTGTATGTACAGTATTCAGTCCTAAGCTAATTAACCTATCATTATAAAATTTGGAACACAGCTGCTATACGTAATTGGTCCAAATGCGGGCTATATTTGGTTAAATTTAGTTTTGAAGCAATAAGGCAAAAAGTGGATGGAAGACCTTCGTTAAAAATTGTGAGGCCTCCAATTTCTGTGAAATTTTAACAATAGGTGTTAGACATCAATTAAATATCTCCCAAATTTGAGTTTCTTTGGAGTATTTTAAAGGGTTTTTAGGGGACATAATATGAGTACAACCTCCCATTTAAAAATTCAAGTATATCAGATTTGCATTGAATTTGATCCATAGTCATTCGACATCAATTAAGCAAGATTCCACGAACTTCAATTTTGTCTTAAGACTCTTTAAACTTAAGCCTTAAATTTGAGAATTTTCTAGAATCAAAATTATGTAATGGATTTTGATCAAAATTAGAATAAGTTTAGTATCATTATATCTTTAATGTTCGTAAGGGGACATAAATGTGGTGAAAAACTGTTCTGTTCGTTGAATTAATTTTACCCTTCCTGGGCTGGGTATATATGTATATATAAGCATATTTAAAAATAATTCATACACGCATATAGCTTTAAACACAAGCTAATCAGCAGATATTACACACTTACAAAGCACATTTTGAAAACTATTTATTGATACACAAAAACCATGCACTTATGCACAAGGGCCTACCTATATAAGAGTCAGCTAGGTCCTAACATGTCGTAGTGCTTCCACATCTGGGAGATAGAGCTGAGAGCACTCTTTCTTTCCTTGAAGGAGTACAAAATCGATTTTGTAATCTAGTGGGTGAAGATCTCTTCTGTTCTCTGTAACCGCTTTCTCACAGAAGAGACGTGGCTAGTCTTTTGCTATATTGTTGTTCCCATAAAACTGGTTCGACTGAGTTCACCTTTCTGGTGAAACATTCACAACAAGAACTCGTATTTCTACCACAACTGAAAAGAACATTCCTTTCTTCCTCTGTGTGCCTAGTATCAGACGGAATTTCCATGAACAGAGTTTCTTTCCAAAAACTTCTTTGTCTCTGAAGCACATTTCCATGAGAATGTTTCCCTGCAGGCTACAACATGGTCGTCTTCAAATCCAATATCAACAAATCCTTGGCATAAACCGTCCTCATAAGTAATCAAACTTTGTTCATCCCATTCAACATTGTCAATCCTCTCATAATAGTCTTCATCATTCAACTGACAATACATCCATCTCATTAATCCATGCATAAAGACACACATACAAAAACACACATACACATACACATACAGAATCGCATACACATTAAAATACATATATAATTATAATCGTACGAAGACTAGAAAAAACGGATCAAAAGCTGAATAAGCAGAAGTTGGCACTCCTATTTAATCAAACATGCATAAAAGAAAAAATGCTGCCCAATTATACAAACATAATTATAAGCAGACACGAATAAAGGCAAACATACACCCTTACAAGCACACATACATTCATGTACTCGCATGCACACATGCATACACCATTAGAATATAATATAAATCATCATGTTACGCCTCTTTGATTTGCTACATTCTTTTTATCAGTTACTCACAGAAAAGACCACGTGAAGGTTGCCAACAACCATAGTAAAAACGTAATTCATATAAATCAGCATGTTACGACTTTTGGACCTGCTCGCTTCTGTTTTGTGGGCACCAGTTTCTCTGATTCTGTTTTTGTAATCAGGTACTCACAAAAGTGACCACGTGAAGGATGCCAACGTCTATACTGAAAGTGGTGTTTATGCATGTTTGAGGTCATGAGAATGAGTACCAGTAAAAGAGGAATGAAACAACATGAATTGAGATTTACATATTTAAAAAAAAATGTATTTAGTAAAGATGCATGCCATTACTTGTTAATCCCATTCATGATTGTCAATCCCCTCATAATATTCTTAATTATTCAACTGACAATCCATCTCATTCATCTCGTTAACCCATGCATAAAGATGCGCATATAAACACAAACATACATACACATACACATGCACTGTACAAGTTCAGCGTGTGTGGATTTACATTCAGCTATATCGTTTCCAGTATTCTGAAGCAGTTATGTTGATCTGTCATCCGAAAGCTCACTATTATTTTTACCATTCTGCTGCATCAGATGTGGTTTGAAAATACGGTTTCCTCTTGTATCTAGCTGTGCCAACGCTCTGGTGTCAGCTGAAAAACACTCTTTCTCTCTCTTACTCAGTCATCACTTTCTTTTATCTAAATCTTCGGGCTCCCAGAGTTATTTCTATAAATCGTGCAGGAAAAGTTATCATGGTGTAATCAACATTATTTTAGTTTTTAATTGCAATCTGGTCATGTGACCTGGTTTTGCGGACGTAGTTGTAAACAATAGTTTTAACTACATCTCACTTTCTTTTTCCTGTGAGTGTTGATTTTTAGAAGAGAAAGAAAGGACGGAAAGAAAAGGAAAGGAAAGGAAAGAGTGAAGCTAGACGAGTGTCAATTGAAACTAATCACTACAAAAGCAAATGCAGATTTTTTTATCCAAAAATTTTATAAATGCTGTGTAACGTGATCGGAATAAGCATGATAGTAAATAGGAATGATAACCTAGATGCTAATGAGGTGTAGGTAAGGGGTGTGGGTAGACGTCGTGTTTGGAATGCGACTGTGATTGCTTAGATAATTGCAAGGTTGGAACTAAAATATACGTTGTAAACACTGTATTGTTTTTATTTTGAAAAACATGAGAAGAGACTTGAAAATCGAAATGAGCAGACGTTCAGCTTTTTGCCACCCTAACTGGGGTTGGGGAGTTATGCATCTGTAAGGCAGTCGTGTAACCAAGGAATGTCAATATTCCCCTTGCAATAAATTATAAACTGTTTAAAAATCCTTTCTGGTTTTTCGAATTCTTCATTTCTGCTGCAACAACTTTTCGATTTGAAGAATGCGACTGTGATTATTGTGATAATTTGAGTTGAGACTAACTGTAAACATTTGTTTTGTTTTTCATTTTGAAGTTTGTTGATTCAGGAATGTATCAAAAACAATTGCAGGCATACGTCACCGATCGATGGGGGAAAAGACAGAACACATTTGACGATTTAAGAAAGTGGACGTTCTGCCTTTTGCTCCCCACTCTTGGGGTTTTCGGAGTTAATTGTCACCATAAGCGGAGTGTGCTAAAAGGAATGTACACCTTCTCTATACAATAAATTGTAAGCTATATAAAAAATACTTTCTTGTTTTTGATTTCTTTATTTCTGCTTCAACAACTTTTCGATTTGAGGACTAGTAAAACATACGGGGACGATGTCACACAAGTAGATAAATAAAGGCAGAGGCTTAACATGCCAGTAATCATATGTTGCTCTTACCCGCCTTGCATAGCATTCTACAGTGTTATGGAAGTGACAGGACTCGAGCATAGCATGTCAAGTGATCTGTCTACATCAGTATCCACTTCACATCTACCACCTCCTGCATACACCCATAAGAATACACCCATAAGAATACACCCATAACTCTATTATTATAATATTGCTGTGTTAATGATCGTTTGTTTCCATAAGTCTTTTTTCTTATATATTTTAATGACACGAAATACATGCTAAAATATTCCTTAATCTTTGGATTGAGTTATGTTTGAAAAAAATCCATTTTAATTGCTCTGATTAACCATAAATTTCAATTTGCTTACCAAATGACCCATCCCCTACTAAGTGTCTGTCTATCACTCTATTCTTCTCTCACTGTATCTTGTTCAACTCCCACTCTTATTTTATACTGTATCTATCACTCATGCCTCTCTCTCTCTCTATCTATCTCTCTCTCCTTCTCTATCTCTCTCTCCTTCTCTCTATCTTTCTCTCTCTCTCAATCGCCCTCTCTGTGTTTATAAATAGCCAAAGGTAATAAAGAAAGGACATAATAAATAGATAGGAATATTCTATTATAAACAAAAATGAATGTCACCACATTAAGTTTAACTGGTTTTACAAACTCACTTATAACTTGCTTTGCAAACTCACTTTTCCTTATTCCAACAATTTAACCGGAGCTCATTTTTAATAGTATACATATATAGAGATACACAAGCCTATTTAAGCGCACATCTACACACACACACACACACACACACACACACACACATATATATATATATATATATATATATATATATATATATATATATATATATATATATATATATATCCCATACAAATTGATCCTTATATTGGATATTTCCACCATTAATATGGCTGGATGAGATTATAATCGCATTAAATCAAGATCCGATCGCTTAACCCACTGAAACGAAGAAGTCATGTCACATGGGTAAAAAAAAAAAAAGATGAAAGTAAACCGTATTCTGTTTGAAGCATCGATAAAGGGAATCTGCCAATAAAGTCCAAGAAGCAAATAACAATAAAGAGCCATTGAATGCCCTCCATAACCTTTCATATATATTGTCCTTCTGTTCTTTTTGTTTTTGTTACCTACGTAAGCAGGGAAAAATAAATCCAATCAAACGAGCTTCGGTTCAGCCTATATTGATCTTTCTGTACCTGAATTTCGAAGCAGTCTGACAGCAGAAAAAGTGAGATGAAAACACATGTGAACGTGCGTTTGTGTGCGTTCACTGCTCGGGCTATGATAGTCCGCTTGTTGTCTTCATCTGAAGTTGGTGCTTCATTCCGACATCGGTCGCAGTGTCAATTGTGCGGTCTCGGTCAGTGCTGCAACAGAAGAATTCTCCTTCCAAACAAAACTAGAACTTGCGTTTAAAACAAGTAACAAAGTTTTATTTTTCGAGGTTACAATGATACTTCCTCGACGAACGACACATTTGCAATCACAACTCTGAGCCCTTTACTGAATCTAAACATAAGGCCATTTGAACACAAACAGTGAATCAGTTTAGGGCTCAATGGGCCTTATTTCTCCGAGAACCACAGAAACTCAGCTGACCTTCTTCTGCCCCTCTGTTGGAATATATATGGATATCACTTGAACCACACCAAAAAGACCACTCAAGATTATCAGCTGTTAATTTATGGACATAAAAACTAACTGACCATGAGGTTAACCATCTGATATGAACATTAATTTGGGAAAATCTCAAGTGGGTCATAATTACAACATGGAACCTCGTATCTGAAGGGACATTAGTTTTTTAAGAACTCTAAGTTGTTTGATTTCTTAACATCAATCTCCATTTAAAGAGGCAATAACTTTTCCAAGTGGAGAAATCAAAACTATTTCTTGGGTGGTATCTCTTCTATTTACTAAATATCAAAGCTATTTCTTGGGTGGTATCTCTTCTATTTACTAAATATCAAAACTATTTCTTGGGTGGTATCTCTTCTATTTACTAAATATCAAAACTATTTCTTGGGTGGTATCTCTTCTATTTACTAAATATCAAAACTATTTCTTGGGTGGTATCTCTTCTATTTACTAAATATCAAAACTATTTCTTGGGTGGCATCTCTTCTATTTATTAAATATCAAAACTATTTCTTGGGTGGTATCTCTTCTATTTATTAAATATCAAAACTATTTCTTGGGTGGTATCTCTTCTATTTACTAAATATCAAAACTATTTCTTGGGTGGCATCTCTTCTATTTATTAAATATCAAAACTATTTCTTGGGTGGTATCTCTTCTATTTATTAAATATCAAAACTATTTCTTGGGTGGTATCTCTTCTATTTACTAAATATCAAAACTATTTCTTGGGTGGTATCTCTTCTATTTATTAAATATCAAAACTATTTCTTGGGTGGTATCTCTTTTATTTACTAAATATCAAAGCTATTTCTTGGGTGGTATCTCTTCTATTTACTAAATATCAAAACTATTTCTTGGGTGGTATCTCTTCTATTTACTAAATATCAAAACTATTTCTTGGGTGGTATCTCTTCTATTTACTAAATATCAAAACTATTTCTTGGGTGGTATCTCTTCTATTTACTAAAGATCAAAACTATTTCTTGGGTGGTATCTCTTCTATTTATTAAATATCACCCACTTGCAGGTCTACCGATCGTAGCATGCATTAATGTATCCCACTAAACATGCCGCCTTGCACATGTTTGCATACACACCACAAAACGAAGATTTGCTAAATGCTCAAGTGCCGATTTTATTTAACCCCAAAAGATTCATAAACAACATGTATTGCATACTATGTAGACTAGCACAATTGTGCTAGCAAAGACGATAAAGAAAAGCATGGGAGCAGGAACATCACTCTGCTTTACACCGTTGTTCACAAGGATTATACCAGACAGCTGGCCAATGAAGAAAACCTGGGCCTTCATATCCCTATACAGCTGCTTAACCAAACTCACAAATTTAGACGGACATCCAACTGTTCCAAGTATTACTCAAAATGCATTTTTGTTCACTGTGTTAAATGCTTTGGTCAAGTCGACTAAAACCTGATATAAAGGAATTGCTTAATGCACTTCTCTTGTATCTGTGTTGCAGCAAATACCATATCAACTGTTCACCTTCCACACCTAACGCCGCTTTGTTATTCTTGCATAGCCACAGGACAAATATCATCCATCAGTCTGTGAAGCAAGAGTCTTGCGAGAAGTTTGCTAACAGCCCCCAATAAAGTGATAGCATGATTGTTACCATATATCGATCTGCCACCTTTTCCCTTGTTTATAATAGAATACCATCGATCCGATATTGTGGAATTGGAGTCTCATTTTAACTATGATGATGAAGTTTTTTATTGCTCTGATTACATTTTTGCTTCTGACCGTCAACATTTCGACCCGGATACCGTCTCGATCAGGTGCTTTGTTAGATTAATTGCTAGTCATACCTCATCAGGAGAAGGTAGTCGATCCATTCGGTGCACTATATTACTCTGTGGGTGGTTCTCTATAAAATTATAGTCAACTGTTGAACGATTGTCAACCAAATCTGTGAAGTGCTCCTTCTATCGTTGGAGGAATTTTGTTGATTCTTTGACAATCAAAGGGACTGAAGATTTGTCATATCAACGTGTAAAACACTTTAGAATCTTTGATGTTGAAGGCTTGCTGAATATCAGAAGATATGTTCCTCACAATTAATTTCGCACTGTGGGGTTAATTTGGGATCTTTGGATCATTCCTCTTCCCATGCAGTGTTACATGATTCTGCCTCATTCAGAGTGTACTCGCTTTCTGATATAAGGATGATTATCATCATTATCATTTTGCACACCCACTAGTAGGACTACCGCACCAACATCAGCATCTACCAGGAGGCCAAGACCACAATCGTTGAAGCCTTCACTATCAAAAGTCAACTGAGATGGAGTGACCACATTGTAAGGATGCAAGACTCCCTACTGCTGAAGCAGATTTTCTATGGCCAACTTAGAAAAATAACCACAGTCAAGGTGGCCAGAAAAAGTGCTACAAAGATCTCTTAAAGACCAACTTCAAGAAGTACAATGCCGAATCTAATATGTGGCCATGGCATGCTAAGAAAAGAGACTTAGAGAAGGAACGTTGCTGAGGCAGCAAAGACTTTTGAATCTAGGATGATACCAAGTAGCTTATAATATAATGAATGATTTACAATGCTCTATTAATTAATGGATGATTTATAATACCTAATAATTAATGAATGATTTATATTATCTAATAATTAATGAATGAACTTAAATACTCCACTACTTAATGAATGATTTACAATACTCTATTAATTAATGAATGATTTATAATACCTAATAATTAATGAATGATTTATATTATCTAATAATTAATGAATGAACTTAAATACTCCACTACTTAATGAATGATTTACAATACTCTATTAATTAATGAATGATTTATAATACCTAATAATTAATGAATGATTTATATTATCTAATAATTAATGAATGAACTTAAATACTCCACTACTTAATGAATGATTTACAATACTCTATTAATTAATGAATGATTTATAATACCTAATAATTAATGAATGATTTATATTATCTAATAATTAATGAATGAACTTAAATACTCCACTACTTAATGAATGATTTACAATACTCTATTAATTAATGAATGATTTATAATACCTAATAATTAATGAATGATTTATATTATCTAATAATTAATGAATGAACTTAAATACTCCACTACTTAATGAATGATTTACAATACTCTATTAATTAATGAATGATTTATAATACCTAATAATTAATGAATGATTTATATTATCTAATAATTAATGAATGAACTTAAATACTCCACTACTTAATGAATGATTTACAATACTCTATTAATTAATGAATGATTTATAATACCTAATAATTAATGAATGATTTATAATATCTAATAATTAATGAATGAACTTAAATACTCCACTACTTAATGAAAGATTTACAATACTCTTTTAATTAATTAATGATTTATAATACCTAATTATTAATTAATAATTTATGATATACAAAAAGTAACAATTGATGAAAACAGTCATTATCAAATATATGTAAGCTTTTTACAAAAAGTTTTAGATGAATGACACTGGTGGCGATAAATAGTTAATGTGTTATTGTGTGAATTAGTTTACAGCAGGTGGCAATACAATGTAAACAACCGTTGTCAGCTGTGACAAGACCAAATTAAGATAAAGTGAGTATATGTCCTATGGAATCGTCCTCAGAGAAGAAGTCTTAAAGCTGAAGGACCAGACATGGCTACAGCAAGTATAACAATGCAATACAATTCGATTCTGTAGAATCTCGGGAGGTGGCTGTGGTGAAGTGGATAAGGACGAGGACTGACCACATGGGTGTTCCAAGTTCGAATCCAGTCAGTTCCAGAACACCGCTTTCACTTATAGACGTTAGCAACTGTCATGTCGTCACTCCTGTAAGTGTATTGTTCCAGAAATAATTGAAGAAAACCAATGCTAACAATAGAATGAAGCCGGTCCTAAAATGAACTTTGATATTTCAAATTTGAACATTAAGCAGATTGTTTAGTTTTAATTTTAGTTTCTTTTCTTTATCGATCTACATGATTTATGGAAATTCACACACACACACACACACACACACACACACACATATATATATAAACCCTGTGTATCGCTTTATTGCAGGTCAATATTTTTTAAATTTTGAAATTGCTATGAAACGCAGAGAAGTGAAATTTGGTACACTGGAAGAGCATAACAAGGTGCCTTATTTCCCTGATTTTTGTGGAATTTGAACAAATATTTTGAAAATTATGCTAATTTTTCTATTTTCTGTTAATTTAAAGTGTGTATCACTTTATTGCAGGTCTCCCAAAATGCCTAGAAAGGGTCGATTGACAGCTAGTGAAAAGGAACGTGTTGTTGCAGGCCTTGAAGAAGGTTTATCTCGTAGATCTAGCCAAGGAGCTTGGAAGAGATCGAAGAACATTGTCTTCATTCGTTGAAAATCCAAACATCAAACCAAGGAAGGACAAAAACACAAGAAAGTCAGTTTCTGCTCATGATGTTAGAAAGATTCGCCGTCAACTTATCAAGCAGCCGGGCAGCAACAGTGCTGCTATATTTGACAAGGCTGGAATATCTTCCTTGTCCAGAAAGACACGCTGCAATGTCTTAAACGAAATCGCAAGAAGCATTAAGCCCATAGCAAGACCGGTTTTAAACCAAACTCATAAGGAAAAACGTTTGGCTTGGGCTCAGAAATACATGAAAACCAGCTTTGAAAATGTTCTTTTCACCGATGAGGCCAGAGCAACCCTTGATGGACCAGATGGGTGGGCCAAAGTTTGGAGTCCTCTTGGATTCCCTACCCCTCATCGATTCCGTCGTCAACAGGGAGGTGGAGGTGTCATGTTTTGGGCTGGAATAATCTGCGATGAACTAATTGGACCATTTCGAGTGCCAGAAGGTGTCAAACTGACAAGCCAGTCTTATATTTTATTTTTAAATGAGCATTTGTCACCATGGCTTGATGACCTTCCATTGGCGCATCACCGCAAATTGATTTTTATGCACGACAATGCGCCATCCCACTCAGCCAAGGCTACGGCATCCTACCTTAAGTCATTAGTCATTAGTGGAGAAAATTTGATGACATGGCCACCTTGTTCTCCAGATATAAATCCAATTGAGCAGCTCTGGTCAATAATAAAGATGAAAGTTTATGAAGGAGGTGTTCAATTTTCGTCGAAGGATGAACTTTGGAGGAAGATTTTGGAAGTTTCCTATAGCATCACATCATCTCAAATCCGCCGATTGACATCATCAGTTGACAAGAGGCTATTCAAAGTGATTTTGAAGCATGGGAGTTATGTTGATAAATAAATATTTCCTTAAACAAAATAATGTGAAATTCGTTCTTGTTTTTGGTTAATATTGTTACTGGATATGTTCTTTATTTCATATAAATAGAAATATGAAGTTAGAATATTGTTTTATTACCGAAAATATACATTTTTAGACACTTGCAATAAAGTGATACACACTTTAAATTACCAGAAAATAGAAAAATTAGCATAACTTTCAAAATATTTGTTCAAATTCCACAAAAATCAGGGAAATAAGGCACTTTGTTATGCTTTTCCATTGTACCAAATTTCACTTCTCTGCGTTTCATAGCAATTTCAAAATTAAAAAAATATTGACCTGCAATAAAGCGATACACAGGGTTTATATATATATATATATATATATATATATATATATATATATATATATATATAAAGATAAATGAAAGAAGAGAGATAAATATGTACGAATGACAAATCTATTTCAACTTCAATTGTTCAATGCAAAGTATACTCGGTAAAAACATGTTTATTTTTATTTCCTTAAGCCAAGGCTTTTCAAAGATTAAAATCTTATCATCAGAGGAATTACACAGATAGATACGTTGGCAGTGGAAAAGCCAAAATTAAAAATTAAAAAAAATATAAAGTAATGGAGAGTAAGAGTGTGCATGTGAAAATATGGAGTCTGTCTAGTTGGTGAATGTCCGTAGATGAAGTGTCTGGTGAAAAGAGATTTAAAGATGGAAAAAAAAAGTTGAAATAGATTTTTCATTTATACATATTTGTCTTTCTTTCATTTATCTTTAAAATTGCTCTATCTCGTATATTGAGCTATTTCATTATAGGCTATATCCTTTAAAAGTATACTTTTAGTTTCATATTTTATTTTATATATATATATATATATATATATATATATATATATATATATATATATAACAGAGCTAAATCAAGGTAAAGTTAAAAGAAATAATGTATGAAAATTAATTAGAAAGAAAAGGGTAAAAAATAATCAAATAGAAGAATTCGTCTAAACTTGATATATGATTTTTAAAATATTACGATAACAGGGAGAGTGTAACTTAGTTAAGAAGGAAAAATAATCCAACACTAAAATTAGAGGCACAGACGTCTTCAATTGAAAACCTGTATGTATTATTCAGAACGTCTGACGGTAAATAATTTGCCTGACGAATTTTTGTAGACACATGTTGTTTGAACCTGATATCTTATCTTTTCGAAGCCCTTCCTATGTAATGCAAACTACAACTACATTTAAATAGATAAATAATTGAATTATTATGGTGTGGGGGAAGAACGTCTTTTCAAATGGGAGTCAAAGATCGGTTTATTGGAAAAACAATTTTATATTTAATAATAATAATTATAATAATAATAATAATAATAATAATAATAATAATAATAATGTATATATATATATATATATATATATATATATATATATATATATATATATCGAGAGAGAGAGAGAGAACATATTTTAATATTATTCAAACCACATCAAATGCAGGGAACAAATTCTCAGCAATTTCACAAAAAAATCAGTGTTTTATTTGCAGCAGACAATTTTTTCGGTCACTCACTAAGATATCTATAATAATGTTCTAAGTGTTTAAAGCATTTATTTCTTGGGGAGTAATCCCCAGTGCTCGTAAAAAAAGGGCGTTAATCTTCCAGGCAGAAAAAACCTGAAGCGCAATCCGTTCTCATTAAGTTTTTTTAATATATTTAGTTTCTCTATGTGTTATTTCCATATCCATTTTAGGAGGGAGGATTATATTGTTCAATGGGATAGTTTACACCCGTACATTAAGATTGTGACATTATTCAGTATTATTGCTTTAATTATTTGCCATCGAAATAAATTTTAGCCTAAAACTACAGATAAATATAAATGAATGATTTGACTAACCTTTATTGTGTCGATCTTATCTATTTTTCCTTTTCTTTTAAGCTTTGAACATCATTATTATTCCTTTTTTATATGTTTTTTATTCTCCAAAGTTCATAATTACCTTCTTCAGGTGTATCTTGTCGAACTTAAGAATCTTCCTGTCGAACTCGGGAATCTGCACAGATTTCGAACAGAACCCTTTATTTAATTCAAGGGGGTAGCATGCTCTCGTTCCGTCAGTCATGACCGGGTAGAAATCTTCAGTAATTCGCAATTTCTAGTATCGCCCGCACTGAGGATTGAACCTTCAACCTTCAGAAGACTGCACCTAGAACTAAATTTTACTTAGTACTTTATCCGTTACGCCACGGTCCTTGAAGGCTGAAGGTTCAATCCTCAGTGTGGGCGATACTAGAAATTGCGAATTACTGAAGATTTCTACCCGGTCATTGCTGACGGAACGAGAGCATGCTAATCCCCGTGGATTAAATAAAGGGTTCCATTCGAAATTCCGTGCAGATTCCCGAGTTCGATAGAAAGATTACCAAGGATGACAATATACACCTGAAAAAGGTTGAAGGTTACACCGGCCAAAACGTTTTGAGAATAACACTCAAGATGAGAACAGTAGTCTGAAAAATCCAAATTATACATATAGATATCTATATACTAGAAAAATATGACTATTGTAAAGAACAAATTTCTATCGGTCACCGAATGATAAAAATATATGTAAACAAATTGAGTACATATAACCCTAGAATTTCTTCTACTGCAGTAGTAAGTTTTTTGGGTGCAGTGGTTCTAGGTGCTTGCCTGCTAGTCACATCTGGATGTGACCGGCCGTTCAGGTTTTGAATCTCAGCATGAATATACTTGCAGCATCTAGCCACTCTGATGAGTCGTAGACGACGAAACAGCCGTCTGTAGATGACTATTTTATATATATATATATATATATATATATATATATATATATATATATATATATATACATATATATATTTATAACTTTTATATTATGCTATTTATTTTAATATGGTATAGTCTTTTAAAATGCTCTTATTATGTTCACAGTCGCCAATTAAATAAATCTATTAAGTTTTAATTTTGTTTTCAATTTGTTAAAATTGAAGTTGTCTTTCGGAAAGGCCTCATCCTGAAATGTATGGTGAGCCTGACGCTAGTCTAATCTGAAACTAAAAATGACTATGTACAATGTCACTCGAAATAGTTTGGGTGACTAAAATAGGATTTGGTCGATGCAGTACTTAAAAATAAAGAGACAACGTACTCGCCATAACTAACACCATCACGAGCAGCAAACAACCAATGGCTGCCCTCTCTGACACACCGTAATGTTTTTTTCCTCTTCCACCTAAAATTATTTTTCTTTCATATTCCCCAAAGTCCGGGTGTTTCAGAAAGAAAAGTCACGCCTGCCTATGCGAATCACATTACTCTCAACTTTTAGTCTTTTAGTTGTTTGTATTTATACTATTTGGTTTAATAAACTTTAGATCGTAAATGCGAGGCTTGGTTCTAATCGTACCGGAAAGTGTTTATTTTTTATATGGGAAATATTAACAATTTATTTTCACAACAGGCACATGATGCTTTCTCTTACATCGATATCCTACATCACAAACAAAAATAGTCTCTCTTTTTTCGCGAATAACCCTAACCCTCATCCCCCTTGTTACCAGACTCTGGCTCACCAGTTTTTCTACACTGTTACTCTACACTATTTGTGAATACCAGCTTTGATTAAGTTGTATAACAGCTGAGTGATCACAGTTTGATTGACATTTTTTTTTTCGTTGTATAGAGTTTTTATACAGACTCAACCAGCCAAATTCTCGGCTATAAAAAGAAACATATTTCCTTTTGTTGATCTTATTCAAAAATGTAGGTCTAGCTCTTATGCACCAGTTAACACAAGTGATATTTTTAATGTCCCTGCATGGAGGCTAATGGACACCATGCTGAGTCCAATATCTATTGAATCTATTTCAGTCAAATATTAATTAATACTGTTGGGAAATGATGATATCCGAAAGCGCTATGACATCGCACCGATTGAAGGCAAGATGAGGGAATGACGGCTCAGATGGTTTGGACATGTGCTGACCGCCAAAAACGACACCGTCGCAAAATTCGCCTTTGCACTTGAAGTTGCCGGAAAGCGACTGATGAGATGGGCAAACACCCTGCACAAAGATTGTGTCAAGTAGAGACAAAAATCCATCATTGCAGTCCCGGCTGTAGCTCGGGATTAATGTATAAAAAAAGAAGACTGTTAGACAATGTACGAATCTGCAATTCGTTTTAATAGTATTAATACAGATAGTAATATTATCTATTGTTTATAATGGACTATCTCAGTCTTCTGTTTCATAGTTAGTTTTATTACTGCTAATTAGAACAATAAAATGGAGTTTTTTTTAATCATAAGCAATCCCAAAACATTTTAATATGCATTGTGTGTGATTAAAATATATAGAAAAAAATCCTTGATTAACTCAGATAATCTTTTTAATATCTAACTTTGCAGTTTTTGTTATTCCTGAAAATCTTTAAGAAAAATGTTTTAACTTCCTAAAAAGATATCTAAAGCACAACAGACGGAGTACTATTTACGAGTTAAATTTAAATATGGGGAGGATATGTCTGTTATTTATGTATTATTCTGGGATTTATCTGAAACTCCATATCTAACTTAGTCTTTTTTTATCTTACTGCATGTTACTGTCTAATTATGCACTGGTATTGTTTAAATTATTTTTATTCATCTCTATATATAATTTTGAAAATGTATGTGTGCATGTATGCATTTCCCCATTTCTCAACAGATTTTAGTCATTTTTCTTTTGGCATGTAGCAAATTTATCAGAACAAACAATGACTTTCTTGACCTTATTTTACCACCCCACTTGCAGGTGCGAATCAATAATTGCATACAAAATCATGACGATGTGCAAAAGCAAGTCAGAGTTCCACGCAGGAAAATTTTCTTACATTTTCATGCAACAAAAAAAACAAAAGATTTGTCTTAACATCGCCATTTATATAACAGAATCGGTGCATGATGTAGAAAACGCGAAAATTAGATTATCTGGTTTTGGTGACAAATTTTTAAAATTACTACTTTTGAACCCATAACGTTGTCTGGGGCACAAAAATTTTCACCTATTTGACTATTGGAACTACTTTAAATACGATTATAATTTTATGTTATAATGATTTGGTGCCTGCTGCTGGCTAAGACTAATCAGGTTGTTTTATTTTATTAGATTTTGAACTCTTATGTTCGAGAAAAAGCCTTCGTAAATGCCGACTATTCGAACTACTGCAAATACGATTATAACTTTATGCTACAAAGGGTAATAATACAAGTCGGATAAGAACCAATAGATTTTCAACATTTAGGGATTTGAGAAAGGCTCCCACATTGATTTACAAGAAACTGTTCATTATTTATAAAATCATTTTTACAATTAATTTTCTTTGTTTACTGTTGATTCCATTTTTTAATTTTGTTTTTTCAAATCTTTGTTCTGTTAAAGATGATATTTAATAATTAAATGTATTCAATATTTTTAGCATTTTTCTTTCAATTTCTTCACACAATCACAAACAGAATTTTCGTTTAGACACGTCTATTTCAAACTTGTCATGATTTCAATTTTAATATATTTTGATGCATCAAACATTCCTCTACATTTTAGAGCCAGGGGGTGAAACCTAGAACATTGTGTATCCCAGGGGTTTACTGTAATCTCATATATGTAATTTAATAGTTGGTCCATGGAAAATGGTTCATGATGGTTTCTGCTGTATCTCCATGGAATAGAGATTTTGTCTGCTTAGCAACCTAAACCAAGAAAATGTTTATGCCTCCCACAAAATCCAACCCTGGTCCACATCCTGGGAGGTGGTAACAGTATTAATAATTGGAGGTGCTGTTACAACAGGTACCCCACTCTGTTCCGTGTCACGGAACCACTTATAACATGGTACTCCACTCGTGTCTCTGTCTCACTGCTCACGCCTCTGGTTCACTACACAGAGATCTTGCCAGACCATGAACACTCTCTAGCCGGTCGTCGTAGTGGCAATAAAAAATATGTCGATCGAAATTCCTCCAGGTCGGGATGATGATGATGATAGTGATGGCTTCGTCGATCTCGTCTCTGTGAAGGCAAAGGTTATTCAAGCGGCACAAATCAATAATAGAAATGATGCAACAAAATCGGCGAGGTCTTTTTTATGAAAGTAATTATAACAAAGATAAAAGAATTGTTTTTACTTTGAAGTAAGGTCTATTGTATCGTAAATGTCTTTTGCATTCAACTCTTACGTCGTCTCTCTGTGCACGCATACAATCGCAATTAGCTATTAAAGTCTTAAACTATGGGCGAACGGCGATGGCGAGAATTCTGTTTTCTCCGGCGATTTTTTTCCGACTTGCTTTCTCGCCTGTCTTTGGGGAACTGGTCTCTGGGCGTTTTCACGGGTCTACACTTATTGAAAATCTACATTGCTTCACCCTTTTGGTTTCTCTTTCATTACCTCTTCCTCTCTCAGGGGTTTGGAGGGGGGCTGGCCGCGTCTCTTTGTCAATGACACAGATAAATGGGATTTCCCATTTTATTGTTATCATCAAAACAATTACTCGGTATTTTCTCCCCGTGTGGCAGACCTCTGGCCTAATTAATGACGACAGCTTAGATGGTTATCTCTGACCATCAGCTTAGCCTGCCCGGCTAGTGTAGCCCTGATACACCTAATCATATGTTTTTCTTTTGGTGATAAAAGATTTTGCCCAAACTTTGTCCATCTGTTTTAACTCGGCTTTGTGTGAGGTTTAAACAGAATTGACAATTACACGACTTTTGCCAGCTATTTCGTCGCCAGCTCTGGCCATGTTTGAATAGTGGATTCGTGTTGAATATATGTACTAGTCTTATATCTCCACTTCGTTTATGCGTAGGGCCTAGCATCATCACCAAGATGCATACTAGTGCGCCACTAGGGTACCCGATCTCCGTCGGTCTTGACTACTCTATCACATCTGCCCCCTCCTTTCCTGTGTCATTTACTCGTATTAACATCCTCTAGACCGTCACCCTTCCCCGCAAACACAGAGAGAACAACGGACAACACAATCAAACAACAATAATAAAAAAAAAACTGTAACTAAAAAATGGAACAAAAAGTTTGTTTTTTTCCTTCTCTGTTGCCCGTCTTTCTCTTTCTCTTTTCTTCTCTTTCTCTTTTCAGTCTATTAAACATCAGGGCTACGTATGTATGGGGGTGTGTGTATGCATTTTGTGGTTCTTGTGTTGGAAGGTGGGTAGGTGACCAAAATTAATTATTCATGCATGCAATTAAAAGTTTGTTACTAGAAAATGAGGGCTTGGAACGCCCTTACAAATTACGTCACCATCCCCTTCTCCTCGGAATCAATCTCTACTTCTTCACTGTTCGTGACTTAGGGTTAGGTTTCGGTAGGATGCTTGCTCCCTCCAATTTCTTCTCCACAGGTGGGTCGTTTACCTGAATCTCTGCCAAGGGCGGCAATTCCTGCACCCGCTCGCGGTCTGGGCACAGTGTACTCAAAGGTAACCCTTCTTTGCTCATGCACTCGGTTGTCAGTGTATTCGCGCCGTAACCACCCCACCTTCGTACTCTTCACACCCACCTGGCTGCTAAGGCCAACCCGATCATAACTGGAACTCCCACCACAACCGGCCAAGCTATTAAAGCACCTGTGTCTAATTTCCACTCTGAGTCCACTTCCTCCACTAATCTCAATTGCGATTTGAGTTTCTCAAAACTAATCCTTTCCACCGGTTTTAATAATCCTGGCATCTTCTGCAAAGTGGCCTGAGGGATTTCCCCCACCACAGGGTCCCACAATGCAGTCTATCCACTCGCATTTACTCCGATCAACCCCAGGAAGGAGTCCCGGTTTTCAAACTTTTCCTCCGCCTGATAATAAGGGGGAGGGCAATCGAGGCCCCAAAGACAGAACGACCCATGGGCAACTCTACAAATTCCTGTCAGTCGTTATCCTTCCCTCGCAGGATATAGCCGTCCGGGGAGGCAATTTGACGTCCCTCTCCGCCACCACCGTCAGGGTGCCATGCTCTTCTCCCCCAGGGGGACCTCTACTCCACCTACGGTCAGCGTCGCTGGGTCTAACCGTATCTTGGCTCCCCTTGCTCAGAGCCAGTCCTCCCCTAATATCATATCGCTGCATAGGTCGTGGACTACATAGAACCGGAAGTCTGCTCCCGTCTTGGCCACCCGCAGGGGCAGCCAGTCCATGCCGGCCAACTGCAATTCTCGGCCGTCCGCCTGATTCACAACTATATCGGGCGATATTCCTTCCCGTCAACCCGTGGTATATTCTCGCGCTTATCAGAGAGACCACTGCTCCCGTGTCGACCAGGGCCCTCACCCGCATGGCCCCGATCCATGCCTCACAAGTGAGTTCTCTCTCCTCCGTGAGTGGGGAGAACACTTGAGCTCTTCTCTCCTTTCGCCTCGGAACCCGTTCGTCAGGTTCCGCCATGACGGACATAGGGGCCGGTAATAATAAGCCCCCTTCAGACCCGTCTGTTCTCTGGCTGCCTTTATCTCTCGTGGTTAGAACCCTGTGCAGACTCCCCTGCCTTGGGGTTTCTCCGGCCTTCGAACCTCGTGGTCGTTTCTTTCATTACAGCACCAGCTGCCAGCACCACCCCAGGGTTGAGGTTTGAGGCCAACCTCCTCTTCCTGGAGGATCTCTTTTCTTAGGACTACGTCGCTCCCTATGAGGGCAGTTCCTTTTTAGATGGCCTTCATCCCCACACCGCCAGCACTTCCGTGACCGGCGGCAGGTAGCAAAATGGCGTCCTTCACCATAGCTGCGACCTGTGGTGGACTTCACCATTATCGGGGCCACCCTGCCTTGCACCTTCGGCCTGGTGGCTCGTTGGTGTCTCCCTGAGTCCCCTGTTCCAGAGCTGAGCTGTGCACCCGCACCCTGTGGCCATGTACCCGACTCTCAACCTCCTACTGCTGTGCATCACCGACTCTCATGTCTGAACCGACCGCACCTAGTGCAGCCTGATCCCAACAAGCCGCGTGGGCACCCATAATTTGTGGGACACTCTGCCGCTCGGTGCCTTTCACCTCTACAGGCCTAAAGAAAAAACTACCATTGATTTTTATTTAGAGTGAAGGATTTCTTTTCGAATTAATTTCAGACAGATGGGCTTTTTCGCTCCCCCTCACAACTTGAAATGGTTTCGTCCGGAGTCTAGCAAAAGGCACGTTTTTTACTCACTAACTTTGGTGTGCCGGGACAGATATATTATATTAATTTAGATAAAAATGGTAATCATTACTATTGTTCCCCTAAATTATTTTAAAGGAAATACAGTCAGGAAATTAGACAAAAAAATTTATTTTGGTTTACCTACTCCTTTGTGACTTATTTGCGTTAAAAATATTTAATATTTAAAATAAGTTATAAGCCGTTAAAACTACCATAAATCTCGGTTCTGAACAATATAGCCATCTTTGTTTATGTTATGGCCCTTACTTCGAATGATTAAACAAAGATGGCTATTTTGCTCAGAACAGATATTTAGGATAATTTAAAAGACTTATAAGTAATATTATTTTTTTAACACAAATAAGTCACAAATGAGTATTGATTTACTCCTCTCCAGGAGTTAGGCACAAGGCCAGTTTTTATCTTACTCCCACAAGTAAGATGTGACCCAAGGTCGGGTTGGGAAAGTGGGGTTTAAAAATTACCTGGGCATCCCCGTCGGCATTCCCCGGTAGGGGCGCCTCAGGCAGTAAGCAATAAACTTACTCCTCCCCAAAGAGGGGAGGCAAAGCCTGGGAAGGTGGACCTCCCAGAACTGCACAGGACAGACCCATTGACCGGCGTAAATCAAGACCCGAAGGCCAAGTGAGTAGGTAAACCAAAATAAATTGTTTTTGACTAATTCCCCAACTTTATTTCCTTTAAAATAATTTATGTCGATAATAGTAATGATTACCATAAAAATATACAAATAAATACACATTTTTCTTTATTATACAGTGGAGGACTTTTTCCAAGTTAGAGGAATAAAAAAGTGTTTTCTCTGTATCCCCTGAAAAAAAGGTGACATCATCTTTTCAATACGCCAACTCTTCGAAGTGGTTGTTATATAATCCGTTTGTAAGAGAGTCTAGTTTTTATTGCTTTTAGCCCAATCAAAACGATGCATTTATTATCGTCTTTCACACTTATTCTGATACCATTGTTATCATCAGTTTATTATCACATTGAGTTCTGTCTGCTGAACAAGAAAGCCAACGATGACACATAAAAAGAAAATGGTTTTATTGACACTAAACATAAAAATATTTTCACACGACATTCACAACGTGCCTTTATATAAGCACATTACCGTCATGTTTTCATATTGAGTCAATTTATTCAGGACAGCCTCGATAGTCTCCAGTCTTTTTTCTTCTTTTTTTTATGAACCATTCATTGGATATCATGATTCATAATTGGAATATGACTTTGCTGTTTGGAACTCATCGGTGACAAAAGTCAATAAACAAATATGTTCGGATATTTCTTATTCTACAGATCTCTAATTCATTCTTTTTTAATCACGTCGTCTAAAGTTGTATTTCTTTATATATAGTAATACTAATACAATGCAGATGGCTAATGAAGATGAGTGGTGTTATTATGATAAGAATAAACAAAGCCATACAAAGTGTTTTTCTTACTGTTATGTTATAAATCTTCGTATCAATATTTTCAGGTAATGACCTTATTATCAAAATGTATTTTTCAAACTGACAGACATTGAGCCATTTTCGAGTTATATATATATATATATATATATATATATATATATATATATATATATTAGTTATTTATTAGTTATTATTTTAGCCATAAGCTTGAAACGACATCGTACGTAGGTAAAATATAAAAAAATAATTTAATATTATTTTAAGCCCCTTTCAAGTAAAATTAAAAGTCGAGCACTATCGGAAAGATTCAAAATAAACATTCACCTAAAAGCCTGAGTGCAATGCTCCGATTCTGTCGTTGAGTACTATAGAATGTTTAGATATTTATGCTCGCCGCTTTCAGTGATAATATCACTTAATTTCTCCGTTATTACGTGAAAATCCTTCGTGGCCTAGTGGGATTGGGTGAACGCTTGTCTCTGTGAACCGAGTTCGCGCCCTGTGACCGTCTTAAATTGTTACTTCCCTGCACTGATGAGAGCCATAAGCTTGAAACGACGTCGTACGTAGGTAAAATACTATAAAATAATTTAAATATTAAAAAATAATTTAATATTATTATTAAGTCCCTTCCTAGTAAAATTGAAAGTAGAGCACTGTAGGAAAGATTAAAAATGAACATTCACCTAAAAGCTTCAGTGCAATGCTCTGATTCTGTCGTTGAGTGCTATCGAATGTTTAGGTGTCAACACTCGCCGCTTTCAGTGTAAACGTCACTTAATTTCTCTGTTAATATATCTTGACAATCCCTTGTGGCCTAATGGAACTAGGTAAAACGCCTGCAGATTCGAGATGAATCTGTGAACGGGGTTCGCGCCCATAACCGTCTGAGATTGTTGTTTCCCTGCACTGATGAGAGCCATAAGCTCGAAACGACGTCGTACGTAGGTAAAAATATTTTTTTTAAATATTAAAAAAATAATTTAATATTATTATTAAGTCCCTTCCTAGTAAAATTGAAAGTAGAGTACTGTAGGAAAGATTAAAAATAAACATTCACCTAAAGCCTTCAGTGCAACATATATATATATATATATATAAAATATAATAACACGAAATCACATAATTGTCGATGCAATAATTTATTTCAACCGTTCGGTTTTTTCAAGCATCACTCAGACAATTACATTTTTGAGACTGATAGAAAATTGAATTTCCCTACCACAGTTCCAATACAATCATAGATGGTAGTAGTAGCAACCAATTTGATACATCTTTTATAGAGAGGGGGAAAATTTAAAACTTATATTTAACTATGGCGGGCGAAGGGGAGGGATCTTTAAGTTAATCAACTAAAAACTGCCATGTCAAAATTATGACACATACGACTTGGCGATATCAACCATATAGGCAATTTTACTCACGCGCATACACAAAACTAAATACGCACACATCATATGCACACTCACATACATAATCTCACTCGCACATTATCATAACTAAGCATAATCACATACGCAACTTTTATTCATCTCCAGCCAGAATGCGTCCGGCGAAACTCGTGTTCTCAAATTCGGTTAGAGAAAAGAAAGAAAGAAACAATTAACAGGCACAGAGAATATATAGACAGACCGCGTGTCATAAATTCTCAGTCCGTCTGGGTTGAAATAAGATTACACGCACATACATATATGTATACATACAAATCCATACGCACATACACACACATATATACACATACACACCCACACATATACATATCTATACACACATACATATACACACATATATACATATATATATATACATATACATACATATACATACATGAATACACCTATATATATCTCTGAATCTATTTGAAATATTGACCAAATGCATACGCATGTAGTTGTTCACACATGTAAACATACATACACATACATACACACACACATATATACATATACGCACATATACACACATATACGTACGCACACATACATATATATCCACACACCTACACACAATATTTACATAACACTCTATATTCTTACTGATGTAATATGAGTTCTAAAAATTAGTCTTACCTTATTTATATTTTAGATTAATTTGATAATCTATTATTATAAATATCATGCGGGGGGGGGGGGTTATCGTACCTAATGTTATTCAATTTGGTATCTTCACCGTTGTAATTCTAGAGGCCCATCGGATTACTAATTCAAGTCTAATAATGTCTATTGGTAATATTTGACATTTATACTTATATTAATTCAAAAACTAGTGTATTACCTGCAGAAAAAATTTTCATACCACTATCTTATTTTAAGTAAATAATAAATATCCGCGTATCCACAAATACTATATCTCACCAAGTCAGTAAATCTGTGTCTATCACAGATATTATTATAAATATTATGGGGGGGGGGGTTTACCGTAAGTAATGTTATTCAATTTGGTATCTTCACCGTTATAAGTCTAGAGGTCCATCGGATTACCAATTCAAGTCTAATAATGTCTAGTGGTAATATTTGGCATTTATACTTATATTAATTCAATAACCGCAGAATTTTTTTTTTTTTTTTTTTTTTTTTTTTTTAAAAACACTATCTTATTTTAAGTAAATAATCTGAATAAATAAATATTTCAAAATACCATTATATACGCATACACACAAATACTATATATCACCAAGTCGGCAATTCTGTGTCTATAGCAGATATTATTATAACTATTATGTTGGTGGTGGGGGGGGGTTACCTTAAATAATGTTATTTAATTTGGTATCTTCACCGTTATAAGTCTAGAGGTCCATCGGATTACTAGTCGTTGATTATTTTAAATTTATATTTATGTCTGCACTTAGCCATAAGTTCATCTCGTTTATTCAAGAGGTTATTTCGATCATATTTTAGGATTCTTATTTTTTCTTCTAGACATAAGTTGCATCTTTGTCTAAATCCATCTGGAATATTCGAAAAACATAAGATTGACCACGAAATCACCGGGGACCTGTTCTCATTTTTCAGATGCCACCATTGTTTAGCTAACTCCGTTTTGCTCTTGAGTTCTGGGTTATTGAAAGAGTGTTTGTGGTCATAAAAACGTTGTTTCCAGTTTCCCGCGGAGATGCCGATGTAAACCTTTTTATCCCTGTTGTTATCTTCCGGATGAATAGTGGCCTTATAAACCACACACTCAACTTTACAGTTACCGTCCAGTGGGCAGTTATTTTTCACTTGACAATTACATTTATTTACTGTGACCTTATTCTTACTAGGATTGTTAAGTAATTTACGATTATGGGTGCTGATAATTCTGTCCATGTTCTTGGTGCAAGAGTAGCTGATTTTAATGGTTTTTCTATTAAATATCTTCCTAAGTGGATTATTTATGCTAAAATGTTTATCTACCAGGTTCAAGAATACTCTCCCGATGTTGATGTTAGATAGTTGGCAGTAGGGAGGATTGAACCATATTATTTTTCGGCCTCTATTCCTGGATTTATTTTTATTTTCTTTCTTGGTATATTTGAGTTTTTCATTATATCCGCTTTTCTCTAGCGCTCCATTGTATAAATGCTTATTTGCTTCAAAAATGTCTCTGTTAGCCGAAAGCTTATTTATTCTAGTATTAATTGTTTTAGGTATTTGTTTAATTATGCAGTTCGGGTGGTTAGATCTAGTGTTGATATAAGATGGTGTGTGATTATCTTTATTGAAGGGTTTGTATGTCCCCTTTCCTAAGTCTAAGGTAATATCTAGATAGTTTACTTCTTTACAATTTGGGGTTATATCTATTTTAAATCCAAGGTATTTGAATGCTCTTATTAATTTTTTATGTATTTTGGATACCAGGGGGCCGTCACTATTGGGGATAACAATTAGTCCATCATCCCTATATAACCCCACTAAATTAGGCTCTACAATTCTGCTAATAGTGTACATTATAAAAATGCCCACCAGATCGGCAATCTGGGCTGAGTCAAAAGCACCCATCGGGACATCAAATTTGTTGTTGTTCAATTTAATCCATGTTTCTCGATTGTTTATAAGGATGGATTTGCGACAGGCCATAATTAATCTTACCTGCTCATCGGATATATCCACGAAATTCCCAGCATAGTTAATGCTGTTCGTAAGTAATTCCTTGGAAATCGAGGGGTAAAAATCCATAATATCGAATTGTATAAAGCAGGCATTCCTCTTATTTTCAATTGATTTAAACCATTCGATAGTATCCGCCGAGTCCTTCCAAAGATTAAATTTGGTAGCTTCTAGAGTTACATTAATAATATTTCGTAGAATCTCCCTAGATACATGGCCGAGTTCCGATTTCGTAGAGTTGATTATTCTCGCTTGTTTCTTAATGTGGAAATTTTTCTTATGGTCCTTGATGAGTATGTATGCGTTTCTCTTATCAATTTTTCCCACTCTATCCTCGATATTCAGTTTGGATGCAAATTCCTTGGTATCCTCATTGATTATTTTTTCAGTGTCGTGGGTATCCTTTCTGTAATTATTACAGATTTTTTCCAGAATAGTTTTCCTATATTCGGATGGGCACATCTTGTAAATATTCGCTGACTTATCAGCCTTCACCCAAACTTTGTTCGACTTCTTTATCTCTGCGATGTCATTCTTCAGAGTGGACTGAAATTTGTTTGAATACCTTCGGAACTTAATTCTTTTGACTAGGTCAAACAAATCATTCTCGAACGGCCTTAACGCCTCAATGGGTTTGCAGGTATTCTGTGATCTGAAGTTAAAGGTTTCTTTGTGATCAGATTCCTCGTCCTTCAAATAAAAATACGCTTTCCATCTCAGTCTGTTGGTAAAGTCCGTTATTCTGTCCATAAGATCCAAAGTGAAGCTATGCAAGCTGGGATAAGGTATATTTTTCAGCGAATACAATGGTGTGAATTTTTCCATCCTCAGTTCAAAATTGAAGTAATTCCGATACTAGAAATCCTGAGAGAGCTCAACACGGAGTGGAGCCAATTATTTGTGTTATAGTGGAATAATTCCAGGAGGAAATCCGGGTATGAGAGCTCAATGTAGTAAACAGAGCAATAATAAAATATAATAACACGAAATCACATAATTGTCGATGCAATAATTTATTTCAACCGTTCGGTTTTTTCAAGCATCACTCAGACAATTACATTTTTGAGACTGATAGAAAATTGAATTTCCCTACCACAGTTCCAATACAATCATAGATGGTAGTAGTAGCAACCAATTTGATACATCTTTTATAGAGAGGGGGAAAATTTAAAACTTATATTTAACTATGGCGGGCGAAGGGGAGGGATCTTTAAGTTAATCAACTAAAAACTGCCATGTCAAAATTATGACACATACGACTTGGCGATATCAACCATATAGGCAATTTTACTCACGCGCATACACAAAACTAAATACGCACACATCATATGCACACTCACATACATAATCTCACTCGCACATTATCATAACTAAGCATAATCACATACGCAACTTTTATTCATCTCCAGCCAGAATACAAACCCTTCAATAAAGATAATCACACACCATCTTATATCAACACTAGATCTAACCACCCGAACTGCATAATTAAACAAATACCTAAAACAATTAATACTAGAATAAATAAGCTTTCGGCTAACAGAGACATTTTTGAAGCAAATAAGCATTTATACAATGGAGCGCTAGAGAAAAGCGGATATAATGAAAAACTCAAATATACCAAGAAAGAAAATAAAAATAAATCCAGGAATAGAGGCCGAAAAATAATATGGTTCAATCCTCCCTACTGCCAACTATCTAACATCAACATCGGGAGAGTATTCTTGAACCTGGTAGATAAACATTTTAGCATAAATAATCCACTTAGGAAGATATTTAATAGAAAAACCATTAAAATCAGCTACTCTTGCACCAAGAACATGGACAGAATTATCAGCACCCATAATCGTAAATTACTTAACAATCCTAGTAAGAATAAGGTCACAGTAAATAAATGTAATTGTCAAGTGAAAAATAACTGCCCACTGGACGGTAACTGTAAAGTTGAGTGTGTGGTTTATAAGGCCACTATTCATCCGGAAGATAACAACAGGGATAAAAAGGTTTACATCGGCATCTCCGCGGGAAACTGGAAACAACGTTTTTATGACCACAAACACTCTTTCAATAACCCAGAACTCAAGAGCAAAACGGAGTTAGCTAAACAATGGTGGCATCTGAAAAATGAGAACAGGTCCCCGGTGATTTCGTGGTCAATCTTATGTTTTTCGAATATTCCAGATGGATTTAGACAAAGATGCAACTTATGTCTAGAAGAAAAAATAAGAATCCTAAAATATGATCGAAATAACCTCTTGAATAAACGAGATGAACTTATGGCTAAGTGCAGACATAAATATAAATTTAAAATAATCAACGACTAGTAATCCGATGGACCTCTAGACTTATAACGGTGAAGATACCAAATTAAATAACATTATTTAAGGTAACCCCCCCCCACCACCAACATAATAGTTATAATAATATCTGCTATAGACACAGAATTGCCGACTTGGTGATATATAGTATTTGTGTGTATGCGTATATAATGGTATTTTGAAATATTTATTTATTCAGATTATTTACTTAAAATAAGATAGTGTTTTTAAAAAAAAAAAAAAAAAAAAAAAAAAAAAAAAAAAAAAAAATTCTGCGGTTATTGAATTAATATAAGTATAAATGCCAAATATTACCACTAGACATTATTAGACTTGAATTGGTAATCCGATGGACCTCTAGACTTATAACGGTGAAGATACCAAATTGAATAACATTACTTACGGTAAACCCCCCCCCCCCCATAATATTTATAATAATATCTGTGATAGACACAGATTTACTGACTTGGTGATATATAGTATTTGTGGATACGCGGATATTTATTATTTACTTAAAATAAGATAGTGGTATGAAAATTTTTTCTGCAGGTAATACACTAGTTTTTGAATTAATATAAGTATAAATGTCAAATATTACCAATAGACATTATTAGACTTGAATTAGTAATCCGATGGGCCTCTAGAATTACAACGGTGAAGATACCAAATTGAATAACATTAGGTACGATAACCCCCCCCCCCCCCCCGCATGATATTTATAATAATAGATTATCAAATTAATCTAAAATATAAATAAGGTAAGACTAATTTTTAGAACTCATATTACATCAGTAAGAATATAGAGTGTTATGTAAATATTGTGTGTAGGTGTGTGGATATATATGTATGTGTGCGTACGTATATGTGTGTATATGTGCGTATATGTATATATGTGTGTGTGTATGTATGTGTATGTATGTTTACATGTGTGAACAACTACATGCGTATGCATTTGGTCAATATTTCAAATAGATTCAGAGATATATATAGGTGTATTCATGTATGTATATGTATGTATATGTATATATATATATGTATATATGTGTGTATATGTATGTGTGTATAGATATGTATATGTGTGGGTGTGTATGTGTATATATGTGTGTGTATGTGCGTATGGATTTGTATGTATACATATATGTATGTGCGTGTAATCTTATTTCAACCCAGACGGACTGAGAATTTATGACACGCGGTCTGTCTATATATTCTCTGTGCCTGTTAATTGTTTCTTTCTTTCTTTTCTCTAACCGAATTTGAGAACACGAGTTTCGCCGGACGCATTCTGGCTGGAGATGAATAAAAGTTGCGTATGTGATTATGCTTAGTTATGATAATGTGCGAGTGAGATTATGTATGTGAGTGTGCATATGATGTGTGCGTATTTAGTTTTGTGTATGCGCGTGAGTAAAATTGCCTATATGGTTGATATCGCCAAGTCGTATGTGTCATAATTTTGACATGGCAGTTTTTAGTTGATTAACTTAAAGATCCCTCCCCTTCGCCCGCCATAGTTAAATATAAGTTTTAAATTTTCCCCCTCTCTATAAAAGATGTATCAAATTGGTTGCTACTACTACCATCTATGATTGTATTGGAACTGTGGTAGGGAAATTCAATTTTCTATCAGTCTCAAAAATGTAATTGTCTGAGTGATGCTTGAAAAAACCGAACGGTTGAAATAAATTATTGCATCGACAATTATGTGATTTCGTGTTATTATATTTTATTATTGCTCTGTTTACTACATTGAGCTCTCATACCCGGATTTCCTCCTGGAATTATTCCACTATAACACAAATATATATATATATATATATATATATATATATATATATATATATATGAATTCCATGCATTTTAGCCTGACTATTCCTTATGAAGATGAAACGCGGAAGTTTCTGTGTAGCTTAATTGTCATACATATATTTTCATAACTTACTACCAAGCTCTACTCACGTATTGAGCACTGTTAAAGTAAATATTGAAAATCGATTCATAAAATATTATATTTCCTTATGGCATTTTATGTAGATACATGAAATAATAATACTTAGCTCCTCAATTAGTTGAGCACTCTCATAAGAATTTATTTCACTACATTACAAAATAAATATGGAAAAAGTTTCTAAACATCTACTCAAAAACATCCCAACACTTTGCAAGCATAGATACATTATCAAATTAATTTTAAAAAACGGACGAACTAATACGTCGAATGCGATGGCGAACACACTTCTTCCTTAATAAACATGAACACCTAGATACAAAAGCCTAAAACATGCAAAACCAATAGAACTCATGATTAACTTCGAAAATTACCTCTTAAATGTAATTAAAGATTTAGAGTTACACAAACAACATAATAATTTCCGAAAACAATTACACAACATCGTTAGAAACAACAACATCTTTGTAAAAGCGGATAAAACTAGATTTTTTACAAAATAAATAAGCTAGAGCATAACAAACTAATCACAGAAAACATTGTGAAAAACTGCAAAAAACTAAATACAAGCGAACGTAACTACATAGATATAATAAATGCTGAAAGTAACCAAATCACCGATAGACAAAAGATTAGCGAAACAGTTAGTAAATTAAAACCTAAGGAAGGCTATATTTTATTTAAAGCCCACAAAAGTAAGTTTAACAATAACCCTAGCACTAAGTTAATTAATCCGACCAAATCCGAAATAGGAAAAATTAGTAAAACAATCCTTTTCTAGAGATAACAAGCAAATAAAAAATACCTAGAATTAAACCAGTTGGTCAATACTGCCTAAGCAATCACTTGGTTGAATAATATCGAGAATCAAAATAAATGTACCTTCCAACAATTTGACATCGTTGATTTCTATCTATCAATATCTAAAAGAACTCTTCGACATTGCCCTAGAGTTTGCTGAGATATATACTGACATATCCATTAATAAAATAAAATAATTGAATAAAAAACTAAACAAAACCAACGCCTAAAAATAGGAAAAGAAAAAGAAAAAGTACTCCAAGTATGCACATGTTAAAATAAGATCACCTATTAATTCAACACATTCACAAAAAGGGTGAGTCGCCCCTATACAAAACAGAACAAAAGAAGGAGAAGTAAAAGTCAGCCGAACCTTTGTTTTTGAGAAACCCTGCCATTGGATAATGAAAACATTAACCGGTGGAAGAGAATAACAAAGAATTTGATTGGTTAGCCAGCTAGACTAAACACCACGTGTATATATAAAAACACTCGGTAACATGAATTTCATATTAGGATGAAATGCGGAAGCCTCTGTGTATCTTAATTGCCATAAATATATTTTCATAACTTACTATATATATATATATATATATATATATATATATATATATATAGTACTTGTATGGTTGTTTTTTCCTAGATATAAATCCAATGAAACTAGTGTTTAGAAGTGCTCAATAACAAATAGAGCTGTATTATACTATAATTTTTTTTATTTATACAAATATTATTGGTTACATATGTGCATACATGTTTCAGCTGCGACTTTATTTTAAGTCTAGCTTTTTAACCAATCTGAGAGGAATAGATAGATTACATTCTTGCATATAGTTTTCGTTGGAGACAAGGGGGAGGAATAGTGGAGGGGCAAGGTATGTATCTGCTAAGACCCAGTTACTTATCTATATAACCACACATTTTTTTATATCCACATACGTATGCATTCGTACACTTGTGCATATATACATACATATTCACACACTCACACCAACTCCTACCTATATGTCTTACCGTGATAGAATTCTTATCTTTTTATCTTTATGACCCATCTTCAAGTATTTTTCATCTCATTCGAGCTTTCAGACGTTCTGTCTCTTTTAAATCCTTTGGACACTAGTTAGACCCACACATTCGTTAACATACGAATAAAAGAGAGCCCCCCCCATATACATATATAATTAAACATCTGCTAACACACACACACACACACACACACACATATATATATATATATATATATATATATATATATATATATATATATATATATATATATATAGGGCTTTACGTGCTCCACTACTTTTGGAGCTGCTCTCCAGCTCCTGCCCCTGCTCCAACGCCCAAAATTGAAGCTGGCTCCTCTTACGCTCCCCATTTTCAAAAAGGAGCCGCTCCAGCTCAAACTCCTATAAAAAAGGAGCGGCTCTTTTTCAGCGCTCCATAATTAAAATGTACATTCTTTCATAAACGTTCTATTTTGCCAATAAATGGTTGAAGGATAGGGGTGGGCGTCAAAGGATCTCGTCAATGTGGGTGGGGATGTCACTTTAAGTGTAAGACCGTAAGATAGTATTTGACAAAATCTCGCTAATATTTTGAGATGTGCTAAGGTTTATAGGAGAACATGTCGGACGAAGCATACGTAAATTTTCGTTTCCTGGGGTATAAAATAGAAATGGAAAAATACCTGAAGTATTTTAAAACAATTTTAAGTTTTCATTACATTAACAACCCATTTTTTCAAGGGAGGAAAATTTGACCCGATATTTTTTCTATTTATTTTGGAAGGGAATTTAGATTTGTTTTAAGTAAATAAAGTTTTACTTTTAAACGTTATTAGTGATTATTTTCTTTTCAAAGAAAACATTTCTCTGTGAGAGGAGAGACAGCCGGGGCAACATTAATCGTTGTGTGGTTGTTTAATATTTGTTTGTTTTAAGAACGTAACTATATTGTATAATGTATATTACTATTTATCACAGAGAAACGCGCAAGTACTTTCAAACAAATCGATTTATCTATTTTTTTTTTCAATAGTACAATTTGGGGCGAAAAGAAACAATGAAGTTTATTTTTAAAAAATTGAATAATAAAATATATTTTATAAGTTAGCCAAAAGATATCAATAAATTGTCAATAAACAATTCAGAGATCCATTTAATGTCTTAAAATTTCATACAAAATATCTGGCCTAGACCTTGGGAGTTGAAAAAAATATCGGGTCAAATTTTCCTCCCCCGAAAGATTAACTGGAGCAAGTTTTCCTAGGTCGGGCAGAAACATTTATTAAAATAAAAAATTTGAATAAAAAAGGTGAAAACGTCTATATTTGAAATCTCTAACAAAAACAAACTGTTTACAATTTTAATATTCGATAATAGATTTTTTAAGATAAAGAAAGATATCTAATCTACTTTCGATTCTAAAAAACAACAAAAAATTAGTTAGAAAGTCTAATTATTTGCTTTTTTAAATTAAAATTTAAGACATTTTCTTTAATTTAATTAAGTTTAAACATCGGTTTAATTGTAGAATAGGGGCAGCTGTTTTTTTATCGCTCATTTCGCTTGGTATTGGCCCAAATTTTGAATGAAACTGATTGTTGGTCTTAATTGTATTTTGGTCCTGAAATAAAATTGTCATTTACTTTTTAAAGTGTTGAGAATCGAACTTTAATTCCAGGTTTTAATCGCTGGCGGCCACGTTGGTTTTTATTCTTTTTATTTTCTTTGGACTAAAGATATTTTTCCTTGCACTAAAGATATTTTTTTCTTTAGACTGAGAATATTTTTACTGCTTTAACATTTTATTACGCACAAAACACAAACTTTGAACATTCTATTTACAAAAACAAGTTTTAACAGAATTAAACTAATTTTAAAGCAAACATGAAAAGGTTAAAACATACTAGTTGTGAATTTAAGAATAACAAAATGTTGCCAAAAAGACGACAGTAAAAATGAGGCATAAAAGTTCAATTAAAATGAAAAGAAAAATTGGTTTATTTATTCAATCAGCAATAAACATCCTTGTCATAAATACAAAAAAAGTTCAAATCTTTAAGAAAATAACTTCAAAGACATCTATAGACTCACTGGCGTATTTGAAGACATCTGTTGCCAAATTGTCTCCTGCCTTAAGAAAACTGTCCTATCAAAAATTTAACATGTAGATATGAAAAAAACCCTGAGAAGTTCAGTGTTCTGTTTTCATGTGTATCTCTCTCGTTCTTTCTCCCTCTCTCTCCCTTCCTATCTCCCTTCCTCTCGCTCTCTCTCCCTATCTCATATACATTTACCAGATATATAATTTAAAAAAAAAAAGAGTTTAGCTGAGACTTTTTCTTTTCCTTTTTATTGCTGAATAAAAAAAAACTAATGTTTTAAAAAAATTAAATAATTTTGGATTGGAGCAATAAAACCACCACACTTTAGACCCAAATCGAGTTGCTCCCGCTCCACTCCCACTTAATATAAAATGGACCCTCTTCTCCTTCGCTCCAGCAAAAAGGAGCGTGCTCCTGGAGCACACTCCTTTTTGGAGGGCTCCGTAAAGCCCTGTATACTGAAGATTGCGTTAGCATGAAACATCGATGTCTGTAGGTATTAAAATAATTAATGTTTATTTATAAATATTATTATTAGCTCGCTTCACCAAAGGTCGGGCACTCTGAGTGACTTTAATAACAAGCAGTACTAATAGCTGCATGCACGATCCGAATACGTTCGTTGATCACTCTAACTGCTTGTGTAAATTTAGCCGCCGATTCGCTATTTACAAAGTTAAATTCCTCCCTAATTATTACCTAATTGTGTATGGCCGAGGGGTTAAGACTCTTGACTACAGATCAGTGGCGATTTGTGATCAGGGTTCACGCCCGCCAACCGTTGAGAATTAGCTTCCTGCACTGAAGATTGCATTAGCATGAAACATCGATGTCTGTAGGTATTAAAATAATTAATGTTTATTTATATATATATATGTATATATATATATATATATATATATATATATATATATATATATATATATATATATATATATATACCGGTACATATTTACATATACACATCCACACATCCACAAACTCCAACAAGATACCTTTACGAAACGTGTCCTCCTACTTACGTAAACAAACCAGAAACAAAACATCAGCAAAGAAATATGTATGGCTCCCAGATTGATCGCATAATTAGTGTTGAAATTCCTCACTGTGATGAAAACCCTGAACTTTTTAATATCATCACTAAGCACATGGTACATGGTCCTTGTGGTGAATTAAACCCAAGCTCCTCATGTATGAAGGACGCTGTATGCTCAAAGCGTTATCCCAAAGACCTGCTCCGAGAGACAGTCACTGGAGTGGATGAATACCCTCTCTATCGCAGAAGGTCACCTGAACATGGAGGTTTCACTTGGTCACTTATGCCGCATGCAAACAGGGAGACTTCAGAAGTCACTCTAGACAACAAATGAATTGTACCATACTGCTCTTTGTTATCAAAAGTAAAAAAATGCTCACATCAATGTAGAGTTCTGTAATTCTGTTAAATCCATAAAGTATATATGCAAATATGTGAACAAGGGCAGTGATCAAGCAGTGTTTGGACTTGAGAGAAATTGCCAGCTATGAAAGTGGCAGATACATTAATGCAAATGGGGCCATGTTGCGCATCTTCATTTTTTCCATTCATCAGCGCCATCCAACTGTTCAGCATCTCAGCGTTCACCTCGAAAATGAACAAAGAATATATTTTACAGAGGCGACTCTTCAGCAACGAGTTCAATCACCACCTGACACAACACTGACTGCATTCTTTAAGCTTTGTGAAACTGATGACTTTGCAAGGACCCTGTTGTATTCACAGTTACTTTTCTTCTACACCTGGCAGGTGCCATCTAAATATTGTTACAGACGCTTTCAGGGCACTGAAGTGTCAGGCCATCCAGATGTGAGGCAAACTGATGCATTAGCCAGAATATAAACAGTGCACCCAAATAATCGTGAATGTTTTTTCTTGCACAGTTTACCCCATCATGTAGTTGGTCCTGTGTCATTTCAAGACTTGAAGACTGTGGAAGGTTTTGTATGTAACACTTTTCAGGAAGCATGTAAAATGTTGGGTTTGCTAGAAGATGATGCACAGTGGCAGGATACATTAGAAGAAGCTGCCACTGTACAATCACCAACTCAACTACGGCACCTATTTTCCATCATGCTGAATACATATCACCTCTCTGACCCACTTCAACTGTGGAACGAATTCAAGGAGAAATGGCTGAGGACATATTGTTTAAGACATGGCAGTTAGCCAGAAACTAAAAACTGCCTTTCACAGATGCAATTTTCAATGAGGCTTTGCTGTCCATTGAGGATAAAGTACTTGATATGACAAACTATGACTTAACCACTTATGGACTTCCAAAGCCCAATCGACAGGTACAACCAACAGTGTACAGGGAAATACTTCGGAAAACAGAATATAATCTAGAGGAACTTCATCGTTTCGTGGAGTACAATGAACCTTTTTTGACGGTGGAACAGGATGCAGCATACAGTGAACAATCATCTTATGGGCGGTGTCACTCTGCTACTGTCTGGAGACTTCCACCAAACATTACCGGTTATTCAAAAAGGTACCCTAGCAGATGAAATACATGCATGTCTCAAATCATCTTTTCTGTGGCCTTTAGCCGAGAAGCTGCACCTGTGAAGAAACATGCGTGCATCTGTGCTTAGAGATGAAACTGCGAGAAAGTTTGCTAAAGGTCTACTGGATATGGAGGAAGGTCGTTTGCCAGTCAATCCTGATGATGGACTGTCAGAAATTGATGGCGAAGGCCCAATCGTACGTTATCTGTCAGTCCTTAATAAAATGGTTTACCCTGATCTGGAGTATAAATTTCAAGTTATTAATTGGTTGTCAGAATGTGTTATCCTTTGCTCAAGAAATGCTGCTGCTGCTGCTGCTGCTGCTGCTGCTACCATAAACCATCAGCTGCTGATTCAACTGCCTGGTGTCATAAAAAGCTACAAGTTTATTGATGTGGCACTGAGTGAAAACGATGTTGTTGACTATCCCGTAGAGTTCCTAAATTTGCTAGAGCCTCCAGGAATGCCTCCACATAATTTGGAGCTGAAGATTGGAGCCCCCATCATGCTTGTGCGTAACCTTGGTCCCCCTAAATTGTGCAATAGCACCAGAATTATCCTCAAGCAGATGTTTCCTCATGTTATTGAAGCCACCATCATCTCAGCATCTGGTAAGGGGGCGTCGATGTTTGTTCTCGGGATATCAATCATCCCTACTGACTTGCCTTTTGAATTCAAGCGAATTCAGTTTCCAGTCAAGGTTTGCTTCGCCATGACTATCAACAAGACACAAAGTCAATCACTGAGAGTGGTTGGCATTAACTTGGAGCCTCCTTGCTTTTCTCATGGCCAGTTGTATGTTGCCTGTTCGTGAGTAGGGACTTTTGCTAATTTGTTTATTTATGCACCACAAGGGAAGACAAAAAATGTTGTTTACCCACAAGTCTGGAAATAAAACATTTTTTGGTTTAATTGTTGTTCTTTTTTATATTTTTTTTACTGTAACTGTCAGTTAATCTGTTTTTGACAACTTAAAAAAAATGTGTTTTGTGATTAACAACTTCCTGTATTTGAGTTATAAATTTACTGATAAATTTGTGGCGATTTACTTCTGTTAGTTCTTTGCGATTGCTATCGATTACTATTTCCTCTATGTTCTTTATCTATATGAAATTCATTAAACATACTTGCATATGTTACAAATATATATATTTTTCACTCTGTCATCACAGGTGTTCATCACCTTTCATTTAAGTACTTAAATTTGTACATCTACAAAAATACAAATTAACACCGTACTACAGGTATTACAGTTGAGCTCGGTACATATGACATAGATAGATACATCATATAAGATAGATAGATAGATAGATAGATAGATAGATAGATAGATAGATAGATAGAAATGAATGTAGAGAGAGATAGAGAATAAGTTTAAGGTAAAACTAACCCGGCCAACGCCGGATATTTCAGCTAGTATATATAAATATACAGGGTGGGCCAAAATAAGGGTCCTATCTTTACATTTGAATAACTTGAATTTGAATAACTTCCACAAAATAAAAGTTAAACTCACCAAACTTTATGTGTGTGTAGACTGACCCTTCCGAGATTTTTTGAAATAAACAAAACAAATTTTAGCCGAAAAACACTTCTTAAAACTTACAAAAACTAAAGTATTGTTTTTTACACTGTTTTGAGTTTTTTAAGCAAAAATAATGTTTTCTAAATGAGGGTACGTTCCTTAGGGCTAATACGGCTCATGCTTGCTTCGGAAGGGGTCCTTTACTTATTCTAAAAAAAAATAAAAAAAAATCAATAAATAAAAAAGTTATGAATTTTTAAAAATAGGACCCTTATTTTTGCCCACCCTATATATGAAACAATTTAAAAATAAATGATAAAATAAATCTGAAAATATGAGATAAAGATTTGCAAATACAGAGGTGAAAAAAAATATAGAGGAGGAAGAACAATTATCAGACCTCCACTGGAAGGGTGCTTCCATGACTCCCAAATATTTATAAGTATTATGTTCGCCAAGCCGACGTTTTTCAGCTGACTCTGCACCAGTGTCTCATAATAATAATCGGGCCTCATTAATCTGGCAAGACAAACATTTATATTTTTAGTTATTTCAAAAAATCGATCATAACTGAAATTTGATTATTAGCCTATAAGAATTAAGAGAAACAATGCAGACTTATTAGACTAGAAATACAAATCTCTTGAGCAAGAAGAAATATTTACAAATATATCATTCTGATGATCTCATTTTTTACAAAAAAACAATAATTGATATAGTTGTTCTTCTTTTTTTGTTATAAATTAAAACTGAATAGAAATATAATAAACAGAAACAGAAATAATTTATTTTTTCTGTTAACATTTTGTTATACTTAATGTCTGTAATGTTGCAAATGTGCTATTGTTGCTCGCCATTGTTTTTTATAGGGAAGGTTCAATCCTTACATCAAGGCACATTTCCTTCTCGATTTGGGGCTCAATCTTTCCAGCCTGTGTTCGCTCTTTCATACTGCATGGCAGTTAGATATCAAGCCCAAACACTTCTGATCTGCAACGACTTTGGTGTAATGATCATGCCATGGTCAGGTGGACACTGAAAGAAGGATCCCATCAATCGTGCTTCAGATGGTTTACGTGCTCGGCTCTCAGGCGGTTCAGCCATGTACAGCATGCAACCTCTTGCACCAACTCTATCATGCGTCTGGATATTCCCAGGCATCAAGAACTTTATTATGCATGCAAAGACTTTATCTTTACCTTTTTGTAATTCTTTGATGCAGACCTGGATAGAGTGCGTAAGAAGCTATATGATTGGATACAATTTGGGTGATGTCAACTCTTTGGATCGGACTACATGGGGAGCAGGAGTGAGATGATGCCTGGTGTTGCTCACTCCGCAGTCTAGAGAACTTACAGTGCCCTAAATATCAAAACTAGATGAATAATAAAAAGTTTATTCATTACTCTTAAAAGGAGATTTACAGCGATCGTCAGGTGACTCAAACTCGTTCCTGTAGCTGCTTTGTTTACTTCCAATTTAACATAACAATTCTGCAGAATTTACTGCAGAGCACCAGAGATATTCTGTTTCATAGCCCTCTGTTCATTCTTTAAAAAAGAAATCCCTCCGCTTATATATATATATATATATATATATATGGGAAATGAAAAAGGAAAAACCAAAAAGGGTGTTTTTTTTTATATATTCATCAACGTTTCGTCATGCTACTGACTTCACTAAGCCCGGACCTCGGTCCTACTGCTCCCAGCAGTGGCTACTATTTCTTCCCATCAACCCATCATGTCAACCCAATATTTTCACGTACTTGCATGACATTTTTTCTTAATATTATCATCCTGAAGAAGTCTTACAAATAAAGACGAAACGTTGATGAATATATAAAAAAACACCCTTTTTGGTTTTTCCTTTTTCATTTCCCATTACGTCGGATTACCTTGATCCTTCCTTTCTCAAAACAACAAGATACTATGAGCAGGCTGATTTCGAGTCAATCAGAGATCACATCAGTGACGCCCCATGGAGGGAAACCTTCTCACTACCTGCAAACCAGTGTGCAAACGAATTAACTGAATGGGTCAAAGCAGGCATTGAAGCCTATGTCCCCATGCGAAAATTCTTTAGCAAGCCCCACTCTCCTCGATGGTTCACTTCAGAATGTGCAGCTGCCATTTCTGCGAGGCAACAAGCATTCCGTAAATTTGGCCGCCATAAGTCAGCTATTAATAGACATAAATTTATAGAGTCAAGAAATAATTGCAAGGCCGTGATAGGCGAAGCGAAGAGAAGGTATAATGAGTTAACAAAAAGACGCATCCAGTCACAGAAACTAGGTACTCGCGATTTCTGGAAAATCTTCAATAGTGTAGTGAATAATGGTCAATCAACGATTCCCCCACTATCAAACCACAATGATGTCGTTTGCACGGCCACTGATAAGGCTGAACTACTTGCCCAGCGTTTTGCTTCTAACTCTACTTTAGACTCAGACAGCCACCCTCTCCCTGAATTCCCTTTTGCGGACCGAAGTCACACTTGATAACCTGGTCATTACTCCATCCCAGGTCAGAGACATCATAAAAAACCTTGACACCTCTAAAGCTTGTGGGCCTGATCTTATACCTGTAATAGTAATAAAGAAATGTCCTGCTGAACTGGCCCCTGTCCTCTCCAAACTCTTCAATAAATGCCTAGCTGAATCTTGCTTCCCCGATAGCTGGAAAATTGCCTCTGTGGTACCTGTCTACAAGAGTTCTGGGAATAGAACCGACCCTCAGAACTACCGCCCAATCAGTCTACTGCCGATCTTTGCCAAAATCTTTGAATCCTTAATCAATCTAGCGATAGTACGGCACTTAGTTAATGCTAAACTTCTATCTGACCGCCAGTATGGATTTAGACAAGCACGATCTACTGCAGACATCCTAACAGTCATCTCTGAACGCATGTATCATACACTGGACAAGGCAGGTGAAGCTAGGGCAGTAGCGCTTGATATATCCAAGGCCTTTGACAAGGTTTGGCATAAAGGGCTTCTCCTGAAAATACGCTCATACGGTATTACTGGGCAACTACTTAATATAATTAGATCCTTCCTAAACAAAAGAAAAATCCAGGTTGTCCTCGATGGCCGTTCATCTAAGCAACATGACATAAATGCAGGTGTACCCCGGAGATCTATCCTTGGACCTTTGTTGTTCCTGATCTATATAAACGATCTCCCTGACGATATAGAGTCAGAGATTGGTTTATTTGCTGACGACACCACGCTTTACTCTCACCATGTTGGTAAAACTGATGCGATCATATCCGAGGCAATGGCTGAATCTTTAGAAAATGACCTCCAGGCTGTAGTGGATTGGGGTCATAAATGGTTGGTAACTTTTAATGCCGCAAAGACAAAGCTCCTTTCCTTCAATAACTACAAGAAACCTCTTCAACCACCGATTGCCATGGCAAATAACACCCTACCTGAGAGTTCATCATTCAAACTCCTCGGCCTAACCTTCACAGGTAACATAAATTGGAACAAATACATTGAAGACATTGCCAAGGCTGTCTCAAAGAAGGTTGGCTCCCTCTACCGTGCTAGTAAACTCCTCACACCTGACATTATCCTGTATCTGTTCAAAGCCACCATCTACCCATGCATGGAGTATTGTTGCCACATCTGGGCTGGTGCATCATCTACTAGTCTCTCCCTCCTTGACAAGGTACAAAAAAGAGTCGCCAACCTAATAGGTCCCTCACTGTCAACCAAGCTTCAGCCTCTGTCCCATCGCCGCAATGTGGCATCCTTGTGCTTGTTTTACAAATACTTCAATGGATTATGCTCCGATGAATTGGCTACTCTGGTGCCCCCTCGATGTAAATTCACTAGACCAACTCGATAATCAACTAAATGTCATTCATTCACTGTGGAGGTCCCCAGATGCCGGAGAGCCTTCTACTCAAATAGCTTCTTTCCTCGTGCTGCTGGCCTCTGGAACTCCCTCCCTGCCCCCTGTTTCCCCGACAGTACTGACATACAGAAATTTAAAACTAATGTGAACAGACATCTCGCTGTGCAGATCCCAATTTAGGCTGACCCCCCCCCCAACCTTCTCCCCTTTTCTCTTTTCTCAGTAGCCCCTTACGTCTACAGTGGTGGCCTGCCTTGTTTGGGGTGAACCATGTTAAAAATATATATATATATATATATATGTCTCGGTCCTCGGATTCTTCTGTCTTCTTTGAGTTCCTTTATTCCGTAGGTGGTAACTTTCTGGCATCTGAAGAGGGCTAGAGACTACAATGGATGAAACTTCGTATTTGACAATATGTCCTTATATTGTCAAATACGAATTCTCTGAATTTTGTTGCACCACAAATTCTTGTAACATTTTAAATTGGAGCTTGCCTCTTTATGGTTAAAATGAATAAAATGATATCCCAAGCACTAGGAGCATGGCAGACTGTGGAAGAACTGGTAGACCATGAAAGACCTGACTCGAGTGCATAAGAAGCAATATGACAGCATGCAACCTGACTGATGTCAATCCTTTGGATCGGAACGCATGGAGAGCAGGCGTGAGACATTGTCTGGTGTTGTCAACCCAGCAGTCCAGGGCATTCGCAGCATACAAAATACCAAAACCGGATGAAAAAGAATATGATGAGTTGTATCTCATAATATTTGCCAGTTTCTATAGGAAGAGCCACCATGACAGTTAAGACTTCCATGACTAAAAGAAATCTCACAAAAGTTTGTATGCATATGGCTTCATGCATTACTTTTTGTTTAGCTTGCAAATCTATATACTATTAAAATGTCATGGTGGAGTGAGATGATGCCTGGTGTTGCACACTTGGCAGTCCAGTACACTCGCAACACTCCAAATACTAAAATCGATAAGAAAAATTTTATTCATTACTCTTAAAAAGAAGATTTAAATGGATGTGACACCTCTGCTTTTTAGCAATTCAGAAAAAAAATTTTTAAACAAAGACTGCCGAATCGATAAAGCTTTGTTCTATTTGTTATCATTTGACACGATCTAGAGGTGCGCCCCCTTCTAATTCCCACAAAGAGTCTATATACTATTAAAAAGGCATGGTGCTTTTGGAGTTTGTCTGTTCGTACACGAATAGACACATGTGATTGGTTGACAAAAAGGGAATAGGCAGAGTATACATTACTAAAGCAGTAGTTTTTACGATTTCACTACCGAATCTCACATAAGTCTAAAGGATTTTAAAAAACTGGATACGTGTTTTGTAAATTAAAAGAAATTAACACAACATAATAACATTAAAAAATATTGCATAAATATTTTGAAACTAAGTTATCTTATTTTTGATAATCCTAAAAAGTAGACATAAAAGTTATTCGAGATTAATTCCAAGTGAATTATTTTTGCTTAAAAAACATAATTTCTAATGTTTTTTGCAAATACAAACAATATGTAAATAAATTCATCATAGTTACTTACTCTCTCATGCAAATACTAAATAACATTTTTTCCACGAAATTTCACAAATATTTTTTTTCGTACTAGCTATAAGGCAATAGAAGCTAGGTACAGATGGAAATTAACATACCCAGGTATTTTACCAACTAGTTTTATAATAAAAAAATTATCCTATCTAAAATACTCCAATTTCTGATCTACTTTCGTTCAGCTCTCAACAGTTGACTGAGGTAGTCCTTGAGTGAAGATCCTATCATCCACATTCACAGTTTAAACTATTATTAGTGTTAAATCACTGGTAAACGGTTGGGTTGAGAACACCAAGTGAGTTACGATTGTGATAGAAAAGAGCAGAAAGTACTGGACATTTGAAGAGACGTGCTCTCACTCTGATTCTAAGAAAAGATATCACGAGTAACAGCTGTTATGACAACTCATAGTGAGTAATTCAAGGAAGAATTTCCCCGGTAAAAAATTTTGTGGTAGGCCTCAAGAGCGCTGGACCGACCGGATCCGCAGCGATGTCGAGCTTCCTTTACTAACGGTGGAAAGATTAGCAAAGCACCGAACAATACGAGAAAATTGTGTATCCAGAATATGTGCGAAGATCCTCTGAGGATTATTTGCTACTCACACTCTCTCTCCTTGTGCATGAGGCTCTGCCGCCTACCAAACCATAGAATGGCAAAGCCGCCATGAACCAATGCAGACACGTTGGTGCCACTCGGTCAGGAGGAACATTCCTTCTTCCACATTTACATTCCCTATGCTGATTACGAAATAAACACATATATAAGAACTTTCTCTTGTACATGCACACACTGAAGAATTGTATTATGCATACAAAGACTTTAGTTCTTTGTAATTCTTTGATGCAGATTGTGGTCTCAGGTCTTTCCATAAGTTTATTGTTCCACTTATTGCATGCTCATAATCTATTACTGTTCACCATGTTTTCTGAATAGCAAGTTATACTAAACCAGCTGGTACAATAGGGATATAGGCATAGAGCATAAAATATAGATTTAAATAAGGGGCATTAAGACAGGCATATGTAAATGAGTTAGATATCATCATCATCATTATCATCATATTTGCTTTAGCGTCCATTTTACATGCTGTCATGCATTGAATAACTTTTAGAAATTCACTTCCTAACTAACCTATCTCTGACCAGGACTTTATTTATCCCTCTTTCTATCAAGTCCATTTGTATTACTTCCTCCCATGTTTTCCTTCGCCTCTCCCTGTGAAACTAACCTGTTACTTGCACTGTTCTACATCTACTAACCCAATAACTTCCATCCATTCTTTGAAAGTGGCTTTGTTCTGCACACATCTCTCTATACTGTCCAAATTTAATCTTATGCTGAGGTCATCAGAACTAAGTCTGTCTTTAAGACTCATATTACACATCCATCGTATCATTCTCATATCATTTCTCTCCATGCAAAACATGTCCTCAACTCTCACTGGCCAGGTTTCATTTTCACACATCATCACACTGCGTATATAGGCTTGATAGACTTTTTTCTTGGTCGACAGTGGTTATGCTCTGCTGGTTAGTAACAGTGTTCAGGAGAGATGGAGAAATGTACACGATTATAAGTTATTAAGTCCTTTCATAACTAAAAAAAAGTCTGATTTATACAAATAAATACTTTTATGTCTATGTTCATTATTAAAAAAAAAATTATACATCAGGTAATACCTGGAGAGAAAGTTTCTAGGGAATATCAAATTCACATGAGGTCCCAAGCTGAATGAATATCTCGGTCAGAGGAGATGACATAGTGTCTAATATTCCCAAATGATCACCCATCTGGTACTGACCAAACTCAATGTCGCTTAACTTTGGTGTTTTAAGAAGAACCAGTGTATATGCAAGGGGACGCGCTTTTTTGCATAAAACATCATGAACCGGAATTTAAATATATGTTTTGAAGAGTTGTTGGTTGTTGAGCCCAGCGCCAAGTTGTGGTCTCCACAGAACCCAGCAAAAGATGCACCATAGTCGCTTTCGTCTCATCAGAAGAAAGGCAGCATTCTCTGTTAGTGTTTCTGCTCCGTGGCACAGCCTACCAGAGAAGGTAGTGACGATGTCAATCATATCCAGGTTAAATGTCGCTTTAGACAAACATTCAGACAGTATATAGACGTACACATCTTTTAACTGTTCTTTTACATGGCTTGTTGCACTTTGATTTGGTTTAATGTTCATCCTTAGCATCTTTAGATTTCCAATTCCACAATTCATGGAGATTATAAGGAACCGTAAACATCGTTCCTGTTATTTTTTTTATAAAATAATGGTTAATTAATTGCGAAGAAGTGGGGTAGTCAGAAGCATCAATTCTTTGATATTTTAGGATATTTCATCTTTTAAAACCGACACAATTAACGTAACCAAAGTTATATACTGTTCAAATTTCTTTCACTTTCTTTCTCTCTTTCTATCTATTTTGTTTGTGTATATTGTAATTGTGTCCCTATTTACTTGCCTCCACACGATAACGGATTTAGACACCTCAAGAAGGAGTTCTCATTTACTGACCGAGGACAAAAAATAGATGAAGAATAGTATCAGAACTGATATTACATTTTAATCCTAGCCAAAAGGCCAAAACTGGGGAGTCTTCTGAAAATAAAAAAATCCAACTATTAAATCCGGGATTGATTTTTTAAGAAAAAGTGAATTTGACTCCTCTTCTCTGCTTATTAAATCGGGTACTACACTTTGCTCCTAGCCAAAAGGTCAAGAAATACTTGTCTTCCGGTTACTTACGAAGTCCTTTGATTTCGCCTCCCCCCCCTTTCTCCTGGCTAGATATTTTTACTTAGATGTATTAGCAAGATTGACCTCCTCAACTACTACAGAACTGTGTCAGCTCAGTCTCGATTCTCTTTCCTCTTCTCTACCCCCCCCCTCTCTCTCTCTCTCTCTCTCTCTCTCTCTCTTTCTAAATCTACTTTCTCTTTTTCTCCCTTGCTTTCTGTCTGCTTTAAAGGGCCCATGGGAACCATTTACTAATGGAGTGATTAAAGGACTTTTTTCCTTCTTATCAAAAATAGCAATGTGCTTTTATACTAATGTTGAATCTGTCTTTTCCTATGCATGGAGTGATAGATCGCGGGAAGACGGAGCGGTCTCTCATTGGTTGATCCAACCATTGGTTGATCTAGCTACGTGGTTACTAAATCTAAAAGGTGCATTATGAAATACCACTTCCTTTTTAAGCTCTTTTTAGCCAGAATTCTTATGTAATAATATTGCAGGCAATCCTTGCTCAGCATCCAGACTAGATCTGTGATATATCTTTGAGACGACATCTCTGGAATATATTTTCTTGCCATCCACCAATACTACTGCCACCCATTATTCTCCACATATAGGAAATAAGATTGTGTACTTGTTGATGTATTGTTGCTTAATGTCAATAAATCCTCTTATGTTTATAAGTGAGTTTCTTAGTTCTCTTTTGGACGGAACCTCGGTATCAGGGATCTTGTCCTGCCATCGGATATAGCGGATTTTCTGAAAACAATCATCGTCCGTTAGAACAGAATAGAAACCCAATACTACCGCATGTAAATTAAAATCTTGATGTTGTGACTACTCTACTACGTCGTAATTTTCAATAAACAAAAACTTAAAAAGTTAATACATACATTTATTGTAAAACGTAAATAAAAGGTATCTAAGTGTTTCAAATTATATTAAACAATGTTAACATCTCTATCTATATAAAGTTAGGTATGTGTATGTGTTTATATATTTGTATGTACAGGATTCACTCCTAAACTAGCTAACCGATCATTATGAATTTAGGACACAGCTGCTAGGTGTAAGGGTTGATAATGCTGGGTATATTTAGTTTAAATTAGTTTTATGCAAGGGTGCAAAGAGGGCCTGGAAGCCCTTCATGAAAATTCACATACCTCAGATTTTTGTAAAATTTTAACAATAGTATTAGACATCAATTAGTAAATATTCATCAAATTTCAGTTTCTTTGGAGTATTTTAAAAGGTTTTAGGAGGCATAATATGGGAACAACCTCTCATGTAAAAAATTCAAATATTTCAGATTTGCATTAAATTTGATCCATTTGTCATTAGACACCAATTAAGCAAGATTCCATGAATTTTAATTTCTTCGTAAGACCCATAAGCCTATGTCTTAAATTTTAGACATTTTCGAGAATAAAAATAATGTAATCAATTTTGATTAAAAATGGAATAAGGATTCAAGACATACGGTTTAGCATCATTATATCTTTATTTTAATTTCTTAAGGGGACATAAAAGTGGTGTAAAACTGTTCTGTTCTGGGAATTAACCTTACACATATTGGGATGGGTATTCTAGTATATATATATATATATATATATATATATATATATATATATATATATATATATATATATATATATATATGTATTACAGAAGATCAGAACAACATTGGTACCATCGCTTTCAAATCTAAACAAAGGGGACCTATAATTGGTCTCCTTTACCAGACTCTCTTCGGCCTCTGTTCATGTCTGCCTCTTCGGTAAGGGAGACCAAATATAGGTCCCCTTTGTTGGGATTTGAAACCGACAGTACCAATGTTATTCCGATCTTCTGTGATACATATATAATTAAATATTACGCTCTTATTCTTGAATTTTTTTAATAATCGAGCACTTTGCTAAGCTATCTCTCACAACCCTTATATATATATATATATATATATATATATATATATATATATATAACAAGTAAATGATGAGAATAAGAATTGTGCAAAATATAATATCTATTAAGTCATCAATTTTTCAAAATAAGGTGTTTTAAATAAGAACCTTTTTATTATTCTTTCCATGGTTTAAGGAAAGAATAATAACATTTCTCTTATTTAAAATCCCTTGTTTTGAACAATTGATGACTTAATAGATATTGTATTTTTCAAAATTCTTATTCTCATCATTTACTTGTTTATATAATTGCTCTATCTCGTATATTGAGCATCAACTCTTCATTATAGGTTTTACTTTAAAGGTATATATATCGTTATTCTTTTTTCCTTATAAGCACACACACACACACACATATATATATATATTGTATACAGCAAGTTGTCTCACATGCAATCCCAACTAAATGCTCCTCTTTTCTCTTTACCAGAAACATCCGGTAGTTTACTGCCCTTTAGAAGACTGACTTCCTGTCACCAGCTTTAATGGTCGCTTCATGTAAATAAACACATTCGTATCCATACCTCCGTCTCTGTTATAAATTTGAGCCATCCATGACCGAACACATTGTAGCAATGGCAGCAACTTTACACAGACAAGAAAAGGATTTTCGTTTTTTTTTGCTAAAAGAAAATCCCATTCTATATCACTTGATATGTTTTGCCTATACAAGGTGTTCGAGACAAATTTGGTAATCTTTTGCATATTATTTCAGAACAATTTGAATTATTTAATAGTGGTAAAGTGTAAAACTGTTTCTGTGTACTATTCGTGGGTTTGAGAGCTTGAAACCATGGATTCGCACCAGATTCAAAAATGTGGTGATTTTAGCTGCAGCTCAGTGCTCCTTGAATATCTTGATGGTATAAGATGTGAGCTGGAGAATTGCGACAGAGATAGGTCAGAAAGGATCATAGCAGACTTTTGACTGTGTCCACACAACGAAATTCGTTGAGAATCTGTAAAAAGAAAAGGTACAGCAGGATATAAGCAATGCAATGTGGACCTATGAAGAAAGCACCAAACAAGGATCTTCATTTTTTTATGGGAATCGCTCCAGACAAGGCATGAAGCCACTTGATGTAAGGAGCTAACAAGAATAAATATGATTATCACAAAGACAAGAGATGTCTTAGTCTTGAAAAGACCAAGGCTATAGATAGGAGGAAACAGTCAGTAGGAAGAGAGTTCTACAAGCCTGCAGTTCTTAGAAAGATGCTACAGGAATAGGAAGCTGTATTACAATGAGGTATCAAAATAGCGAGACCACTAGACCAACGAGTCAAACGATCTGGAACAAAAGAAGCAGGGAATACATCACACAATTCCGAAGAACACATGCCATAATAGTACTTATAGAAAAGGCTGAGACGAGCAACATCCAGTCTGTCAGAGAGAAGGTGTTAAGAAGAAGAAAGGGTGGGGCCAATCAAATTACAGATACGTTTCTGCACCTTATCAAGAACGCTCAAATGGGAGAGAGATTCAACAGCCCAAATATGACAACAGTACTCCATACATGGTCTGATAGTAGATTTCTAGAGATAGAGAATATCCTCAGGTGTGACAAAATGTTTGGAGCGATAGAGAGAACCAACATTACAAGAAGCAGAAAGAGCAATGGATCTAATGTATAAACTACAAGAAAGGTTTGATGAGAGAGAAAGACCAAGAAGTTTCAGCGTCAATTTCTTCTGAAGAGCAGCACCAACTATGAGAATCTCAGGAATAAACGGGACATGTTGACGATTGATAGACACGAGCTGAGTCTTATTAACCGAAATAAGACATTTCGTACCCCAATCCACAACTGAACCCAGATCAACTTCTAGATAAGCTGCATATTTCGACTGATCCGAGGGAGATGGGCAAGAAGAAACACCAGAATAGAAAATGGTATCATCAGCATAGATGTTAATTTTATGAATAATATCTGGAAGATCTTTTATATAGAGAAGAAATAGTGTTGTACCTAGAATAGAGCCCTGAGGAACACCAGGATTGATAGGAAAAAAGAATGAAGAGACACTGTCCAAAGTTACTCGCAAGCCTCGATCTGAAAGAAAAGACCTAATAATGTCAAGAACCTCACCACCAGTACTATAACACTGAAGTTTGTGTGGAAGACCAGAATGCCACACTCTGTCGAACGCCTTCGAAATGTCAAGCGCAATGGCTCTATCCTCTCCTGAATTATCCATAAACCAACAGATCTGCTCAGTTACAACAGTTTACAGACCGGCAGTTGATGAAAAGCCATACTGAACATCACTAAAGAGGCCCAGACATTTCAGAAAATGAACAAGCTTGTCGTTAAGCAACCTTTCAAAAACTTTGCCAATAACAAGATGGAGACTAACTGGACGCTACTCAGTTGGGTCAGACTGATTACCAGGCTTTTTAAAAATAGGGACAACAGAGAACTTCTTCCAACAAGAAGTCGCAAAGGCCAACTACTCACCGACAAGTCCAAAGAGAATCGCCTTACAAAAGCCAAGAAACTACTCAACAAGGTCCCGATTTTTCACTCTAGTAAAGTAGTTAAACCTAAAAATGATAAGATAAGAATAGTACTCTGAATAATCCACACAGTTCAAATTATCAATTCTCATCCAAAAAATTCCGAAAAAAAACATTTTTATAGTGTTCCACATTTAGAAGGCCTTTTAATTATTTCAGAGGCTTCAATTTAAATCGTTCCCATTTTCCCTCTAGTAAAGTAGCTAAACCTAAGGATTCTAATCTATTATTTTCATTTTGATGAAATAGTATTGTGTTTTTAAAATTTCCTGTGAGTTCTGTTATTGGCATAATTATTAATCCACACCCAGTCGAGATATGAACCAATTAATTAAAAGATTGATCACTCTGGCTTAATTAGCGGAACTAAAAGGATAAAGCTTCTTTGTTTTTATCTGAAAGAAGCTTAAAACTGAAAGTATAATTTTGTCATACCATGCAAAATAATAATAAGTATCATGAATATTTAAAAGTTTTGTCTTTGTTTTGTTTTTTGACTTGAAACAAGTGTTATTAAAAAAGAAAATCAAAATTGCATACTAAAAGCAATAAGTAGGAAATCGATGAGAATTTCAATCGATAATTGTGTCAATGCTAAGCGGAAACTCAATTGCTAATTTAAAATAGGTTGAAAGGAGCAGAAAAAACATGTCAAATGCATTTAGAACTAATGAAAAATATGGGTTTCATAACATCTACTACTATTTCTATCGCAATAATGTATATATATTTATATATATATATATATGTATATATATATATATATATATATATATATATATATATATACATTATACATATATACACATTATATATATATCTATATATATATATAAATATATATGTGTATATATATATTCTTGAGATAGAAATAGTAGTAGATGTTATGAAACCCATATTTTTCATATATATTGTAATAGATACTACACCAATATATATATATATATATATATATATATATATATATATATATATATATATATATATATAATCATCCACGGACACGTATTTCACCATTTTAGGGCTCATCAGCGTGGACAACAGAGTTCGAATCATGCGACTAGCATGAATGGTTATTTCTACACTGATGATTCCACAAAGATGAAATATTTAAATATTTATTATTAAAATAATTCTTTGTAGCCCATTCTAAGCTGGGCGCTTTAATGAGTAAATAAAAGTAGCTGTCAAAAGCTATAATGCATGTTCCTTACTGTTGAACACTGTTATGATGGCCGACTATAGCTGTTCGTTTTCCTTGACATATGTAGGGTTTATTTCTCATTTTGTCTGTAACCATTTACGTTAGCCTCATTCGTTAGCACGTTCGGAATTAGAGTTAAATATGACTTTTGTGTATCAGGGTATGTTGAAAAGAAATCAAGTGCTCGATTGTTAGAATGTGAGAGCTAAAATAAAAATTATTTATTTAAAAAATATACATATAGGAATATGTATGTAATGCATAGTTTTTAAATAAATAATTTATATATATATATATATATATATATATATATATATATATATATAGGATATTCAAAACATTTCCCAAATCAAGTTCCAAATAAAAAGCATAACCAAGGTATCATGGTTGTTTACAGCTGTTTCAAAGCAGCATTTATTTTAAGTGATACAATTAATCATAAACTTATAAATGCTTTTTCTCATCAGGACGAATAAGAAATATCGCAAGCGCAATACAAAATAAACACATTGATTGTACATGTCCAAAAAAGTTTGAAAATTCACCAAAAACAGAACTAAATCACAAGAAAAGTCTTCCTTATAAATACCACAATAATTACCATCAATTAAAAACTCAATTCTACATCAAAATGCATAATAAATCTGGATCAAAGATCAGAAAACACATATGACGTCCATATTGGTTATAAAGGTATCAAAATTAGGGGGAAATAACTCATATATATATATAAGGGGTTGTAATGTGGGGTATATTAAGTTTAATTTAGTTTTATGCAAAGGGAATAAAAATGAAGGTGGAAGCCCTTTGTGAAAATTCAGATACCTCCAATTTTAACAGACATTTTTTGTGGTACCAATGGTTATTTCTGAGGCAGTTTTTTTTCTTCTTCTTCTTCTTCTTCTTCTTCTTCTTCTTCTTCTTCTTATTATTATTATTATTATTATTATTATTATTATTATTATTATCATTGTTGTTGCTACTACTACCATTAGTAGTAGTAGTAGTAGTTGTATCATTTGATAAATAAGGTATTTATTTAAAGAATACATTTTTTTCGTCCATATATTCAAACTCAGCAATACAAAATTTTCTTTTAATCTTGCAAAAATATTTCTTTTGCAGCTATCCAAAATGGCAGTAAATCAAACAGACTGCTCCAAGTTGTAACAGAGATCAAATTTTTAGTGACTCAGAAATGCAAACCATGTGAGATTTGGAGACGAGTATCTGATGTGTTAAAAAAAGCAAGTTATTCCAAAAGAAATGCTAATAAATTAGCAGATTTGAAGAACATGCGAAGAAGCTTCAAACTTCCACGGTCATTTTTTACTGAAACAATGTAATATCTCATACTGCTAGAGAGACCGCAGTCTAGATTTGACCTCCGCCTGTAGTTCTGCCTTTTTCAAGCAATGATGAGATGAAGATCACCATCAGCTAACACGACTTCAGTCTATACATTTTCATAGGGAAGGAATGTGAAAGCTGGTTGTTATAGGGAAAAATGCATCTTACAGAATTGAGTTTATTTCTTCCACAGAATGTGCTCCAATGAACTTACTCCCTCCCAAACATCAAGACCTGTGTCTCACTCGATTAGCAGAAAAATTCCACGCCTTTACTGTAGAAGTCCCTAGATGCCAGAAGTTTTTCTACTCTCATAGCTTCTTTTCCTGGACTGCTTGACTTTGGAATTCCATCCCTGCTCCTGCAACAATGTGAACAAATATCTTGCTGTCCAACGCTTCACTTATAAATCTGACCTCTACCACAATAGCCTCTTACACTTCAGTCGTAATATGCCTTGTTTGAAACGAATTAAAGTAACAAGAAAAAATGTATCTGGATTCTTGGCATTACTATGATATTTTGAACTGTTGGCATTACTTTAACAACTATAAGGAACCTTTTCAACCACCGATTGTCATGGCCGATAGCACCCTTGGCTAGTATCCTATATCTCTATAAAGCCACCATTCACCCATGCATGGAGTATTGTTGTCATATCTAGGCTGGTGCACCAACCACTAGCCTCTCTGTCTTGAAAATATTGTCTCCGAAAAAATAGCTAACCTAATAGGTTGCGCACTGTCTGCCAAGCTCCAGCCCATATCGAAGAATTGAGAAAATTCATAAAGAAGGCACTTTTAAGGGTTTATATTTAAGATAAAATTATCAATTAATGCATTTGAAAAAATGCCAATAATTATTGATAAGAATTGAATCGTTTAAAAGTGTTTTGTGAAAAGCATGGAATTTATCTTGCATAAATCTGTGTCATACATATGGCAGATCTCAAAATCGGTGTGATAATAATAATAATAATAATAATAATAATAATAATAATAATAATAATAATAATAATAATAATAATAAAAAAAACACATGCCTTTCCCTCTTGGACAAAGTGCAAAAAGGAGCCTCTAACTTAATAGGTCCACTATCTGACAAGCCTCTGTCACATCACTGCAGTGTTGCATCGCTGTGCTTGTTTTATAAGTACTTTAACGGAATGTGCTCTGATGAAATTACTGCACTTGTACCTCTCTGCCCAAACATAAAGACATGTGTCTCACTCGATGAGCAGAAAAATTCCACGCCATTACTGTAGAAGTCCTTAGATGCTGGAAGGTTTTCAACTCTGATAGTTTCTTTCTGGTTTCCTTTGGAATTCAATTCTTGTTCCCTGTTTCCCTGATCGTATCAACCTGCAGACATTTAAATGTAATCTGAACAAACATCTTGCTGCCCAGCTCTCCACTCACGTTTTTCAAATCATTTTTATGCACATGCACCCATCCTGCAACAGATATGCACTTTTTTTAACCAAATATTGAAAATATGCTGTATTTAGCAAGATTATGGACCATCTGGCATAATGGTTAGAGGATTCACTAATCGGCCTGGAGACCGGAGTTGAATCATCAGGTCAAGTCATGCCAAAGACTCAAAAAATGGTACTTGATGCCTCAGCAAGAGTAAATAAAGTAATCCTTGGAAATGAGTGGCGCCCCCACCTACGCTTTGGTGTAGTAGCCAAATAAAAGGGAGCCTTCAGGTTGTCCTCGACTATGATCATCCACTTTATTTACTTTTTACTTATGGACCATCTATTATTATACTAAAGCTGATTTAATCCATGTTTGTTTTCTTAAAGCTTCTTTTCTGTATATGTTAATCACACAAAATACATGCTAAAATATTCCTTTGCTTCAAGATTGATTTATGTTGAAAAAAATCCATTTGAATTGTTATAATTAACCTCCATTTGCAATTCACTCACCTTATTTTATACCGTTTCTCTCTTTCTTTCTTTCTCTCTCTCTCTCTTTCACTCTCTCTTTCACTCTCTCTCTCTCTCTTTCACTCTGTCTTTCTTTCTCTCTTTCTCTTTCTCTCTCTTTCTCTTTGACTCATTTCATGAACGATGACTACACAGTGTTCAATCAAAATTTCTTTGAATAATCCAAATGAGGCTCGAATATGTTAGAGTCACCTGGGCATAACATCAAACATTTTTTGATTTACACTTGAATTTCAATGCTTGTATTTCCTTTTAGGGTTTCACGCCATGTCTGTATGTCATGTGCCACACTTCACCAACCATTATAAGACTTTTATTGATATATATTTGCTAGCATCCTTCATCCTCTCCTCTCCCAAAAGAGAGGGAGAGAGGGGGGAAAGAACTGATTGTTTTCACTTGGTTAAATCTACAAGGAATTTGCCCTATAGTCAAATGTCAATGTGACCTTTTCACAATTGGCGAATCCGGACGCGGTGGGTGGGTGGTGGGGGGCAGCTATCTTTCCATTTGTTTGTGTAAAGGTGTTGACACATTGAATCAGCACCCCTCTCTGTCCCGGAAGCGGATATCCTCATTTGTGGAGTTGAGTCACATCAGAGCCAGCAGAATGTTTGCATACACCGTTTCTGTATGCATGGCCTTATGTTGTAAACAGTTTTCAAAATTGTGTATTTTTTTGCAATCCTTTTGGCTAGGAGCAAAGTGTAATATCTGTTCTGATACTACACTCCATCTCGTTTTTTATGGAAGTCGCTCCAGACAATGCATGAAGCCACTTGATGTTAGGAGTTAAATAGGACAGGAGATGCCTAATGGCCTTTGTCTTGAAAAGACTAAGGCTACAGGTAGAAGGAAAACAGTAATATAGAAGAGAGTTCTACAATCTTACAGTTCTTGGAAATAAGTTACTGGAATAGGAAGATGTATTATAACGAAGTATCTGAACAGCGAATTGATGAAGACCACTAGACCAACGAGCTGGAACAAAGGAAGCAGATAACAAATCAGACAATTCTAAATAACACATGCCATAATAGTATTTATGGAAGAGACTGAGACAAGCAACATCTTCTCTGTCCTCGGTCAACGAAGGAGAAATCCTTCTAGACTGAGGCAATTTTAATTTTTGCCTTAATCCAGAGTGCTCCTTTTGGAGAAGCTGGATTTTCCCCACATTACATATCAACATGGTGTCTAACACTGCTTTCGCGGGGAGGCAAATAAATAAAGACCACCATGAAAAAAACGTCTTATTATTTATTTTTTAAATACTTCAAATATTTTTAGGTGGATACTACAATAGTGATACGTTCTTAGAATCTTGGTTACAATAACAAAAACAAAAAAGAAGTTTCGGAATTTCTGAGCTGAATTTTTTAGATGAGGATGGATAGTTTAGATTATTAAGAATATTCAGACTGCTGTTCTCATCTTGGATGTTATTCTCACAACATTTCAGGCAATGTAACCTCCGACCTTTTCTAGGTGCGTCTTATTGTACTCAGGAATCTTTACGTCGAACTCAGAATTTCGAATAGGATTTTATTATCATTTATTAGACTTGTAATACACAGTACGAACATAACATAAATATTTTAAAATAAACTTTATAATAATAATAATAAATTAGATTTTTTGTTTTAATTTAAAAAAAAGACTTAGTTCACTCCAAACAAGGCAAGTTGCCACTGTAGAGTAGGAGACTACTGCGAATAAAGCGTGAAAGTTTAGGAGGTTCTCCTAAATTGGGAGATTTGCAGCAAGATTCTTGTTCACATTAGTTTTAAATTTGTGCATGTCGGTACGGTGAGGGAAACAGAGAGCAAGGAGGGAGTTCCAGGGGCCGGCAGCAAGAGGAAAGAAGCTATTGGAGTAGAAAGTTCTCTGGCATCTGGGGACCTCCACAGTGAATGGATGAGATTTAGCTGATTGTCGGGTTGGTCGAGTGTATTTATGTCGAGGGGGCACCAGAGCAGCAAGTTCATCGGAGCACATTCCATTGAAGTACTTGTAAAACAAGCACAAGAATGCAACATTGCGGCGATGGCTCAGGGACTAGAGCTTGGTGGATAGTGTAGGACCTATTACCTATTTTTTTGGACCTTATCTAAGAGGGAGAGACTAGTGGATGGTGCCCCAGCCCAGATGTGAGAACTGTCAAGTGTGATAAGTTTTCTAGCATGGTAGAGGGATCCCACTTTCTTTGCAGCAGCCTTGGCAATGTCTTCTATGTATTTGTTCCAATTCGTGTTACCTGTGAATGTTAGGCTGAGGAATTTGAACATTGAACTATCAGTTAGGGTGGTATTTGCCATGGCAATCGGTGGTTGAAGAGGTTTCTTGTAGTTGTTGAAAGAAAGTAGCTTTGTCTTTGCAGCATTAAATACTACCATCCATTTATGACTTCATTCCACTACAGACTGGAGGTCACTTTCTAAGGATTCAGCCATTGTCTCGGATATGTTTTACTCACATGACGAGAGTAGAGTGTGATGTTGCCAGCAAATATACTCATCTACGACACAATGTCATCAGACACAATGTCATTATGAAAATCAGGAACAATAAAGATCCAAGGATCGATTTCTGGGGTATACCAGCATTTATGTAATGTTGTTTAGATGAACGGCCATTGAGGATAACCAGGACCTTTCTTTTGGATAGGAAGGATCTAATTATATGAAATATTCGTCTAGTAATACCATATGAATTAATTTTTATGAGAAGACCTTTATGCCAGACCTTGTCAAAGGCTTTGGATATATCAAGTGCTACAGCCCTAGCTTCACCTGCTCTGCTCAGTGTATAGTATATGCATTCAGAGATGACCGTTAGGATATCCGCAGTGTTTGCCTAAATCCATACTGATGGTCAGAAAGAAGTTTAGCATTAACGATGTAACAGACTATCACTAGATTGATTAAGAGCGGGAGTAGATAATTCTGAGGGTCAGTTCTATCTCCAGAATTATTGAAGACTGGTACCACAGAGGCAATTTTCCAGCTATCAGGGAAGCAAGATTCGGCAAAGCATTTGTTGTAAAATTTGGAGAGGACAGGGGCCAGTTCAGCAGAGCATTTCTTTATTACTATTACTGGTACAAGATTAGGCCCACATACTTTGGAAGTGTCAAGGTTTTTTATGATGTCCTGGACATGAGATGGGGTGATGATCAGATCATCAAGTGTGGCTTCAGTCCACAATGGGAAATTTGGGAGAGAGTGGTTGGCAGAGTCCAAAGTGGAGTTTAAAGCGAAACGCTGGGATAGTAGTGCAACCTTATCAGTTGTCATGTAAACGACATCGTTGTGGATAACGGGGAAATTGTTGATTTCCCATTGTTCACCACACTATTGTAGTTTTTCTACAAATCGCGAATACCTAGTTTTTGTAACTCAATGCGTTTTCTGGTCATCTCTGTATACCTTCATCTATTACAGTCTTACAATGATTTCTTGACGCTATAAGTTTCTGTCTATTTATAGTTGACTTATGGTGGTTGAATTTTCACAATACTTGCTGCCTCTGTGCAATAGCAGCTGCACAGTTCGAGGTGAACCATTGTGGAGAGTGGGGCTTGCTGTAAAATTTTTGCATGGGGACATGTGCTTCAATGACTGCTGTGACCCCTTCGGTTACCTTATTTGTGCACTGATCAGCAGGGAGAGATGAAGTTTCACTCCATTCAGCGTCTCTGATGTGATCTCTGATAGATTCCCAATCAGCCTGCATGTAGTATATCATCGTTTTGAGCAACGGCTCATCAACTTTGGGACAAGATTTTAGGGTGATATCAATTATTACCACAAGGTGATCAGCGTTCCTGAGCAGGCTATGGGCATTAATCGCACAAGTCTCGGGCAGTAAGGTCAAGAACAGATCAAGAAGTGAGGCTTGCTGATCCACACAGTCAGGGAGGTGGGTCTGGAAAATGACAGTCTGTGAGAGGGAGTATGCTATGGAGAAACTATACGTGGAGTTACCAGCCGTGTCTGTATAGCTGGATAATCCAAGCCAGTCATGGTGATGTACATTAAAATCCTCAAATACATGTATTTCGACACTCGAGTCATGTGAGAGTGTTGTATCTATGCTTTCAGAGACAAAGTAAAGCAGGGTACAGTCCTGGATCGAAGGAGAATGGTATATGAAATATAAATAACTAACGCTGTGTTGTAAGGTTAATCTAAAGCACATGTAGGCTTGATCATCTAATTCTAGACTATGTTCTCTAGTCAACATAAACATAAATGTTATGAATATAAACTCCTAGCCAGTGCATATGTTTGTCATAGTCTTTACGGTAGAGTGGGAGGTATTCAGGTTTGTTTCATTTAGTGCTAGGATATCTGGGGAGTTTACTCAGAGAAAGGTTTCTACATCATTGATGCTGGTTATAAACGCCCGGATATTTGTGAATGCTAACCTCAAGGGCAGAGACGAAGATAAAAATGTTTTTGGTGGGTGTCTGGTTTAGGTTTGTTTCGTTTTCTTTGTACTGTCATTTTGGTTTTAGATAGAGTGGGGAGGGCAAAGTGGGTGTTTGTTTGGTGCCAATAAGCTCACACAACCAGACTATTAGTCAAGATTTGATCCATAGAGGTTGTGGCCTTGGGAAAGCCCACCCGGGATAAATGTAGAGTCTTTTTCCACACGCGACATGGCACATACAGTTACCTACGATATTATATTTTATTATTATTGATGGAGCAGTTGCTCTTAGCGCTACCTAAGGGTTAGGGCTCCTGTACTACCTGTCTGAAACAGCAGCCAGACAACCTGTACCCTCAACCTGTCGAAACAAGAGCGACCCAGACTAGTCATGTGAGACTTAGTGACAAAAATGTTTCCCCAAGTTGCACAGATAAAGAGAAAGAGAGACGACGTTCATTGACCTAGTGAGAAAACAAGGCCAAGCACTGGGTATCTTTGAGGTTCCCTGCACTAGTACCTCTACGCCTGACTAATAGACAAAAAAGGAGAGCAAAGGTCAGGCGATAGGATAAGCCCATCTACTCCTTAAGCAATTTTAGGTTTGCAAACCAGATATTTTGGTCAAACTCCAGCTCTAGGAAGGTTGTTGATCAGGAATAAGGCTTCGCTCTACCAGCTGTTTGCTGCCAAGACGTAAGTAGTCAGTAGCATAGTTTTTATATAAGAGTTTTCCCTCTCCTAGATGGATGACCTGCAAAATCTATGGGTCCATCACACCGAGAGGGGTATTCCTGCGCCCGTGTACTACTCAGGTATTTCAGAGCCCTCGCAGGTATTAAATAAAAATTAAATAAGATAACAAGTTAAAATTGATAAAAAATACCAGTCATATTTAAAGCATACAAAGAAAACTTAGCTGAATTTTGACGAATCTATTCAAATTTTCAGGGCCATGTGTTGGCACATTATTTGTAGGTTGGACACTTTTCAAATGATTCGGTGAGAATGCATATACCATTTATCTAAGAATAAGATGGAGGGAGGGTGTACCATTCTATGGGTGGTCAGACCTTTTTTTTCTCGTATTTTAAGCTACCTATTTTTTTTCAATTTTATTTTTTCAGTTAAGCTGAAGAACAATCGAAACCGGCATTTCTCCAGCCAGTGAAACTAAGGCACACGGAATAAAACAAAAATAAAATAAGAACAGAAAATAAATGTAATTAAATGATATAACAAGTTGAAATTAATAAAAATACCAGTCATATTTAAAGCATGCAAAAGAAGAGCTCGTCATGATAAAATGTAGTACAATAATTTTGAAGATTCTATGTGGTTATTGTTTTTAGTATTAGCAGTAGTAGAAGTATTAACATTGTTACCTTCCTATGTCACATGTAGCATCTCAAAGTTGCTCCATGTCAAATTTAGTGCCATTCAGTGAGGTGAGTAAATTTGGAACTCATACGTGACCAAAAGACAGGCAGACATAAAAGTAGCAAGAGTGTAGTTGATAGTATTTTATTTACCTCCTCTCCAGGAGGTTTTGATTACAGTGTTTCTGCGGAACGAACTGGATTCGAACCCGGTACACCTAGGTCCTCAGTCTGCATCGTTAACCACTTAGCCACCGTGAATAGTATTAGTAACAATCGTAGAACTAGAATGTAGAACCCTCCCTATGACACGTCTGGTGTGACAAAGATGTTTTTAGGCCAAATTTGTTGAAATTCTGTCAAGTAGTTTTAGAGCCTTTAAAGGTTTATTTTTTTTCGTATTAACAGTAGTATTCTAAGTGCTAGTAGGAGTATTAACTTTATTACCTACCGGTGTCACATCTAGCATCTTCAAGTTTCTTCATGTCGAATTTGGTGCAATTCTGTCAAGCAGTTTTAGAGCCTATAGAGGTGTATTGGTTTTAGTATTAACAGTAGTATTATTAGTACCAGTAGTAGTATTATCATTATTATCTTCCTTTGTCACATCTAGCATCTCAAAATTGCTTCATAACAAATTTGATGCAATTTTGTCAAGCCGTTTTAGAGCCTATAGATGTTTATTGTTTTTAGTATTAACAATATTATTATTAGTACCAGTAGTAGTATTAACATTGTTACCCCTTTATTTTATAACAAGCATTTCAAAGTTGCTTCAGGCCAAATTTGGTGGAATTTTGTCAAGCAGTTTTAGAGCCTATTGATGTTTTTTTTTATTTTTAGTATTAAGAGTAGTACTTTTATTTTTAATAGTAGTATTAACATTGTTACCTCCCTGTGTCACACCTAGCATCTCAAAGTAGCTTTATGTCGAATTTGGTGCAATTCTGTCACACAGTTTTAGAGACTGTAGAGATTTATTGTGTTATAGTATTGATAGTAGTAGTATCAGTATCAGTAATAGTATTAATATTGTTACTTCCCTTTCTAGCATCTCAAAGTTGTTTTATGCCAAATTTGGTGCAATTCTATTAATTGGAGTTTATCGGTGACCAACGGACAGACGGAATATGCCCAATTATAAAATAGGTTTTATAGAATGTACAGACTTATTAGTCATGGTTAATTTATTCATGCAAGGCTGTCAATTTGAAAGACTTTTTTTTTCTTCTCGTCGTTGTCCTATGCAACTGAATCGACCCAATTAAATTAAGAGTGAGTCTCTTGCGGGATGCAGCCTTTCACACAAACATGCAGTATGTTACGTGCCCAGACTGTAAATGAAAAAAAAAGACGCATTGATTGGGCAAAATGGCAAATGACTCAGATAGATGGAGAATATTATTTATAGCAATAGGTAAATAAAGAAACAATGAAACACTGAATGTATCCCAAATCTGGCGTCCACAAACTACATACTCGATTCAAAATCATAAATCCCTTCCCTATGTCTCCATATTTCCAGATTTAGAAAATTTTAATATTGTTTCAAGAAATCACAGCTTTTTTTTTTAATGAACATACATTGTACTGTCTATAATAAAGACCAATATATATATATATATATATATATATATATATATATATATATATATATATATATATATGTATGTAGTTAACTATGAAAATATATTTATGGTAATTAAGCTACACAGAGGTTCCCGTGTTTCATCACGGGGGGAATCTTCAGGCTAAAATGCATGGAGTTATTTTGGTGTTTTTATATACACGACTAGCTAGTTAACCAATCAGATTCTTTGTTGTTCTCTCAGCCAATCGTTGGGTTTCCCACGAACAAAGGTGTGGTTAGTGTTACTTCCTTCCTATATCCTGTTCTATTGTTCTGTTTTCTATAGATTGACCTATATCCTGTTTCCTTTGTTGTGTTAATATAATGGGTGAGTTTATTTTAACACGTGGTTCCTTGTGTTTCTATTTTAGGTTTTTATTTTTAAATTGTTAAGTTTTTGTTTAGGTTGTGTTTATTTATTTATTTATTTATCGTTAGCCTAAGGTAAATTTATTTCTGTGTAAGCAGCTGTTTGCTATCTCACGTCTACATATATATGTATATATCCTCCATATCACACAAAATTTAGCGAGTAAAAACTGCCAGACGAAACCATTTCAAATCTTATGGGGAAGGGAGAAAGAAAATAGCAAGTCAGACAACCCTCCGCCGTCTTAAATGAATTCGGAAAGAAATTCACCTGTCTATTAAATGAGAAGTCTGTCTGTGAATGAGAAGTTTTCTTTCCTTTTTTTCTTTCTTCTTTCTATATAGATTGATACGTTTTTTCTTTCCTTTTTTTTTCTTTATTTAAAATTTCCAGGTTGAGACGTTTTATTCCTTCTTTTTTTTTGCTTCACCAACTGAGACGTTATTTTATACAAATATTAATATTAGTGCGACACTAGTGAAACATCATTTTTTCCCCTCATTTTTGACTCAGTGTTTTACAGTCGTATAGAAATAATATTTGTAAATCTCTAAATATTTAAATATTTTAACGTCCATGAATGGCAGCATCCAAATATAATCAACTACTTAATTTTTGCAGTTCTTTTGAAATTAATTCCCCAAACAGAACATTGTTGCACTACTTTTATGTTCCCTTACGAAGATTAAAATCAAAATCTAATGATACCAAACCTTTTGTATCGAATCATTATTCCTATTTTGATCAAAAGTTCATTACATGACTTTGATTCTAGAAAATGTCTAAAATGTAAGCCTTAAGAAGAAACTGAAATTCAGGGAATCTTGCTTAATTGATGTCTTATGATTACGGATAAAATTTAATGCAATTCTGAAATATTTGAATTTTCAAATGATAACTTGTTCCATATTATGACCCCTAAAAACCCTTTAAAATACTCGAAAGAACCTGAAATTTCGTTATATTTATTAATTGATGTCTAATACTTATTATTAAAATTTCAAAGAATCGGAGATATCTGAATTTCCACGAATGGGCTTCTTTGCATAAAAACAAATTAAACAAACTATAGCTTGCATTACCCACCCTTATGCCTAGCAGTTGTGTTCCAAAACTCATAATGATCGGTTAATTAGTTTATGAGTGAATTATATACATACATATATAAACATATACACATACCTAACTTTATATAAATAGAGATATAAACATATGTATTCTTACTGCTCATTCAAGAGTATCTATACAAGACTGTACTTATTTACTCCTTGCTTCTTGTTATATATATATATATATATATATATATATATATATATATATATATATATATATATATATGTAATTACCTCCCTTTACTGGCATTCTTCAGTTGACGAATCGCTTAGTCAGAGAGTATTTAATGTAATAAAGCCTTGTTAAGGAATACATGAAAGCCTTGTTTATTTAACCTTGTATATGTATATAACGTCAATTCAACTGTTATAATTTTCGTTATATGTTCCCATCATAATTTATTTCAGCACAGCTAACGGGAAGACTCCTCTTCAACAAGTTTGGACGGGGTAGCTTGTTACAGGAATTAATTATATCCTACTCCATAACAAGATCATGAAAAAAATGTTTTATACACAGCAGGTGCTGTGTAATATCGTACATATGTAATCACGAGGAAGGTCGATCAGGTCGTTATCCTCAAGCTAAATTGCCAAGAGATAGCACTGTGGCAGCACAGAGACTTTGGTAAAGGCAGCAGGAAACTATTCTAAAATGTAATTTGTGATGATTTTCTTTGCACACATAGGAATTGGCAAGTATTCAATGTGAATTCCCTTTAAAAGTTGACAGCAGTAGAGTTTATTCACATCAGCTGAAAATTAATATTTTTCTGAAGAAAGTGAAGAAGAATAAGAAGAAGAAGAAAAGAAAGAGAGAAATGAAAGAGAAAGAGACATAGATAGACAGACAAAGAGAGAGGGGGAGAGATAGGGATGTAAAGAAGAAGAAGAAGAAGAAGAAGAAGAAGAAGAAGAAGAAGAAGAAGAAGAAGACACAATAAGAGAGAGAAAGGATAGATAGAGACAGATATAGATAAACAGAAAAAGAGAGAGGGATGAGGGAAGGGTGTTAAGAAAGAAGAGAATAAAATCAATAATAATATCCTGGGATTTATAAGTTTAGTACATGATTACTTAAACCTATATCTACAACTTCAACCAAAAGAGATATAAGAATTGTTGTATCTTCATTCAAATATTTTTTTATGATTATAATTATGATACGATACGGCATAATCATGTTAACACACCGGTTCTCATTAAATCACCGAAGCAAAGCGACGTTGAGCCTGGCCAATCATTCCTAGTCTGTTTAACCACTATCACTATTCTCTCCTGATGACCTTCATTATATAATATTGGTATTGGATAATTCCTACCAAATTTCAAGTTCTTAGGTCTAATCACCTTAAAGTAGTTAGTAGGCACAATGATCAAAATGTGTTCCAATGTCTTGGAATGTATATAATTTGTTGTTATTTAATTATGGGTTTAATCTTAGTAAATGTGAGGTAATTTCTTTTATATTAGAGGATTTCATGTTCCCTCAGAGACCACCTTAGATGAAACAATATAAACAATGTCCCAATCACGACATTGCTATTGGATAATTTCTACCAAATTAAATGAAAGTACTTAGAAAGCACAGACAAACAGACAGACAGACAGACAGACAGACAGACAGGCAAGCAGATCACGTCTCACATATTAGTATAGATAACCAGATTTTATGGATTAAACTAGTAATCCAAATTATGTATTAGATAGTGTTTCATGATCAATTTGGTGATTCTTCATGAGTGAATTTTTAGAATCGGTATCATTTTCTGTCCGTTATATGGAATTACATTCTGTAGGAGGCTTGACTTACACAAGATGCTTTCGGAGAGTTGAGTTGCTCCTGAATACTGTCCTGATGTCATATGGATTACATATTCTTTGAATTTTTTCAGACAAGCCCTTCCTATATGGTATACAAACTGTGGTGAGTTTTCGGGTGGTGTCCTTTGATGTTTGATCCAGATTATTTAGACCTGATGTCATTCTCTCTGGATAGTTGTTTCGGTGGAGAGTTTCTCTTAAGCTGTTTATCTCCCCTTGATATGTATTACTGTTACTACATATTGCCATTGCTTGATGTTGTAGGCAACGGACGATTCTTTTCTTTACATTATATGGATGGTGGGAGTTGAAATTTAGATATTGTCCAGTAGTTTGAATAATACAAATAATACAAATTACCAATCCTCATCTCAAAAAATTCTGAAACAGAGCTGATTTTTGTTTTACGGTAGTTATTTCAAAATGTCCACATATTACCAGACTGCCGAACTAGATTGTGTATTTTTTTTTATATAAATTGAAGTGAAGTGCGTTAGTCTATTGCATAATATAATAAATACAACTCGTATGAATCAGCAAGTTACAGTTTTTTGACTTGCTTAATTCTGTTTCGGAATTATTTAGATAAGAATTTATTTTCATTTTTTTTTTCGTCTTCTCGTCTCTTGAACATTTCGTAAATGACTCCTCCGTGTCGTAAGCAGCCTACCACGTGGCTTTGGACTATCAACCTCAATGTGAGACACACTTTGAAGTGTTTTGAATAACTGACGGTGGGGTGATGTGGCCATGCCAGTTAAGACATCGTTGTACAACAACATACTTTCTCATGGAGCCCTGTAGAGTGAGACCGGCAATTTTCTCCATGAAAATTTATATTATTTATTTGGATTATTCGGACGACTATTCTCATCTTCATTGTTATTACTTGGGGAACCTATACGAAACTTCGAATTGAACCCTTTATTTAATCCATGTGGCACAACGGATAAAGGCGTTGATTAACAATCAGTTCTAATGACAATCTTCTTCAGGTTGAAGGTTCAATCCTTACCACAGGTGATAATAACTAAGAATAATATAATAGTTCATTGATATTTCTACCTGATCATGGCTGATGTAACAAGAACAAGCTACCTCCGTGGAGTTCAACATAAAGATTCCCAAGTTCGAAAAGATGCACCTGAAGAAGGTCGGGGGTTACATCGGCTGAAACGTTCTGAAAAACCCCAGCTATGGTAAAATAGTAACCTGAATAATCTAAATAATTGCGCTTTAGTGACATTGGTTTCTTCGATAGAAACAAGTACTCACTGGTGGAAGTACATGAAGGTCGCAGACATCCCTATTAAAAGTGATCCTATGAATCCGACAGGACCCGAACAGGGCATGTTTAATCATCAGATCACACCAGTATCCACTTCACCACAACCACCTCTCTGTTATATGATGAGAATGAAGAATGAATGACTGAATTCGTAGATAAAAACTGTGCAATTTTATAGGCAGCAAAATTATTGATCCATCATAATTACTCTATTAGATATCATATAAGTTCCAATAAATGTATCTAACCATATGTTATGTGTCTTATACAGAAATCGGACGCCTATTGTGGGCTAATTTTATCCCTGATTCTCATTAAAGTTGTAATATCTTCACAAATTCCCAACAGGGGAGACACCTTAGGCACCAGAGAGATTGTTTCTATATTAACAGTTGAGAAATAACAAGAAATCCACCTAAAGTTGGTTTCAAAAAAAATATTTGTACAAGAATAAACTGAATGAATCCAGAGATAATGATAAAATAATAAAATTAAAAGGACATTTTGGGGGCTATCTGATGAAATATTTAAGAGAATTTGATCTACATATTCTCTGGTTTGTCAGTCATTGGATTCTTCATCATTTTCTAATAATTCCTCTTTTAACTGTTGGCTAGCAACGTTTTCGGTCTCACTGTCTCTCAGTGTGTATGCTTGCTTCTAACTGCAATCGTTTTTTCTCCCATTATTGTCATACTGCGTCTTTTAAACAGGTGGGGTTCCTTGCATGCAAATTATGGATAAGCATATAATCCCCACCCGGCCATGCCCCTTACAACTCTGGCAAATAGTGTGCGTTTTTAACTGGATAAGTGCAAGCATTTTTCATCACACTCCACCTGATTCCATTTACTAGGACATTTTTAGGGTCTATCTGATGAAATATTTCAGAGAATTTGATCTGCATATTCATATTATACGGGTGGGACCTTCATCTATCGTATATTGCTGCCGTGCTTAAAAATATTCCCATTCTATGGATGCAGACGCATATGCAGACCCCATGATATTATTGTACCACCTTTGCTCAAACTGAAACATTCTTATCTAAGTACTCTGGTTAATGTAGTTTCAGAATATATCTGGTTATGAAGGTTTATCTCCAACACCCTGGTAGGAGTTTATGACATATTTACATTCTATGAACGCCCGGTGCAAACAAACCCCACAAAATTATTGTACCATCTTTGGACAGAACAGATACTACACTTTGATCCTAGCCTGTAGGCCAAGAAAATGTATTTTAGTTCGAGTCATGTTCGACACACCAGCGCCATCAGATTAAATTTTTTTTTTTAAATACATTTTTTTTGCATTCGGGTTATGTCATCTTTTAAAAAGAAAGTGAAGAATGATAACGTACGTACGAACATGAAATTTCCTTTGCGTATAATTATATATACATTCTGTAAGATTGTAGGTAATTATCTCTAGGTATATAAAGTAGGGTATGTGTATATGTTTATATATTTCTTTTTACAGGATGCACTCCTAAACTAATAAACCGATCATTATGAATTTTGGAACACAGCTGTTAAGCCTACGTGGTCGTAATGTGAGCTATATTTAGTTTAATTTAGTTTTATGCAAAGGAGGTAAAAAGGAGGTGGACGCACTTTATGAAAATTCAGATTTTTGTGAAATTTTAGCAATAGGTATTAGACATCAATTGATAAATATTTCCCGTTTCTTTAAAGTATTTTAAAGAGTTTTTAAGGGTCATAATATGGACATAAATTCCCATTAGAAAATTCAAATATTTCAAATATGCATTTAATTTAATCCGTAGCTATTAGACACCTATTAAACAAGATTGCCTGAATTTCAATTCTTTCTTAAGATTTCTCAAGCTTAGCCTTAAATTTGAGAAATTTTCTAGAATCACAATCATGTAATAGATGTTGAACAACATTGGAATAATGATTCTTGATATAAGTTTAGTATTATTATATCTGTCTTTTAAAAAACAGAATCTGGCGCCGCTTTCTGGGATCTTTTTCAGTGTAATGAGAGATGTGTGTGCAGTAGGGAGTATTGATTTACTCCTCTCCAGGAGTTAGGCACAAGGCCAGTTTTTATCTTACTCCCACAAGTAAGATGTGACCCAATATATATATGGGAAATAATGAAATAATAAAACAAACGTAAAGTTACATACTTTGCAAGTTTATTATAATCAAATATTGCAACAAAGAGTAATTTAAGAAAAAGTACTAATAAAAAACAAATAGATCTTCTCCTCAGAAGGAGAAACCCCAAAAATTACTAAATACTGGTAAATATTATTAATTTTAAAAAAATTTGCAGAACCCAAAGAAACTGAAATTTGGAGAATATTTAATTAATTGATGTCTAATATCTATTGTTAAAATTTAACAAAATCGGAGGAATCTGAATTTTCACAGAAGGCTTCCACCTCATATTAACCCTCTCTATATGAAACCAAATTAAACTAAATATAGCCCAGATTACGACCTCTTACGTCTTGCAGCTGTGTGCCAGAATTGATAATGATCGGTTAATTAGTTTAGGAGTACATCCTGTACATACAAATATATATATATATATATATATATATATATATATATATATATATATACCTTACTTTATATAAATAGAAATAATGTAGAAATATCGTGAATTACTACACAAGGACACATTTGATCAGGCCATTTATTCTGTAATGTGATTAATTGTTTGTTTTCATTTAAAAAATATATATCTTTGTATCCACCAATATATTACTTCTTATTGTAAGTGTTTGCTGAAAGATAACATATCTTTCAACAGGAAAGCCAATATAAGTGGAGTGGAGATAAACACATATGGTCCACCCCACATACCCCAAAATCAGGACTTCTAATTGAGGGTGATCCAGTTTGGAAGTGAGAATTTTGTAGAAACATTTTCAAGTAAGAACATGCTGACTTTTTTTTTTAAGTATGGAACGCAGTATACAATAAATTATACTTGAACAACTTTTCTTTGTCAAGTGATTAAGAAACACCTAGAAATTTTGACATGTTTGTTCACTCTGCACCCCCACTCACACTACCTCCTTTCTCACTCACTCTGTGTCTCTATGCAAAATTTAGAGCAATTCTTACCGACATTTTTGGAGATTCTAACTATTTATTATTAGGAGTAGTATTCTATTTAGTAGTAGTAGTAGTAGTAGTAGTGTGATACTACCGCTTGCCGGAGGGGGGAGGGGGTAAACTCTGTGTGGGTGCCGTGCAGACATCTTTGGAAGGGCGGTTACATCCTGGGCAGAACACACCAGCTCTCCGGATTAAACGATAGGCACATCCCTTTAATGAAAGGATTAATTATACCCGTTTTTAAGGGTGTTATACTCGGTCGGGTATTTGATGGGAATTATGGCGGTTTGTTAGGACCCGCTCTGACAGTCTAAGAAGTGGCGATGCATGGCGGCAACTCAACTTTTTCCCGTAAGAATTGTCGATTTTACTATCATTTAGGATAGCTTGTTCTCTTTTGTGGCAACCTCGGAGTCGCTCATAGAGATTTTCGCTTTGTCACGCCGCAGACAAGGCCTCCGATAAAGTTGCCGGATTGGATCTGACAACATCCTCCTTAATGAAGGGGTTAATTATAGCATCTATGAAAAATTCAGCTAACTGCACCTGCGCAGCTGAACTTTCCCTCATTTCGGCATCCCTGTATGCAAACTAAGCAAGTCGGTTCATCCTATTTGCTAAATCAGCAATTACCTCACCTCGATTCTGCTTTATTTTAATCAAAGCCCTAGCAGCATCGGTGACATTTATAAACTCGCCGTAGTGTGCCACTACTTGATCGAGCAAGTCTTTACTGGTGTTATCTGGATAATCGTTGATCCATCCAAAAAGTCATACACCAGGTTTACTAGCTCTGGGTCTATTAGATTGTAGACCCGCTCTTTCTTTTTCAGAGCAGCTCACCATGACCTTAAGTCAGACGGTTTCCCAGTAAATATTGGGATCTACGATCGACCTCTGAGAACTCTATTTAAGGGGGTTTGGTTTGTGTTAGCCATTTTGTCTATTTCTTTTTTTGAGTAGCAGACGTTAAACAAAAAGCTCTACTCACTGATAATTTTCATAAATTATTTAAACCAACCATTCTCACAGAGTAATGAAAGCAGAAGAAAATGGTCACCTACCTTAGCTTGTTGAGTTTTACGATGTGTTCTGTTTTTTTCTTCTGTTGATGCTTTTGGCGATCGATCCGGGTCGAAGTGGCTGTTCTTTGGATTGTGTCCATGGATTTTTTTGGTTCCACATATGGTTGTGATCGTCTAGTTGTTGTGAACGTGGATTTTTTCAGCTTGTGTCTGTAGTAAGTCTGGGTCTTATCCTAGGTGCTAGGCACCAATGTGATACTATCGTTAGTAGGGAGCTAGTGTAAGGTACACAGGACGGTAGCAACCCCTCCAAAGACGTCCCCACGGCGCAGATCACCGAGTTCACGCTCTCCCAGCAAGTGATAGTGTTACAGTAGCAGTAGTAGTGTCATTTTCGTTAGCCTTTTGTCTAAGAGCAAAGTGAAGTATCTGTTCTGATACTACACTTCATCATTTCCGTCCTCGATCAGTGAAGGAGAAATCCTTCTAGACTGAGGCAATTTTTTAAATTTCTGTCCCAATCTAGGGTGCTCTTTTAGGGAGGGGGGGCTTGATTTTCCCCACATAAAAAGACAACTTTGTGTCTAACTCTACTTTCGTGGGGGAGAGGCAAGTAAATAAGGACACATTCCATATTTGATGGAATTATTCTCATTTGTTTTGAAGCAGCGTTTATTATTTTAGTAGTAGTAGTAGTAGTAGTAGTAGTAGTAGTAGTAGTAACAATTTTACCAGTGCAATATAAAACACCTCGATACTTGATGCCAAATTTGGTGCAATCCTGTCGAATATTTTTGGAGCCTACAACTGACCCTAAGACTGATATTCAGTAAAACAAAAATGGCCTTTTATAATATACTGTGGATATTGTTAATACTATCTGAGAAAGACCTCATTAAAAACGGATTCTGTCATTAATATGCCTGGGGTATTTATCTTCCTCCTCCGCTTCCAGCGCGCAAAGCCAGTTCAGAAATTAATTACGTTGGTGTCAGTTGCAAAGTTAAACGCAGAACAAATTAGTTGTATGGCATTATTATTATGACCAGTTATTTTAGTTCTTATTTATTGACCTTAAAAAGAAAAATGTGTTCGAGTATCTATTTCAAATTGTCTCAAAAAGGCACTTTTGAAATTGTTTGAATTTCAAAATATTATTGGTGGGTGAGGCTACAGTGTATATTCCCCCCATCCCCCATTCCCCCTGGCCATTCCGGCTTGGAAAAGTTGCAGTGGGCACCCATGGAATTATACAATTCCTTTTATTGTAGTTTTCTCTGCAAATCACTATAATGGCAATACCTTTCATCATATTACATTAAAACAACTTTTTTCTGGCATATTATATTCATATTGTGTTAATAACATTTTTTGAATTCCACAGAAATAGAACATTGTTTGTACACATGTAAAGCTAACACACAATTAGATTTTTTTTCTAATAGAGCAATATCCTTTTGGAACAAATTATCTAATGTAAATATAACACACAATTAGATTTTTTTTCTAATAGAGCAATATCATTTTGGTACAAATTATCTAATGTAAATATAACACACAATTAGATTTTTTTTCTAATAGAGCAATATCATTTTGGAACAAATTATCTAATGTAAATATAACACACAATTAGATTTTTTTCTAATAGAGCAATATCATTTTGGCACAAATTATCTAATGTAAATATAACACACAATTAGATTTTTTTCTAATAGAGCAATATCATTTTGGCACAAATTATCTAATGTAAATATAACACACAATTAGATTTTTTTTCTAATAGAGCAATATCATTTTGGCACAAATTATCTAATGTAAATATAACACACAATTAGATTTTTTTTCTAATAGAGCAATATCATTTTGGCACAAATTATCTAATGTAAATATAACACACAATTAGATTTTTTTCTAATAGAGCAATATCATTTTGGTACAAATTATCTAATGTAAATATTTTTAAAAAGAAAGTGGACGTATTCAGAAATATTAGTAAATCTATGGTTCCCGCCTGTCAAAAATTCACAACTAAAACCCATCAAGCTACAACTGTAGATAATTTCCCTTTCTCTCTCTCTGCACCTAAAACTAAACGGAACTTCTATGAACAGAGTTTCTTTCCTAGAACTACCCGTCTGTGGAACACAATATCGCGGAGCTGCTTCTCAGCTGAATACAACATAGTCGTTTTCAAGTCCAATGTAAACAAATTCTTGTTGAGCCGTCCTCTTAAATAATCAAATTCTGACCAATTTCAACAATCATTAACAATCATCACGATATTGTCTCACCATCCACCTGACAAACTCATTAACCCTTATCCTCGAGTGGCTTCTAGGCCTTGATAAAAAAACAATAATTTAAAAGGATATTTTTGGGGTGTATCTGATGAAATATTTAAGAGAATTTCATCTGTATGTATATATATATATTGTCATTTTTTAAGTTGATTATTGATTGAGATAAGAGATGCCCACAGACAAATAATCTGTATATATTTTCTATACAAAGTAACGTAAGATTTTCCCCTATTTCATTGACCGGTATAGCTTTCTATCCCAAATCTGCTTCAGCATATAAAAATCTGCTTCAGCATCGATTTAGGCTAATTATTTATGCATGTTTTCAGAAAGTATTAGTTTGTTTTGTTTACTTTGATCGATGTTTATATTTAGTCTTGTTCAATATTTTCTCTTCAGATACTAATCCATATATTCAGATCCACTATCATAGCCACACTCACATTCACTGGGAATAATGTTTTATAGGACACAGACGTTGGTCGCACTGTTATTATTTCATATTTCGATCTTGCTATTGTATGTTAGATACTCTACATTTTAAACCTAAATAAGAGACATTCTCTCTACTTACACTTATTTTTTTATCTTAGACGCGTTTAGATCGCTTACTCCAAATAATTTATTTTTAAATTTCGCTTACCAGAATAACAGAATAACAGAATTAGATTTACTGAACACTGTTGACATCTGGTCAAATCGATTGTTTCTAATTCCTTTCAAATGTTTACACTAAATATTTAACTCATTCTTTCTAAAAACTTACCTGCATATCAAAATAGGTCAGTAAATTTCCATTCATGAATTCTTTTCAAATTTTTCTTTTTTCTTTAAATGTTACAGGCGGCTTCAAGTGGTTCCAGTATCTTCCATTTGTGGTATGTAGATCACAAATCAGAATTTAAATAGTGTTATATCATTTTTACTTTCCATATAGTATTACTTAAAAATAAATTGTACAAAACAACAGAAAAATTCTCACACTCACACATGTTAAATACTTGGTTTTCATCGTCTGCATTTTTTTCATCGAATTCTCATGCAACTGTAAACAACTTTAGTTGCAGACGACTTTTTTCCAGTGGAGGATTTCTTGGTATTTTCCATCGTTTTACATACTATCACTTTCACTGGATCATCACCTTGACAAGGACCAAGTCAGGAGTGCTTCCAGTAGCTATTGAACCAAGGACATGACGAATGAAAACGTATGAATAAACCAGTGTTTTTACTCGTCTAGCTACAACCACTGTTAATAAATCCCTTTCCTCCCAATGTGTACCTAGAACTAAGTGGAACTTCCATGGACAGAGTTTATTTCCTAGAAGTGCTAGTCTATGGAACACGGTGCTGTGGGGCTGCTTTTTGGCTGACTATAACATTAACGTTTTCAAGTCAAATGTAAACAAATTCTTGTTGAGCCGTTCTCTTGAATAATCAGTTGCTCTACCAGTTACAAACATCGTTACAAATCCTCTTGGTGTCTTACTCAATAATCCTTATCCTCGAGTGGGATATAGGCCTTGATAAGAGTTGATAAGTTTGTAAAAAAAAATTCTTTTTTACAATTGATTTACTGATGATATATCAATCTACTTTTTCTTAATCATTGCCAAGTGTTATCTTTCTTTATAGGTATTCTAATAAGCATCTCTATTTAATTTATCTATCGATAGTGCATCTCTTCCTCGTTGTACTTAAAAAGAAATGGTGCAAAACAAGAAAACTATTACATTACTACATGTTAAATATTCGGTAGTTGAAAATAATTATTTTCGCTTTTAGTTCAATTATTTACATGTTTCCTCATCTTGGTTGTTGGCATTTTTATGTTTTGGCCATTTTACTTAACCACTTTTTTGTGATGTGTGTTTTTTTTTTTTACAAAGTCGGTTATGTTTTCGGAATTTAAAGCTAGACCCGTTATTCGATCCATGTTTGTTGTTGCCTTGTTAGGGGCCAGAAATAAAGACACAAGAGAGGAATTGAGTATAAAAATATATTAATAAAGAACAGTAGTACAAGACATGTAGATATGTGTAGAAAATAGGAAGACCGGTTGACTTAGCAGAGTGTAGCTGCTGCCGGCTGAGGATGTGCTCCCAACATGGAAGATAAAGGACGCTTATTCCAAGGAATTTATACAAGTGGAAGAGGCGTTTAAGTGTTATAAAAACCTTCTTCGGTACTGAAGAGTAACCTCAGTTGTCACTTCGTTACCAGACTGACGGTTGTTACTAGACCTAAGGAGAGGGTCGCGAAGGTAGTTTTTTGGAGTTTTCTTTTGCAACTTGGCTCTTCGGCTAACCCCACTCTAGGTCACCTTCTGATTTTTAAACAAATGAGAGAGTTACCAGCGAGACTGTTCCCTCCGACTGTCAGGGTTGTCTGCTAGAATACTGGCTTCGTCTAAGAGCAATATCTGCTGCTATTTATAGCTAGCCGAGTTCATGCATGCGTTGATAAATTAGCATAACAAAGTTCTATATCTAAAAGACATGAAGAGTTCAGTTTGAAATTCAAAGAATATTACTGGGTACCATGAGAAGTTTGAACCAGAAGAAGACGGGAGAATACAACGGCAAAAATGTTGTAAAAATGGTAACAACCAAGATGAGAGGGAAACAGGCCGAAGCCTATAGATAATCTAATTAATAAGAATACTTCATTCAAGAAATATTGTCAAACACTTTGTTTCATAGTCAAATGGTGAAAAGATTTGTAGCAGTTACCTCCTCCTTTCAAAACATAACTACACCGTTTTGCCGGTAGGTGTCGCTTTTTCACCGACAGGTGGCACTGTAAAGCGACACCAGAGTTATCTGCCCTTCTAACTATAAAAACCGTTGCAAACGAAAAATCCATCTCTTGTTCACTGACCAGCCTCGACAGCCTAACGCTGGCACCAGCGCTCCATCTCTCTCTCTCTCTTCTCTGGTCGGCAGAACGACGCTAATACACTAGCGTTTCGTCTCACACTTTTCTCTTGGACTGGTCTCGGCATACCAACTACCAACACACGTTTCTTCCGTCAACACGTGGTCAGACAACGGTAAGAGTTCTCAACTCGTTTTCTTTGTGTACGCCGGATTCACTTCTTCTTATACCTTTTCAAGAACTGTTTTTCCATCGACACACATGCATACATCACACACTTCATCATTCCACGTACACACACGTTCAATAAACCTTATTTGAACTACTTCATTTTTGTTTATTAATTATTACTCTGTCTTTGCATGCAACATTGCTTGATTCAACTTTGCACGTTTATAGTCCGGGAACATCACCCCCTCGGTCCCGTAACAGATTCACATATGCAAACGGTAGGCTTAATAGACTAAACGTCCAAAGCTTCCATAACTCACGTCGTTGAAAAGATCGGTAGAAACACAACTTAGATTTATGGCCATGTCGGCTTACTGAGACAAGCTGAAATGCGTTCGTAGCATGATGTAAAGGGTTCAAATAAGTAAACTACGACAAGAAATACCAATTGGAATTATTTTACGGTTTTACAGGCTTTCAAAAGTTTGCTGAATTTACCAGTAAATATTTTACCATTGTGTTAGGAGAAAATTATGACTGGCAGTATTTTCATTATCGTACATTTGCTTGTTTATATATAACCTATAACAAGACCATACATGCCCAGTCACGACTGACTGCTGCAGGCCAGAAAAATATCCTATCTGAATACGGAATGCTCCCTTCAACTACACTTTGTTTTCAGGGTGAAGGGGTGAGGGCGTTTTGATTGGCTATTCCAGAGACTTTCTTTTACATTTTCGATTGACGAAATAACATTAGCAGATTAGCAGATTAGCAGATTAGCAGAATGGCTGAAATGCTCGTTAATATTCACTTTCATCATTCTTAGTTTATAATTTTCATTTACTTTTGATGCATTTCAGATTAATCGTTTCCAAATCATACGATTTTCGTAAAAAATAAGTTTATATATAATCCTGGGTCACACCAGGTACATTAAATTAACTTGCTTTATCTTCAATTAGAAACACTTCATTTCTTTCAAAGGCATAGCTTTTTCATTCTCTGAATATATTTATCTTTAAATTTTACAATCAGATTTTGACATAAAAAATGAAGATGTGGCACAAGGCCAAAAGTGGGTGTTCGTGGAGGTGGGGGTCGGCTGTCGCCCATCTGGTCTATTCTCTAAGCTAGTTTCACACACCAAAATACCACATTCATAATATGAGTAAACCTACTTTACATTATCCCCAGTGTTTTGACGTTTATTATTTACAATAAATATGTACAGAATTCATCAGTTGGGGGTTGGGGGTGAATTGAAAAACAAGCAGAATAACATTTCCGAACACTAAAACAAAACTATGGAGGTTATTCAGACAATGTTCAAATTTTAAAATTCGTAATTTATTTATTTATTTTTTTTTTTTCATTTTTTCGTTTTTCTCATTCTAATAAATATATTCCACTAAAAATATATTCTATCAGGACTTGACTCCAGGGCCGACTTTTAAACAGGTTAAAAACATTGCCTTATTACGAGACATTTCAGACGACATGTAATTCCTTTATTTGTTACTTTATTTGTTACTTTATTTGTTTAGTTTGTTGCTATGGTTACACCAGTCGGTTGCCATGGTTACAAAAATTGTTGGCAATGCTCATAACTATCAACTATTGAACATATTCGCAAATTCAATGAATTCTTTCTTTAAATATATCCCATACCGGCTGGCTAAGTGGTTAACGACAGGGGCTGAGGAAATGGGTGTACCAGGTTCGAATCCAGTTCGTTCTACAGAAACACTTTCATCAAAACCCACACCTGACCTTGTGAGGAAGTAAATAAAATACTTGAAAATAGCTGCATTAGTCATTGGACCTTCCGTCCAGGCATTACTACCTCCTTTTGGATGGGAGAGGAGTTTATTGCTTGTCGCCTAAATCTTTCTAATCTGTGAGTCAATGCCGATGCGTCTGACAAGGATATTTTCAGACGAAATTGACAACTAACTGACTTTTAACGGTACTGTTATGCCAACTACATGCACCGTCTTTCTTTTTTATTTTTTTTATTTTTTATTGCTAACCAAATTTGGGTTATTGTTAGGATATGAAGAATCACAGTGCCTTTGTGTTATTTTGAATTGATCACAGCTGCTAAGGTAACAGGAGACTATCCTCTCAGGCACTACCACCTTTTTTTTTTTTTGAAGAGGAATGGGTTTTTTGCCTTGTCACTTGCGGTCCTTTCATACATGAGGGGATCGACCAGAATATTTTGGGTAACATTAACTGTCCCGTAGATTATAAATTGACTTTTAATGGTTTTGTCATGCAAACCGTGTACACACATTTTTTATCTTTTTTTTGTATTAGCTAGTGATAGGGTTACTGTGGGACATTTATATTTTTATATTCATATCAAGCATTACCATCCTTCCAGTGTTTGTGTATAGACACAGTTACTTAATCCCCCCCCACTAAAAGAAATGTTTGCTTCTATATAAGCATGTTGCTGCGAGGATGCTTTTTCATACTTATGAAATAATACAGACGTTTAATGTTATTTATAAATTTAAAACTTACAAAACACTGCAAGTAATATCAAGTCAAAGTATTTATGTAGAGTTCAGATGTGGGAGCATAAGTTTCATGGGTTCTTCGATTTTCCCGGCCAACCCACGTGCAAATCCCACTATTGACACTATATATTAGTTTGATCTTCCATCGATACCTTCGGTTTCAGAGAAACACTGGGAAATCAGGCCGCAGAGCTAAAGGTACTAAATGTAACCGATTCATCAGTTGATGTTTTGATAGTGCAACACACAAAATATATATGCTCTGGCCCAAGTAATTGAGCACTCTGGTTATTTCTCTTATAACACTATATATATACTATAGAAATACCTGTCCCAGGACGGGTATAAGCAATAAATGTTGCATTACTTTTAAATTTGAATGTTTTTCTTTCTTTGGGAGGTATGATATGGTTTCAGTGGTACCCTCTAAATGGTAAAGTTTACAAAAAGAAATAATAATAATAATAATAATAATAATAATAATAATAATAATAATAATAATAATAATAATAAATTTTATTTATTTATTTTTTTAATTTTTTATTTTTATTTTTTTTATTTATTTTTTTTTTTTTTAATCAATTTAAAGAAATATTATTTTATTCATTTTTTTTTTTTTTAACTTGTGCCGGCCTAGGCTGACACCAGACAACATATTTGTAGAGGGTCGAGGAGGATGAGAAGACCGAGGAGGGACAGCACAAACCAGACCTCCACTGGAAAAGTGCAGAGAGTGCTGAGACCTTGGGGAGGCTTGTTGCCACCCAAATCCCAGAGAAGACCAATTGTCCTTACCGGCGAGAAATCAATGGTAAGAGACTGTTGCGATACCGCATCGTTATCGAAAAGAGGTGAAGAACACTGGAAGTTTGGGGAGACTTGTTGTCACTAAGACTCCAGGAAATACCACTGGTTGTTGTCGGTGAGCAATCACTGACGATGATCTGTGTGAGAACTCCTAGTGAGTACAAATAATAATAATGATAATAATGTGCCCACGTTACTCACCCTGTTGCCTAGAATACATATTCCATAATTCATAATATGTTCAATTCTTTTCTCTAAATTTTTTGTATGTAACTTATTTTAAAAGTTTATTTGGGGGCATGAGCGAATTCGGGTGGGCATACTTCCTAAATTGTAAAGTGCCCCCCCCCCCCAAAAAAAATGTGCCTATGTTCTTATTTACTTGTCTCCCCCACGAGGACAGAGTAAGACACAAGGTCAGTTTTTTAATGTGGGAAGAATTCAGTTCCTCAAAAAGAGGCACTCTGGATTGGAACAAAAATTAAAATTGCCTTAGTCTAAAAAAAGGATTTCCCCTTCACTGACAGAGGACAGAAAAGATGGAGCACAGTATCAGAACTTCTTGTGTTGCCGAGATTATAAACAGGGTGTTCCAAAAGTCTTGGGCATATTTGCACACACATTTCTTATCACTCATACATACACACGCAAAGACAGAACGTATACTCAAACACCTAAGTGTTGACACAGCTTAGATATACGTACACACTCCTATCGTTAAGACATGGTTAAAAATGATGCACCCATATCACTGTGTATTAAATATTTACATACACAGTTTACAGTGAAGGACAAATTGTAGACAAATTTACTCATTTTACTTGCACTAATACTTCTTAATTAACAAATTCTACATACATTAATCTGGATGATACAGGGTGTTCCAAAAGTCTTGGGCACATTTCAAGTCGTCATATCTGCTGGACTACGAATGGTAATAAGATGAAACTGGTACCATTTTTAAAGCTAAATTCATTAAGATTTTGTAATGCTAATGATTTTTTCATATCTTTTCAGGCCCAGTAATGGCGTTCACTAAACCAGAAAAGGCGTTTTACGTCCTTGAATTTTGAAAAACTGAATCATGGACACGTGTTCAACTTGCATTTCCCACAAAATTCCGAAAAGAGGCCATGTCGAAGAAAGCTGTCTACGAACCATTCTTCTTTGAAAGAGCAACAGTCAATGGTTACACATACCTCGACATACTGGAAAACTGGTTAATGGATAAGTTGAGTGAGGAAAAATCTGATGACTTTATTTTCCAACAGGATGGGGTGCCTCAGGGTTGGACACTATCTGAACACAACACTGTCAGACAGATGGGTTGGATGGTCTGGGCGAGATGATCGCGTTCTCATGCCCTGGCTCCAGCTCTCACATCCTGCGATTTCTTTTTGTGCATCTCCTGTCTTTGCGTTAAACATTTTTCGTTCTTTTATTGCTCTTTTGTAATACCCTGTATATCAAAATTCATAATACACGGTTTATGAAAAAGAAATTAAAAACATAAAAAAATTATGCTAATGTTAATATTTACACCACAAAAAATAGCGCACACATTTTATTCACTGTATTTTCTAGAATATATATTCCAAAATTCAAAATAATCCGTTCATTAGTTTAGGAGATTAATAGTTTTTTTTAGGGATGGTGCATACCCTAAATTTCAAAGTTTAGAAAAAAAATGTCAAAATTTACAAAAAAATAATGATCCATTCATTAATTTAGGAGATTACTCTGTATATATATATATATATATATATATATATATGTATATATATATATATATATATATATATAATTTAGTATTTCATGTATATACAGAAAAAATATTTCAAATACGTAACGGGGTTGGGAACCTAATCCCCTTCAAAGTAGGCCCCCTGTGCTTGCATACACTTAGCCCACCGATCCATCCACTGACGGGAACACCTCTGGAAGTCTTCTTTTGGAATGGTGTTCATCTCCGCTGTCGCGTTACGCATTATCTCTTTTTCCACACCTTCTCAACAACAGCTGCACTCTGAGCAGTTTGGGGCCTGACAGAACGCTGACCACTCTCCACTGATGTGCGGCCATTTTTTAATCGGTTGAACCACTCCTAAATTTGTATTACACATCGCATCATCTCCAAACACCTGCTGAATCCAACACGACAGTGGAGATGACCACCATTCCAAAAGAAAACTTCCAGAGGTGTTTCCAGCAGTGGACTAAGTGTGTGCAAGCACAAGGGGCCTACTTTGAAGGGGATTAGGGTCCCAACCCCGTCACGTATTTGAAATATTTTTTCTGGCTTATGGTCAGATACTTTTTTGACAGGCCTCGTACATATATATATATATATATATATATATATATATATATATATTAAAAATAGGCTGTCAATCAGCTTTCAGGCAAAGTTCTGAATACGGTCGTCGAACCCTCTCGGTTAGTCTTCTGTCTGCTGCTCTCTTCTAGGGACATATAGATCTTAATTTATCTTAATCACGTGACAGTTTCTGATAGCCGTGAGGGCAATTGCTTGCAGATTCTAGGCTGACTGTCTGACATTGTTACTTTCCTACACTGATGAGAGCAATAAGCTTGAAACGCTAGCGTCTGTAAGGTTATAAATAATTTAATATTTATTTATAAACATTATAATAAGCCCCTTTAAGAAATTAAAGTCGAGAACTCTCGAGGATGTTAAAAATAGACTGTCAATCAGCTTTAAAGCAAATTTCCGAATACGTTCATCGAACCCTCTTGACTAGTCTTGTCTGCTGCCCGTTTCCAGGCACATGTAGATCTTAATTTCCCTTAATCACGTGACAACTTCCAGTGGCCATGAGGATAGGGCGAATGCTTGAAAATTCTAGGCTGACTCAAAAATCCGGCTTCACGCCTTCCGGCCGTCTGAAATTATGACGTTCCTACACTGATGAGAGCAATAAACTTGAAACACTAGCGTCTGTAGGTTATAAATAATTTAATATTTAGTTTTAAATATTTTATATATATATATATATATATATATATATATATATGTGTGTGTGTGTGTGTGTGTGTGTGTGTGTGTGTGTGAGGATAGTAGGAGAAAATCCCACAGAGTGCTCGATTATTAAGAAAAAATCTAAAAATAAGAGTGTAATATTAATTCATATATGTAATTACTGGATTAATTACATATATATATATATATATATATATATATATATATATATATAAGTATATAATTTACTATTTCATGTATTTACATATCTTATATTATAAGGTGATATATTATATTGTGCATATGTATGCATTCGGTATTTACTTCAACTGCCGGAATAAAACATGCAGACTTATGTGTAGCTTACTTTCTATATATATATATATATATATATATATATATATATATATATATATATATGTATATGTATATGTATATATTAGTTCGGAAGGTCTTAATAAATAAAATGATGTTGGTTGAGAAAGCTTTTACCTGAAAGATATTTGGCAGTTAGTCATATCGTCAGTGGCATAAAGTTGTGACTCATTTTCGTTCCAACAGATTTTTTGACACTTACTTCATTTAGACATTTCTCTTGTCACTGGCAGAAAACATCAACACCTGCATCTTACAACACTCTTCACACACTCACTCGCTGAGAACTTCAGATTCTTATTTTTATTTGTTTTATTCATCTAAACAACATTTAACCTTCTCTCAATATGGTATTTGAATGTGTAGCCTGAATTTGAACCCATAAAATGTAGTATCTCAGTAATAGATCTAACATATGAAATTACCTTGTCGGATTTTGAAAGTCAGACCTGTATAGCAATGCAACAGCTAACTCGATGTTTCATTCTGACTAGCCACTCATGTTTGACAATTATTAAATGTGTTATTTGCCCTCAAAATTGAAATTCTAATTGCTTTCATTGTTTACATCTCAATAATAGATTTAACGTAAGATTATCTTGTCGGATGTTCAAATCTTAACAAATGTTTTACATGCTGGCATATGGTGGACGTTCTTTTTGAAATTAACTTTCAAACTCACCTATCTCTGACCAGGTCTTTATTTATTCCTTTTTGTCTCAAGTTTATTCTTATCACTTCCTCCCATGTTTTCCTTGATCTTCCCCATGCCAACTGTTCTATGCCTATTAACCCAAGAACTCTCATCTGTTCATTCAATGTGACCATATCAACGAAGTCTCCTGTTCTACACACATCTCCCTATACTGTCCAGATTTAATCTGCCTCTGAGGTCATTAGATCTAAGCCTGTCTTTAACACTTACATTAAACATCAATTGCGTCATCATCATATCATTTCTGGTTAGTAATGCAGAAGTTCCCTGAACTTACTCCATCTACTCATAACTCTTCCAATCACACTAGAAGCAGCTCTTCCCTGTGTTCCAATGGTACCACCAATGTAAAACTTCAGAAGAACATAATAGATTTGTCATCTAAATATGCTTTCTTCACATCTGAGTTTGTATCCGTCTCCATTGTCTTATACTTCTTGCACACAAACTAGTTATCATCTCACAACCTACCTATTATTCCACTGTACTTTTTGTGTACTTAATGCTTATAAGTACCACATAAACGTCAGACCTAAATAGATATTTGATTCATGTTTGACAATTATCACTCCGTGTTATTTCCCATAAAAAATTAAATTCCAATCGCTTTCATTATTTACATATTCTATCCGACCCAATAACTCTTTCAGTAAGAGAAACTTCCCGACAGTCATCATATCTGTACTATCAAATTTGAAAACAACAAAATAAATTAACATCATTGAATGTAATAATTCCTGAGAAACGCCGAATAGGTACAACTAGTTTAATATTTAGAAGACTAGTATACACATTTTGAATTTTTCTGTTAATCTATATAATATGCTATCAAACTTTTCTTTCTGAAATGTTGCAAGTGTAAATTAATCTGAGTAATGAAAAACATCTGACTTCAAAATTGAAAGATCATTATTAATACGAAAACGCAAATAATCTGACCGTCATAAAAATCCGAGTATTATTTTTCATGCCTCAGAGGAAACAAAATGTCATTCGCCAGAATCTTGGCATTGTGTTACATTATAGCTTTATTGGTTCATTCAAATATTGACATTTAAATTCAGTTCTATGAGATTATATCGAAACAATCTGGTAATAGCTAAATGGATACTTATGTCTAATGAAATTATTTAATCAAAAATGATTTAAGAGACACTCTCTTCATTACCTTAACAGAGTTCAAAATCAACTTAGAAATCTAATGAGGGATGATCTCTTATGTTCCTTAGAGCCCCTTTCTCACATAAGAGACGTTGCTAGTCCCTATTTATTTGCCTCCTCACGAGGGTCGAGTTAGATACAAGATCGGTTTTAAATGTGGGGAAAACCCAGCTCTCAAAAATGGTCACTCTGGATTAGGACAAAAATCTAAATTGCCTCGATCTAGAAGAATTTCTCCTACACTGACCAAGGACAGAAAAGATGAAATGTAGTATCAGAACATATACTACACTTTACTCCTCATCCAAAAGCCAAAAGAGACGTTGCTAATCTCTCTCTACTCTATCATTATTTCCATGGAAGATGCTCGACTGAACGCTAATCTCTGGTTCCTCGTTGTAAAACATTCACAGCAAGAACTCGTCTCTCTACCAAAACAAAAACAAATCTTTCTTCTCATGTGTGTCTAGCGCCAGGAAGAATTTCCATTAACAGAGCTTCTTCGCAAGGACTTCCCGTCTGTGTAACACATTACCACAAGACTGCTTCCCTGCAGATTACAACATGGTCGTCTTCAAATCCAATGTCAAAAGATTCCTGTCTCATACCGTCCCCACAAGTATTCGAACCACTCCACCAACCATTTTCAATCTTCCAATAAAATTCTTCATCTCTCAACTGACATTCCATCTGATTAACCCTTATCATCGACTGGCTTTTGGTCTTGATATGTTGTGACCCATTTAGTAAAAAGACAACTGAAAAGAAGTAAGACTGAAAGCTCTTTGAAAATCCCTGTTTGGCCTTTTGGCTAAGATCAGAGTGTAGTATCCTACACTTTGTAAACTGGTACTGTCTTGGTCTTCGGGACTTAATTCCGCCAGTCCAAGATATTATCCTGTGCAGTTCTAGGAGGTACACCCTCCAAAACTTTACCTTCTCTTTGGGAAGGGGTAAATAACTTGGCCTTTTCGCTTAGATCCGAGTGTAGTATCTGTTCTGATGGATGATACACTCTGTAGACAGGTACTGTCTTGGCCTTCGGCCTTAATTCCACTGGTCTGAGGTATTGTCTGTGTAGTTCTAGGAGGTCCACCTTCCCAGGCTTTGCCTGTTCACCCTTTGAGAAAGAGTTAGTTTATTGCTAACTGCCTGAGGCGCTTCTTCTGGGGAATGCCGACGGGCTTCCAAGGCATTTTTTATAGGCCAGAATGCTCTTCCTCTAGGACGCTGTCTTTTCAATCTCACTTTTATGACATTGTGTCACATCTTACCACTGTAGAAGGTGAATAAATACTAAGAACTCTCCTTTCTTCCGCCATGTACCTAGCTTCAGACAATTTTCTATATGTGGAACACATTACTACAGGAATGCGTCCCTGCAGACTGTACAACATGGCTGTCTTCAAATCCAATGTCAAATAATACTTCATCATAAACTATCCCCATAAATAATCAAACTTTTTTCATTTCATGATAATTTTCAATCCTCTCATAATATTCTTCACTATTAAACCGAAAATCCATCTATCTCAGTAACCCTCATCCTCGAGTTCCTTTGGCCTTGATAAGCAGTGACTCATTAGTAAAAAAAAAAAACAGATAAAAATAAGCAAATGCTGATTTTTAACTCAGATTTAATCCTCACGAGCATTTTCTCATGGAAATCCGATTATTATAGATATGGATGACCAAATAATCTATTATTTTTCTCTATCTCTCCTGAACACTATCCCAGTCTAATTATATTAAACCAACAGTGACAATCGGATTATAGGCATAGGATATAAATTATAGATTTAAATAAGTGATACTAAAACAGGCATCTGTAAATGCACTAGATAGAACAAAAAGGGGGGAAAAAGACAGAAGAAAGAAACAAAGAGAAAATAGTATGAAAACGAACAAGGGAAAAAGACTAAAATAAGATGTTGAAAATATACATACATGCCATCGTTATTTCTGGTTTAGTGTAACATGCTTTGTGACGTTTTTTTCTTTGGCACGTTACAAAAGCTTCCCCTCCCCCCCACACACACACAATAGAACAGAACTTTCTTTTCTTTCTCCATCTACTTAGCATCAGGCAGAATTTCCATGAACAAAGATTCTTTTCAAGAACTTACCATCTTTAGAACACAATACTACGGGACTGCTTCCCTGCAGATTACAACTCAGTCGTCTTCAAGCCCAATGTCAACAAATACTTGTGAGGCTGTCCAATTTTGTCAATTCCATTCATCGTTTTCAATCCTCTCATAGTATTGTTCTTCATCCAACTGACAATCTCATTAACTCTTATCATTGAGCGACTTTTTGCCTTAGTAAGTGTTACCCATTAGTATATAAAAAAACAAAGACATGAACTTATTCGAAATCTTTTTGATTTCATTGCTTTTTGGAGTTTGAGTGACAGCAAGTCTCCCCGGATTGTGAGTAATCTCTGTTACCTTCCATTATTATTGTATCTCTTCTGGAGTTCTGACAGCAGACGTTATCAGTGCTAATAGCTACTGGTGGTTTTCCCTTGAATCTGAGCAACAAAAAGTCTTCTTGATATTCCAGTAGTCTCCATTCCATTCCAATCTGGATGTCTGGATTGTATTATTCTCTCTCAGTCTTTTTATCCTCTTGGACCCTCCACTGCTACATTCGATAGTAACAACTGCCTATTTTTTTTGGGGGGGGAGGGGGTCCAAGTTTATAGTCTTTTTCTTACATAGCTTACGTTCGTCTTAGTAAGTAACACGTCTCCTATGGGCTGTGTTTGGTTTTATGTGTTATGGTTATTTCATTTTAACGTATTTGATAGTTGGTTATTATTACTACTTGCGATAATATGCTCCTCCTGGTGGCATAATGTTGCTACTATATATAATGTAAGTGTTGAGTTTGCTAATGAACAGCCGATTACAACAATTTCTCGCTGACGTACGCTAACCATCCCAAAGAAGAAGGTAATGCCTAGGAAGATGGGTTCATGACAACAGAACAGATACTACACTATGCTCCCAAAGGAAAATATGATGCCTAGGAGGATTGTATCGTGACAACAGGAAAGATACTACACTACACCACCCTTCCCCCCCAAAAGTAAGAGGTAATGCCTGCGAGGATGGTATAATGACAAACAAACATATACTACACTCTCCCCCCCCCCAAAAAAAAGGAGGGGGTAATGCTTGGGAGGATGGTCTCATGACAACAGAAGAGATATTGCACTATCCCACCCTGAATTGGGCTATGAAAGATAGTGACTAAAGTATGTTAGTGTTGATACTATGAGCTTCAGACATCTACCCATCAATGACTACTTTTATGAACCTATCAGGGAGAAAGGAATTGATTGTCAAGAAGAGATTTATAGATATTTCATAACTAAAAATTTTGTGAAGTAGATATTTATGTCAAACCCTATCAAGAGTCTTTGATATGTCAAGACGAAGCCCCCATCAATAGATCCACTCGCTAGATTTCTTACCGGCAGGCATAAAAGAGAAGAGAAAAGGGAGGGAAAAGGTGAGTTGCTGGCTGGCTAGCTGGCTGGCTTGCTCGTTTTCTCTCTCTCCTCCTTTCCTCTCTCCCGTTAATGACACTGTATTTTTTAATTGTTTTTAAATTCAATGATTGTTTTCCGTAGACAAAACGTTCGCATTTTTGTTTAAATGTTGCTTTCCAGCCTTTAAAAATACTGACTTGATTTTCAACAATTGCAATTTTTTTAAAGCGCTCCCCCCCCCTTACACACACCATCGCTCAGACGAATTGATTTCTTCATACTTTTGATTTCATTACGGTTTTTTTTTTTTTTAAGTAGATACATTTGTATCAAAATTATCAAAATAATTTTTGAGCAACACCGGGTAGGTAAAGCTAGTATTTAATAAGCATACACAGATAAAATTCTCTTACATAACCCATCAGATAGACCCCAAAGATGTCCTTGTATGTTAATTCTTTTAATATTAGTATTTAGTTCATCCTGTTTGTTATTAAAATGTCCTACACTCGTGATACCTTTAAATCATCATCATCATCATCAGCAGCAGCAGCAGCAGCAGCAGCAGCAGCAGCATCACCATCATCATCAGCAGCAGCATCACCATCAGCATCATCATCATCATCATCACCATCATCATCATCACCACCATCATCATCATCATCATCATCATCATCATCACCATCACCATCGGTTTAATGTTCATTCTACATGCTGGCATGTGTTAGCCAGCTTTTAGAAATTGGCTTTCAAAATAACTTATCTCAGGTCTTTATTTATCCCACTTCCTCTCAAATCCATTCTTATCACTTCCTCCCTCCCATGTTTTCCTTGACTTTCCGATGTGAACTGACCCTGTTACTGCAACTATTCTGCATCTACTAAGACAAGAACTTTCGTTTATTCTTTCAATGTGACTATACCAACAAAGTCTCCTGTTCTGCACACATCCCTCTATACTGTTCAGATTTAATATTCCTCATGACTTTAGACTCATATTATACATCCATCGTGCCATTCTCATATCATTCTCTCCATACATCATCACGCTGCGTAAACATGTCTGATAGATACTTCCCTTGGTCGACAGTGGTAAAATTCTGCTGGTTACCAATGGCAAAAGTTCCCTTCACCATCCAGATATACTTGCTTCACCTCTGAGTTCTCATCAGTTTCCATTGTCTTACACTTCTTGCACACAAACTAGTTATCCTCTCTTAACCTTACCAGTAATTCAACTGCACTTCTTGTGTACCCAAACAATTGAGTTGCATTCGACTCCTTTTCCACAAATTGAACAGGGGAAGTTTTTTCTTTTTGAGGGGGTTTCAACACTATGATGAGATAATTTTTTTCCAAAAATATGGCATTATTTCTGAATTCATCCAGTTTATTTTTTAAAATGTTTTTCACTCGTGCTAATTTTAACTTGATTAAGTAAAAATATATTTTAATTGTGTTTAATGTCTAAATATTTTGCTTGCCAATAAATTTCCAGCGTGAAGCGAGATATTAACCATTCCATGCATACTGTTGTTCTACAACGACAAATAAAAAAGCTGTCACAAATTATCATAAGTTTTGATTTGACCAATTATATTCGTTTTGTGAGAGTCAGGGACATCGAAGAATCCATTTTGCCACCATTATTAGTCGTTACAGCCTTTTTGGAAGTCAGCTCAACTTGAAGGCGCATGATTCAAGTACAAGTTAGATCAGATACGTAGAATTTCTGTAAATGCATGAAAGGGTTAAACAATTGTTTTCAATATTTAGAAATACCATTGATTATTTTGAAGAACCCTATTAAACCAAAGTAAAGTAGTTAAACCTATGGATTCCCACCTATTTTTATAGATGAGATCTTTTATTATTTTAGTCACTTCATCTTTGCCCACATCAAGAGGTGTACAGAGGTGGTAACGACAGGACGGTGACTGTGTGGTGACCCGGAGTAATCCAAATTGAGGGGGGGGACATCCAACCATATTACAACTATCTCCCTTTCTCATAATATTTCTCAGTACTTGGACTTATACTTGAGTCTTTAGGGCATACAATCAAGGAGTTGGCTCTGGGCATCACCAGGGCATCACCAGACCTCTGCATGCCACTGCCACTTGATTATAGATATATAGATAATGAGCAGTAATAACCTGTATACTCCTGCTCCCAGCCCTTAACCTCGTATTACTAGTGTTATTCTTATTTTTTTACTTTCTAAAATGAAGTAAAACGTCTTTCAACAAAAATGCAGATCCCCTAATGCAAAATTATTTTCAAGAACTTTCCATTTTGTGAAACACATTACTACAAGACTGCTACCTTGGAGACTACAACATGGTTGTCTTCAAATCCAATATCAACAGATATTTGCAATAAACCGTTTTCATAAGAATTATAATTTTATCCATTCCATCCATCATTTTCAATCCTCTCATAATGGTTTTCAGCATTCAGCCGACAATCCATCCATCTTATTTTGGTCTTGATAAGTAGTGACTCCTTAATAAACAAATGAATACACACACTAAATTCTTCATAAAATTTGACTTGAGGAAAGTTGTGTTTGGTTTTGGTATAGGGCTTTGTTTTCAACCGCATCACTGTACAAAGATAGACAGAGAGATCACATTTATATTATAGAATTTGCAGGTCGATTTTTTTCTGTCATGATGATGATGATGATGATGATGGTGATGATGATGATGATGATGATGATGATGATGAGAGAGGGAGACATTACATTTATATTATAGATTTTACAGCTAAATGTTTTTTCGGTGATGGATCATGATGATGATGATGATGATGATGATGATCATGATGATGATGATGGTGATGATGATGATGATGATGATGATGATGATGATGATAAAGAGAGAGAAAAAGCGATTACATTCATATAGATTCTGCAGCTCAATTTTTTCTGTGATGATGATGATGATTCTAAAAAATGTCTCTTAAAAGCTATTTTCACTTTAGACGTTGGGAATTTCTTTGGCATTTATGTATCAACAGGAAATAAAAAGCAACACCATTCTAAAAAATGTGTATCCTTCATTTTAGAAAATAAATTGAAATTTATAAATATCGTTCAAGATGAGGGGGAGCAGTCTGATATATATTTTTTTAATTCTTACTGTCCCACTTGGACCGATATAAATGTATTCTTTTACTCATAGATGCAGACATAGTAAATATATAATTGTATATGTATGTGTGTGTATGTATGTATGTATGTATGTATGTATGTATGTGTGTGTGTATGTGGAACTGGTTATTGGCACATACTGTGTGCCTGAGATGCAGTGTTCAAATTCTACCCTAGCTCTTGAATTACTTTCACTTAAACCCCTGGAAAATATATGAATCTATCTGTACATACCTATGGGTTAAACAGTGCAATTTTAAATAAATACATTTCGAAAAGTGACATTCATTTTATTGATTTGAAGAATATTTAGCTGACAATTATTTTTACGGTAAGAAGACAGAGAATATTTATCTTTGAAAAAGAATTAAATTGCTACAATTTTAAATAAATAAAGAAAGAAAAGACATATTCAATTTATTTATTTAAAGAATATTTAGCTGACAATGGCACAATTATTTTTACGGAAAAAGAAAGAGTAATTTTTTTCTTAATATTATTGACCCTTCCAGACATTTATTATTTCAAAAGAAATATTATTATTAACAAGAAATTATAAAGATTGATGCACCGTGGAATTTCCATGAGACCCACTAGTTAAAAAATAATACCCCTGGTCAGGTATGTCTTTGTCATGGGGCAAACATCGTACACATGTAGAGTAGAAACTTGCTTTGTGGAGAGAGTCGATCTTGTATTTTACAATACACGATCCAATTAAAACAAATCATATGTGAAAGTTATTCAATAGTTCAGTCATCTTTGTAATCTAGGGACTACTATGTATATCCGCATATGTGTGTGCATATTGAATTGAATTAAATTAGTGTAGTGCAAGGTGAGATAATTTTCGTTCTATCTTCCTCCTTATCTGGTTTTAGCGCGCTTCTTTATCGCAAAAGCCAGTTTTCAAAATACTCCATCTCCACGCCAGTTGAAATCGTAATTTTTTACTTTTTTCAACAGAAGATAAATGGAAGGAGGGGGAGAAATCAATGCCACTAACAACATCACTGCAACGGATCACAGAGGATCCCTCATCCCTGGGGAGAACGTGGAAGTCGGACCCCTGTGAAAGAAATAAGCTCGATTCCCCCAGAGAGTGGCTCCACTGTCAGGAGCCGGAACTTTCTCAATGAGAGAACAGAAAAAAGGGCGGTATCACACAATGTGGTGATGTTCACTGTGATGGCGGCTCTTGCGACATCCCAGAAAAGTGCCACTGTTACCAGCAAACAGAGCCCCTCCTTCCTCCCCCAGCGAAGGAGCAGAAAAGGAAAAAGGGCAGTATTACACAATGTGGTGATACTCTTCCACTTCAAACCTCCTTTGAGCTCCTCAGAAAAGAGGGTCTGCTTCCAGAAGCCAGTGGTCCCCTGGCTCCATTGTCAGGGGCCAGAGGGAGACCACAGACAACACCATTAAAGGAAACGGCATGGGGGAAAAACAAAGAAAACAAGATGTTCCTACAGGACTACAAGGAACTGTATCTCCAGAATTACAAGTAGTTTATCGAGGGAATGTACTGCACTCTTTGCCTGGTTCTTGTGAGGCGATTGAGGACAGGGTTTTGTCCCTTGTCACCTCAGAGTCTAAGGAATATTACCTACTGGGACTTAAAAACGAGGAGATGCTTAAGCTCTTGATGGAAATCAAGATCCCAGCAACCTAGCTCTGTCAAAAGAGCTATGCTATGTGGAACATTTTGCTCCCCTCAAGGGAGGACACCGAATGACTCTCCTTAAAAGAAATTATGAGTGGAAGAGTAAAGATGTAGCCTGAATATCAGGACAGAACAAGAACCCGGGTCCGCATTTACAATGCCCCAACTAAGATGTGAACGGATTATCTGGAAACATATTTCAACCAGTTTGGGGATGTAGAACAAGTGGATCCGGTAAGGTCCAGGGGTCGAATTAACTTGGCCAACTATACAGTCACCATGAGGTTGAAGGGCTGAGGCTTCAATGCGCTACCAGCAGTGCTGACACACAGAGGATGGAATATGATGGACGTAGTGCAAGGTCGTCATCCACACTGCTGGTTTTGCCAGAAGCAAGGCCACATGTCCAAGAACTGCTCCAAAAGACAGTTCCCAGTCAACCAGCGCCACCTTAAGCCCCAGTTACTGTTCCGATGTCCTTGGGAAGAGCAGAAGAGGAATTGAGGACAGTGGTGAACAGAGGGTAGAAGAATGCAACTGTTTCCATCATGGCCTCACCACCCGTTCAACTGCAGAAGCTGCAGCAGTAGAAGTAGCAACAGCAGAAACAACAGAATGCCCCCATGCCGCAAAACCGGCAGGGGACATAAAGAAAAAACAAAAAATCCTCTGACGAGGAGGATGGAGCCAAGAAGAGGAGGTGCACACGTACTTGCACCGCCCCCCTCCCTCCCGACTCATCAAAAGAAAATATAAAAACGAGAAAGAGAGAATAAGGAGAAAGGGGGAGGAAAAGATTATCCAATTCCCATGAAGCAAACACCATTCCCTACACCACCAAAACCTACACTCACATAGCCAACACCCATCCCCAGAAAAAGATTTAACTTAACACCTGCCGCCACACTGCAAATATCAAAAGAGACACCTACACACACACTACCACTTCCATGTTCTGATATGGGAATCACCAGGAGAAGAGTGTCTCCTTGCTTATAAAAAGCACCCTGTCTGTGATGATCAACATTATCCATAGGGATGCAGGGAGTAGGCTGGTCGTGGCTGATATTGCCATAACAGATTTTGGGTTGTCACAGTTAATGCACCCAACACCGTTTGAGAGAAAGTCTCCTTTTTTCGGAGTCTGTGCGTGTTTATCACAGGTACGAAGTGTGTAGTTTTAATGGAAGATTGGAATGCCATCTTTGATCTCAAGATAGACAAAGTCGGAGAAAATAGAAAGAGAGGCATAAGAGCAGCCTGTCTGACCTGATGTCTACATGCGATCTTGTTGACAGGTTTCATGTCGATCACCCAGGCGGAAGATGTGGACATGGACAAATAGTGTGCCTTCTTACCCGAATACTTATTTGGATAGAATGCTAGTTAGAAGAGGCGACATAGACTTTATATCGTATCCTATGTTCGGTTAGGTTAATTGAACTGAAATTGGTTATGGCCCAGTTGAACTTAAGAAATAGGCCTAAACTAGCCAGGTACTGGAAGTTGAATACCTCTTTGCTGGAGATACGAGACTTCCGTAAAAAACTAGGAGACCTTATCCAGCGGGAATTAGTGAGGGTGGTTACCAGGAGAAAGTGGTGGGTTAGATTAAAAGCTTAGATCAGAAGCTTCTTTGTCAAATACTGTCAGTGTAACACACTAGATAAAGCCAAGGCTAAAGCAAAGAAGTAGTTGGAAGAAAAACTAACTCTGACAGTGTATGGGGGGTAGGATATTGTAATCATAGAACTAGCTAAGCAGGACCTGCGATGCAAGACTAGCAATTATTACAAGGGCCCAGCAGGGCTAGGCTAAAGAAAGTATTCAAGTCCCCAAGGGAGTGATTATATTGCTGAAGAAACAGGACAGAGATGGTGGGGAAGAACTAGAAGATTACAGGCCTATAACTCTGCTAAACACAAAGTTTAAGATTTTGACCAAGATCCTGTTGAACCGGTTGCAGGATGTTTTGGAGAGAACTACGTTGTGAAAAGGAGATCAACTTGCATCTGATTCGTAGGATCCTAGAGGCGATAGAAGATGACAGAGGCCGCACTAATTAACTTGGGTCAGTCCAAAGCTTTCAACAGGGTTGACCATCGCTTCTTCGCATCTGTTTTAGAGACCACCGGTTTTAAACCAAACTTCCACAAATGGTTCTCTGTTCTGTATCGCTCGCCGACAACAGTGGTACAAGTAAAGTAAAGCATTCGGAATACTTTGTTATCTACCGGCTGGTGCCTCAGGGTTGACCACTGTCACTCCTGCTCTATATCTTTCGGAACAGGGCAACTAGTTTGGTCCTACATGGAAATTTTTTGTCGAGCAGGGCGCGAGCCAGGGTTTCCACATTCACTGACGACATCACCGTCTTTGTATCATGCTTCGGAGACATCGAGACAGTGACAAAGGCGCTCACCAAGCCACTCACAAAAAAGATCACGGAGGAAAAATCAACTGCAAAAAGTTGATCGGCCTGCGGTTGAGGGCCGTGAATGGTAACACTATGTGTCTGTCTCTTTTCTACTGGATTGATGGTCTGGTTCGAATCCTTGGCGTGTAATTCAGACCGGGTCTCCATCTCGAGAGGAATTGGTTGGAGGTACAGTCAATGGTCGAAGCATCGGTTAAGACTTGGCTTCGAAGAAATCTTTCCTTGAGGGTTAGAGCCAAGGGTGTGCCACTTACGTCTTTCCTCTCATTCTTTACCGACTGGCCATACATTCTCTGTGATCCATCTAATAGTCCTCGAGCACCTTGTGTCCTCACTTCTCTGGGCCGAGGGAAGGCACTTGGTTCACAGACAGGTCTGTATTTAACGTCCCTGTGAGGGAGGCTTGAAGATGCCTAACTTGATGTGTCATTGACACACTGTGAAATTGGCTTTCCTAAGTCAAATTTTCACAGAGGAATCTGTGTAGAACTCCACAGGTGAGAGCGCCTTTTCTGAGCTCGTTCTCAATCCCTCGGTCAAGGACAGTTATAGGACGAGAGGTGAATCGCAGTTCTTCAGAAAGTGCTGAGCCACACTCAAAAAGCTTCCTTGGTCCAGTGACATATCTTGGTTTTCTAGAAGAGAATTCTATAGGGAATTAGTGAGGGGTACAGCTAATGAGTTGTTCTGTTGAGTGGTTCGGGTAGACAGAGGAGGAAAACCGCTCTGAATGGAGTTGAACGCCAGATTTGAGTCATCTCAACAACTTTCAGTTCTCTCTGACTTGGCGATTGACTAGGAACACGTTATCCCTCAATGTCATACAAGCAATTCAAGAATCAAGAGTGTCATGCTGCAAAAATGCTGGAAGGAGAAACGTCCGATCACACTTTCTTCAGATACAGCAAACTCAAGTAGTTCTGGGTGTATGTCAACGAGGTGACAGCTCGTATCAATCCTGAGCATTCTCTACTGTTAGACACACCTAACGTAATGACAATTGTAATGGGACAGGGAGAGATAAATAGTGTTTCTCGCGATCCTGGCCATAGTGTGAATGGTGGTGTAGACGTCAATTCTGACAGTAACCCAAGGGGTTGAATCTTTCTCTGATCAGGATTTGATTGGATTCTTCAAGCACAAACTGAAAGGCAAGAATCAGAGATTATATTCCTCGGAATTCGAAATATCTTGACCAATAATTGATGTATTCTCAACATTCAAAGTACATCTCTTATAGGATCTTTTATCAAATAGAGCTCACTCAAAGAAGCCACCATGAGCCTCCATCATGACCTCCAAGCAGGACCTAAAAATGAAGCATGTGGTCTTCATGGTTTCCTTCGAGAGTCGCCTGAACACCAGCTTGATCCTGACAATCAGCTTATCCTTGATGTAGGTGCCTTTCTGAACTGCACCCCACACATAATAGTCTATGAGATTGCAAGTTTTTTTTCATTTGCCAACATACTCTGAAGACGTGATTTCCGCGTGACAACTTTAATTTGTTCAAGTATGCTCTGAATGTTTGTAGAATTGCATGTAAGTTTTCTTTGCTCCGAAATTGACATTAAATCAAAGTATGATATTATTTTGAGCTGTCATTTTATTTATTCATTTTATATATATATATATATATATATATATATGTACACATTAAAACTAATATATTTTATGAATGCCTGCATAATTTTACCGTATTTATGAGAATTTATGTGGAAATTATCATATATATATATATATATATATATATATATATACATAAAATATATCGATTAAATTAAAAGTGTAAACGTTGATACCCATAGAGAAGCAAATCTTGTCTTGTTCGATAAATTTTCTTATTACCTCTTTAGACATAATGGCGGCTGCCAATGCCACACATTTATCTAATAGCACAGCGTATGATATGAGCCCAAATATATCCGCATGCTTATCTCATAAATTATTTTCGAAAGAACAGAGAAACATTCAGAGGTGAAAAAGTGCCCATTACGTCTAACATCCTGTTGTTTTTGTTCCTGTGATCGTTTCTTTTCTGTTTCTTGCGATTCTCTAAGAACTGTGTGATTCTCTAAGAACTGCGCCTTCTTGAAAAGCAACAGCGGACTACACAGCAGACACGTCTGAAATATCATCGTCGATTTCCCTTAGAGCCAGGAAAACAATATACATTAATCTATCACGTTGCATCTCGGTTAAAACTCACGAGCATCTGCATAAGCTCATTTCCTTCTAATGTTACAACTAATTGGGTTGATATGATCATAACTTTAAGCTTTGATTTTGTGTTTCAGTTAACATGTGTTATAATAATAATAATAATAATAACAACAACAACAACAATAATAATAACAACAACAACAATAATAATAATAATAATAAAATAATAATAATAATAATAATAATAATAATAATAATTAAACTATACAACAGACAGTAATAATAAAACAGCCGAAATCTTAAAGAAAATTCTCGAATGCGGAAACCAGCCCACATAAACTACAAACGCTAACCAGCCACATTGAAGTTGCAATAGAAATGAAACAAAAACGTAGAAGGAATGCCATGTGAACCCAAGAGACCTGAAACTGCAACAAATCTCATAAATCCCCCAAAATATGGTAGCACCAACCCAGCTGATATAACACACGATGATAAATAGAAAGACTCTAAGGAACTTTTTGCCAATGAGCAATCACTGATAATGACTCGTGACTAAGTAATTATTATACTGTTTGTATATTCCTTAATCGAACCCGTCCCTCCCCCATGTTTTAATAGTGGTGCCAGCCTCGGTTAGTACCATACAAAATGGTTGTGAAGTGTCAAGGAAGATATAAAGACTGAGGAAAGATAACACCATCCAGACTTTCACTGAAATGGTGCGGAGTACACTGGAACCTTGGGAAGCTTGTCGCCACTCAAGTTACAGAGAAAACACACGGTCGGCACCAGCGAGAAATCAATGGTAGCGTCTGTTGCCATGACGCTAAATGATTTGCAATGGTTATAAAATGAGGCAGGGAGTGCCAGACATATGCTGAAACTTGTTTTCACTCAGACTCCAGAGAACACCGCTGACTATTGTCAGTAAGAAACCACTGATAATAGCTTGTATGAAAACTCCTAGTGAGTAAGTGATAATAATGCAATGAAAAGGACACTTGAACAAAGAAACGGAATCACTACTGACAGCCGCACTGGGCAACGCGATCAGAACGAACTATCTCAAAACTAAGGAAAAACAGTTAATGTAGACTCTGTGGAAACGGTACATCACATAATAAATGAATGTAGCAAACAAGCTCGAAAAGAATACAAAAACAGACATGGCTGCGTGGGAAAGTAAGTTCACTGAGAACTATGCAAACATCTGCACTTCGAACATACAAACAAATTGTATAGACACAAACTGGAGACTGTATTGGAAAATGAAAAGCACAAAATCATTCGGGACAAAATCATTCGGGGCAAGGAGAGCGCACATGATGATAGTCACGATAGGATGGAAAAAACATGTCAAATCATAGATTTCGCCGTTCCAGCAGCTAATAGATCAAGGAGGCAGAAAAACGAAGCAAATACCTGGAACTTGCCTGAGAAGAGTAAGGAATATGGAACATGAAGCAAATCTCTATAATACCAATAATTGAAGGAGCACGAGGAACAATCTCGAAAAACCTAGAAAAAAAAACTAAGTGAACTTCGAATAAAAGGTAAGATTGAGACAATACAACGAATACAACGAATACATGAGGGAAAAAAACAAATCTTAAGGAAAATTCTTGAATGCAGAAACCAACTCACATATCCAACGAACGCTAACCTGTCACAGATAATTTGAAATAGAAAAAGAACAAAATATGTAGAAAGAAAGTCATACGAGCCCAAGGGAAATGAAACTACCAGAAACTAGTCCCCACACCAAAATCTCCGACAAACATGTGGTGGCACCAGGTTAAAGAGGATGGACAGACCAAGAAGGGTGAACACAAACTAGACCGCCACTAGAAGCGTGTGGAAAATGCCGAAACCTCGGGGAGGCTTATTGCCACTCAAATTCCAGAGAAGACCAACGGTCGTTGCTAGTGAGAAATCAATGGTAAACGGCTGTTGTGATAACGCAAAATGGTTTGCCATAGTTATCAAGAGAAGCGGAAAGAGATTGAAATCTGGGGATACTTGTTAGCACTCAGACTCCAGGAAACACCACTGGTTATTATCGGTGAGCAATCACTGATAATGACTTGTGTGTAAACTCCTAGTGAGTAAATAATAATAATACATTTTTTTAACCAGTGGTACTAGCCTCGGTTGGAACCACATAAAATTGTCAAGAAGAGTCAAAGAGGATATAAAGATTGAGGCGGGAGAGCACCAACAAAACTGCACTGGAAGGGTGCAGAGAGTACTGGTACCTTGCAGAAGCTTTTTACGGACCTAATTTCAGAGAAAACCAACGGTCATGTTCTGGGAGAAATCAATAGTTAACGGCTGTTGCGATAACACAAAATGATTTGCAATGATTATTGAAAGAGACCGAAAACTATGGCGATTTGGGGAGAATTGCTGTCATTCAGACTGCAGGGAACATCATTTATTATTGGCAGTGAGCAATCATTGATAATGTAACAACTCCCAGAGAGTAAAGAGTAATGATTACATCGAGTGCGGAAACCAACCCAGATAATCAACCACAGGAAAGTTTAAACGTAAATAAAACAAAAAATATTACACGAATCTAAGGGAACTGAAACTGTTAGAAATCCAATAATCTAATACTCCCCCCCCCCCCGCCCAAATATGTGATACCAGCGTCGGTTTATACAATACAAAATGGTTTTGAAGAGTTACGGAGGATGGAAAGACAAAGACAGAAGAGCACTATCCGGATTTCCACTGAAGAGTGCGGAATGTACTGGAATCTTGAGGTTTATTGCCAATCAAATCTCAGAGTAAGAAATAAATAGTAAACGGCTGTAGTGATAATGTAAAGCCCTTGATCTCTGAGAGCTAAGTGAACTAGAATGAAAAAAGAAAAGGACGAAATGACATTTCCAACTTAATCATGATAGACTGACAAACCAACAAACAGACAGACAAAGCCTCCTACAGAGTTGCATGGATACATCAAATAAACTACTTAATTACTTACTTTCACCTCCTCGCCCTCCTCACGGTCACTGATTTCATTCACTGATACACACACCACCACCAGCTCTCTAAATTATCTCTGTGTGTAGATGTCTGCCATTGCCTCTGTGAAACCAGTAACCAGGAGCAGGCTTTTCGTCAGGATATAGTGGACCATCCTCCTCCTCCTCCTCCTCCTCCTCCTCATCATCATCATCATCATCATCATCATCATCATCATCATCATCATCATCATCATCATCATCATCATCACGACGAGCACCACTACCAGATTCACAACTCCAACAAAGATTAATTTATCTGAACATAGTTCCATTAAGTAATATGTTATAAAAAAAAAACAATATTCTCACAAATGTAAGACAGACCATAAATGATTAGACTAAAATACATTTTGATAGCAATCCCAAAATGAGATTATACATTTTAGAATTTATATTTAAAAAAAAAAAGCAATGAATAAAATCTCATACAAATAAGTGTTATGGTGATCTACCCTGTTCTGTCACTTCATGGACTCTTCCTGACATATGAATAGTGGTAACAGAGAGACTCGCTTTAACGAATCCAGAAGCACTCTCTGGCAACACATTACTTCTGTACATTCTGTAAATACATATTCTTGTAAACTATCTCTCTGTTGTCTAATTTCTTTCGACCCTTTAAAGCCAAAACCATATGGAGTAAGTATTCTTAATTGCATCTCATCTGTGTGTTATATTATTTCATACTAGCTGTCCCAACCTGGTGTTGCCCGGGATGCAGTGATGTCATTTTAGTTTTTAAATTTTATTTGTTTGCACATTTTTATACTTAAGGTAGACAACTCCTATTATATTCTTCAATTAAAAATGAGTTATACTTTTTAGATGATAATTTAAGAATTTATCATATTAGCAGTCATCTAAATCATTTAAAAAATAAATTGTGGCTAAGTACATTATTGTATTGCCAGTAACATGGTACAACAATAACAAACGAAAATTGGCTAGTCAGAAGCAAAGTTTGATTTGTCAGCTTAAATGCTATTTGAGTGTGACTTTGTAAATCTGACAAGATAACTTTATAATGCCATTCAAATTTCAGAGAAAATCGACCGCAGTTATCAGCAAGATGTCAATGGTAACGGCTGTTGCGATAACAGAAAGTGATTAGAAGAAGTGGAGAGCACTGGAAATCTGAGGTGCTTTGTTGTCACCAAGACTCCAGGGAACACCACCTGTTGTTGCCAGCCAGCGATCACTGATCATGGCTCAGGCGATAAATCCTAGTGAATAAATGATGACAACAATAAAACGGTTTATTTAATATTTAGAATCAATACACAAAATATAAACACTTTAAACATAATGTATTACTAACGGAGATTTGGTATCTGTCTGTTTGAAGTCGATCTATACTATTACTTCTATTACAATTGGAGATCTGGTATCTGTCTGTCTGAAATCGACCTATACTATTACTTCTATTACTAATGTAGATTTGGTATCCGTCTGTCTGAAATCGACCTATACTATTACTTCTATTACTAATGAAGATTTGGTATCTGTCTGTCTGAAGTCGACTTATACTATTACTTCTATTACAATTGGAGATCTGGTATTTGTCTGTCTGAAATCGACCTATACTATTACTTCTGTTACTAATGATGATTTGGTATCCGTCTGTCTGAAATCGACCTATACTATTACTTCTATTACTAATGAAGATTTGGTATCTGTCTGTCTGAGGTCGACCTATACTATTACTTCTATTACTAATGAAAATTTGGTATCCGTCTGTCTGAAATCGACCTATACTATTACTTCTATTACTAATGGATATTTGGTATCTTTCTGTCTAGAGTCGACCTATACTATTACTTCTATTACTAATGGAGATATTGCATCTGTCTGTTTGAAGCCAAAACTATACTATTGTTTTTATATATGACATCCCTGATATCATTCCAGTCATTGTGCTTAAAAATCTGCTACCTGAACTTGCTTCTATTCTAACAAAATTATACAATCGCTGCTTTAAGTAGAAACACTTCCCATCTATTTGGAAAACCTCGTTGGTTTGCCCGGTATTTAAAAACACTGGTGATTAGTCTTCTGCACCTGAGTAGAGACCGATCAGTCTCCTAAGCGTCACGAGTAAGCTACTGGAATGTGCTAGCGTCAGGGAAAATTTCCATGGTCAGACTTTCTTTGCAAGAGCTTCCCGTCTTTGGAACAGAGAGAGAGAAAGAGAGAGAGAGAGAGAGAGAGAGAGAGAGAGAGAGAGAGGGGGGATTAGTTTATTTTGTTAAGTAAAACTTATCTCACGGTTTTTTTAAACTTTACTCGGGTATTTCTTCTTTAAGCAGATTTAACTCACGTATTTGTTTATTTATGTTGTTTTTGTTTTTTTGTTTTTTTTGTTGTAAGTTTTACCTCGATTAGTTGTTTCGTTTTTTTATAGTAAGATTTATCTCGCGTGTGACAACAGTAGGAAATCAATTGTTATTGATAAAAATAAATTATTATTCCCCCGGGCAATACCTAGTAGTCCTGTTAGTTTTAAATAATAAACTTTTCATTCATAACTTTGCTGTAAACACAAAAGAGATTTATTAATCTTTTAAATGTTACCTTAAGAAAAAAAAAGAAGAAAAAACAATTTACTTTTTCACTTGCAATTTAGAAAAATTAAGTTGGTTGCGCTAAAGAAATGAACGTTAGAACAGAAATGTCCAGAAAATAAACAATATTGCGAAACTAAACTATTTGTTATATTAAAATTTTAAAAATACATTGAATTAAAAAACAATAACAAATAATAGTTAATTAATAAAATTAACTTTTTCAAAACCAATATGCAAATTAGTTAACCTTGCAAATCTGATATCACATCTACATAAACAGTATAAAAAAGGATGATGCGTCTATTTAGTAGGTTGAATTAACTTGAAAAAGGACATTTTGACTCTAGTATTTGTGTGAGAAATGTGCCAAACTTTCGCATTTATTCATTTAAATATATATATAAACTTCTCAAGGTAGAAACGAACCAAAATCAAAAATCCATACTAGCCAAAAAATTGCAAAAGCTGGGAATAACAAAATAATAATGAATGCAGCTCAGAATTTCCAAAGATCTCAAGAGACACAGAATTATACCTTTTGTGGATGATCTTGCATAATCCAACACCTGTCATTTTCCAATGCCAAATCTTTGGTATTATAAAAGAACGCCATGGTTTCCATGCCACAAGGACTGGCAGAAAAGATACTGGAATTGTAAGGATTTCACATTGTTCACACCGATGTCAATTATTGAAATCAATGCAGAAACGCAATCTGAGAAAAAGTGATGACTCAATTCGAAGAATTGAGAAAATTCATAAAGAAGGCACTTTTAAGGGTTTATATTTAAGATAAAGATTATCAATTAATGCATTTGAAAAAATGCCAATAATTCTTGATAAGAATTGAATCGTTTAAAAGTGTTTTGTAAAAAGCATGGAATTTATCTTGCATAAATCTATGTCATACATATGGCAGATCTCAAAATCGGTGTGAAAATAATAATAATAATAATAATAATAATAATAATAATAATAATAATAATAATAATAATAATAATAATAATAATAATAATAAAACATGCCTTTCCCTCTTGGACAAAGTGCAAAAAGGAGCCTCTAACTTAATAGGTCCACTATCTGACAAGCCTCTGTCACATAGCTGCAGTGTTGCATCCCTGTGCTTGTTTTACAAGTACTTCCACAGAATGTGCTCCGATGAACATACTGCACTTGTACCCCCTCAACGAAAAACCTTCACTGTAGAGGTCCCTAGATGTCGGAAGATTTTCTACTCTGTAGCTTCTTTCCTCGGACTGCTTGCTTTTGGAATTTCCTTCCTGCTCCCTGTTTCCAAACCGTACCAACATACAGACATTTAAATGTAATGTAAACGCACATCTTGCTGAATAACTCCCCATGCAAGTTGTCCTCTATAAGTCTGGCCCCTATCACAGTAGTCCCTTATGCTTCAGTGGCAATATGTGGCCTTGTTTGGGGGCGAATAAAAGTTGTTAAAAAGAGTTCCAGACAAAAGTTCAGGGTTGTAAGCACACAAAGTCTTGGATTCTACATATTTTCATTCAACGTTCTGGGCATGCATAGAAGAGAGCAACGACATCGGTACTGATGTGTGTCACATTAATGATAAATTAATGTATGTGTTTATTTTATGTGAATAGATGTGAACCATGGGACGTTGATAGAAGCAGCAGCAGCGTTAGTGTCAGTATCAGGTGAAGCTGTGCATAAAATTAACGATAAACTAATGTATAATAAAATGTCATGATCTGTTAGAAGCATTGTTTAAATATGAATTATATCTTCTTTTAGAAAGCCATATTAATGTCTATATTGAAAATTAAACCTGCTAACAAGCTGTTAAGAGAGTTAACCAGCGATATTTTCACACGATGAGGAACTGTCTGGTGAAATTTTAATTAATTGAGTTTTTTTTTGATTGATTAATTGAGTTTAATTAAGTTATGTAATAATCTAATTGAAATGATTTAAGGGTCAGTACACAAAATATTATTTTAATGATCTATTTAATTTAAAAAGTCATTCTTCACATTGGAGTGAAAGGGAGCGAGCGCTCAAGCGGTATTTTTATTGTAAAAAGATGATGTTAAGATAATGCATTTCCAAGTTTAAAATGGCACTTGAAAGAAAGAACTCAAATTGAATTGTTTATATTTCTGATATTGAAATCAGAAATGGAAGAAGATCATGACTGACTCGAACAAAATTGTAAAGATTTGATTTTCATAATAAATTTTAGTAATAATTTAGAAAGGTTAAGTCATATCAATCAAAGAAATGATTTCATGACAAATAATTGTATGTTGTTAAATTTAAAAGGTCGCAAGAGTACACTTTCCATATCTGATGAATATAATTAATTCTTGAATAAGACCCACCTGCATATTGGGGGAATCATAATTAAGGCCTACCCTTTTGGTTAAATAAAGGTTTATCATTGCTCAACCAATCATAAAAAAGAAGAAAAAAATGCAACGCGAATTGCGATTGGGTAGCGAATCACAAACCTTGTCTCAAGTAAAAGTTCCCAATAAAAAAAGCTGACAGTTGGAGAATTTGTCAGAAGACCGTCTGTCAGCTCAGTGAGACAGACTGGCTTAGAAAAAGAAACGAGTAAGTTACCGATCAAAGACAGAAGTTCAAAAGACTAAGACGAAGTATTTTTTAAATTCAACCTCTTCTAAGAGACAAAAAACTAAAAGAAAACTTTAAAGTCTCTTTACCAAAACCTAGCACCAGTTAGATTCCTCAACTTGTTTGTTTTCTCCAACAAGAGCAATAATGATAATGATAATGATAATGATAATGATTATGATGATGATGACGACAACAACAACAACAACAACAATAATAATAATAATAATACAAGTTAAATAGTTTCATCCTTAATACAATGTATACATACACACACATACATATATATATATATATATATATATATATATATATGTTTATTTATTTATTTTTTTTTGACGCTTGAACTTGAGTTCAGCACGGTTCTGAAGAAGTGAAGAGTTCCCGAAATATTATATCATACGGAGTTTCCACCAGACCATCTTGATACAGATATTACATAACATTGTAACATTGTGTAGATAGACAGATATATGTGTGTTTGTGAATAAGTAAATAAATAAATAAACACACACATATATATATATATATATATATATATATATATATATATATATATATATATATATATATATATATATATATGTGTGTGTGTGTGTGTGTGTGTATGTATACATTGTATTAAGGGTGAAACTATTTAACTTGTTCCACCATTATATGTCTTATTTGCTCCAACTTGTGTCTATCCGTCACACCTCTGCATTGTATTGCCTTCTAAGTATCATATATATATATATATATATAGAGAGAGAGAGAGAGAGAGAGAGAGAGAGAGAATATGTGTTATTGTTTATTATCTATGTACGTGTACGTTTCGTCCTTTATAATCGGGACTCATCAGCATAGAGATATGACTATTCATGCGATTCGAACCCCCGGATTACAAGTAGTTTACAACTCAAAACCACTCGGCTTATGTTGAACAGCGAATAAACGGTGATAATTTTAACACTTTATGTGGCGGCTTGACATCATAAGAGCGTTCTACTTAATGAAAGGAACGATGCATTTATAGCTAACGACGTCATGCTGTGTTAATACTACACTTACAGTGCTCTTCTAGACAGGTTTTTCTAGGAGCTACAAATAATAAATATTTGTTATTGTTTATTATCTATGTACGTGTACGTTTCGTCCTTTATAATCGGGACTCATCAGCATAGAGATATTACTATTCACTACCGGTCATGCGATTCGAACCCCCCGGATTGCGAGTATTTTACAACTCAAATTGAAAATCAGCAGTAGTAGTTTTTTTCTTTTTAGCATGAAATGCCATTTTGTCTCTTTGTCTTAGTTCCAGTAATAAATTCATACACACATGTTCGAATCTTCATCCTGACTTGATTTAAATACTGTTATTTGCTAGTACACAAATTATTATTGCATGAATAACTGTTCAGTTTCTGGAACATGAAACGTTGCCAGAACTTTAACACAAGTTCGAGACCCCAGAGATAAATATTAGGAGGCCTAAGTCAAAGTGTCAAAAAAAGGCAAAGAAAGAAAAATTCATAGATCACAACCAAATCCAGGAATACAACTCGCAACGACCACACACTTGTCTACGAACCGAGTTACTATTCCTCACCAAAATGTCACGATCCTTTATATAAAAAAGCCAGTTTTTTATTGGTTGTAACAGATAGGAATTGGCTAGAATTAATATATTTCAACGTCTATGAAAATGGATGTTATTTTCGTATCTCTGCAAAGAGCACACAGAAAGTGAAGTCTTAATTTTTTTTTTCGAGGTGGAATGTTATTTTTTTTTTCACCACAAAATTATTCTATAAAATTGTGCTAACGTCTCATAAAGGGAGATGTAGCTGTAAAATTGTAAATGCTTACAGAAAATAAAGGTTTGCTACATAATAAACTAGCTGAAGTGCCCGTCTATTTCCTAACTTTTCTTTTGATTTTTAGCCGAGATTAGACGTTAAGAGCGTCCATTAAATATTTTTCATTCATTTTTAAAAATTATTCAGGTTTAAGATGATGATCAATATCGGCTATGAAATAACTGGAACACTATAGCAAAAGAGAAAAAACAATTGTCTCGTGCGAGATTTGAACCCATGGAAAACGCCACCGAAAATATTTTGTCTTTTTAACCTAATTATAGTGTTTATGAGTTCGGCGTAGGGGCCTCTATGCTTAGATCTCAAATAGTTCGATTGTCTAAAATAAAGAAACATAAACTTAAAATTGTAATAATGATTCTAGACATAAGGTTTAGTAGCATTTTATCTTTATTTTAATCTTTGTAAGCGGACATAAAAGTGGTACAAACTGTTCTGTTCGGGAATTAATTTTACTCGTCCTGGGACGAGTATTTTTCTTCACCACAAAATTCTGCTATAAAATTGTGCTAATGTTTCAGAAAAAAATATCCATGAAAAAGAGATGTAGTTATATATAAATATATAATATTTAATTATTATTCGCATACGTATATGTTTCATCCTTGCAGAATCTTCAGTGTGGAGATAACTGTTCAAACCGGTTGCACGATTCGAACCCCGAAATACGAGTCACCTTTAACTCAATTCCTAGCGCTCTAATCAATGAGGTCAATTCTAACTGTTACATGACGAGTAGAGAAATAAACTCTATTTATGTAAAATAAGGCAGGCAAACATAGTCAGCTGTCTTAACAGTTTTCAACAAATCGTGTAAGAGCTGTGATACAGCGAAACAGTCTGTATGTGGATGACTATATATATATATATATATATATATATATATATATATATATATATATAAATCCTCGAAACTCCTTCTTTTGCTCAGTTGGTACAAGATTGACAAAGTGAACAATTCATGCTGATATTTGCTCTTTTGTTTTTACGGACAAAACTATAAATTAGTTTATTATCAAAAAGAAAAAAATAATTTGAAAAGTGCAAACATTATTTTCTCTTTTGCTGACTGACAAAAATGATTTCCTGTCTTCCATTTCTTATTCTATTTTTGATAGCCAGCAAATTATTGGTTATACTCCTTTTCCTTAAGAAAACAAAAAAGGGACAATTAAAGCAGAAGCCAAAAAATAAAACGTAAAATTATTTTTTTATGTCTGTTGGTTTTGGTCAAAATCAATAAGAAAATCTTTAATTATCAAAATCAATGTTTTATTTTGCACATTTTCTTACCTTCTTTAATTCTTTGATGATTTCTAATACAATCACTTGGAGTTTATACAACTGAGTATCGATTATCACCTAATAGATGTATGTGAAACAGTGGTTTCAGCGACGGAGTCTGCACCCCGGGGTGCACTGGAATGCATCGGGGAGATCAGGCCCCACGTAGAGACAAGTGGAAGTCTGGGAGCTAGTACATATTTTTGACTGTCCAAACCTTGGCCGAGAGGCGGCGCCAGCCTGGCGGGATAGAGCGTGTAGGCTGTCAGTGGCACTTAACCAGATACAATGGATGAGTTTGACCAGCTGAACAATTTGGTCATGGGGCTTTTGAGGTACGATGGATGTCAGCTCGATGGGTGGTCCAATAGAGAAAGAGAGGCTAATGGCTTTCTTTAGTGTAGATAAGATCTAAAGAGAAACCAAAACGACGAATTACAATTGCCCGTACCACCCCACCTCGGGGGAGGGGTGGGGACACAGAAGAAGGGATGGGGAAAGAAAGAGAGTAAGTCAGCATCGCGCGTACCACACGACGAGAAGAGAGAGAGAGAGAGAGAGAGAGAGAGAGAGTATGAGTTATACGTTTTTCGTCTTTGTTATTTTGAGATGAGAAGGCGATCGCAGTCAGTCCGATCTAAGAATTGGTCGAGAACGGACGTCTCCGTCGGGCTAGGGGATCACCAGACGAGATGCTGCGCGAACAGCTTCTTGTCTGGGAGGTGTTAACAATAGTGTCCCCCCCCCCCCACCGTTTTCAATAGACAAGTCACAACTTAATTAAGGATTAACACTCGTAAAGGGAGTTTCACACACACACACACACAGAGAGAAGGAAGATAAGATAGTTAGAAAAAAGCCATTATCGAAGAATAGACTTTGGGTTAAAAACCCACCGTTCATTTTTATTAAATAATTATTGTTGTGAAAAGACCTAGCCGTTTGTCGAGTTATTCTGTTATCGAGTTGTCCTGCTAAGTAATCTTGCCTTCACAGAATCACGAAGTCGTCATTCATCAGACCCGGGGGAGATTCGAGCCATCTTTCTTTTTACAGCCACTACAGACGAAATCACGAGCCAAAGAAAAGGTGTTCACAGTCAGGAAGGATTCCTGCACCGAGACGGCTAAGGTCATTACATTTGACGTTATAAATGGTGCCGCGACCTAGGATCATGGTACGGTGAGGAGTGCCTGGCAACCTCGGGAGAAGAAAAGAACAAAGCCAACCACGGCCACAAAGAAAACAATTTTTTTTTTCCGGCAAAACACCTTGGAAAAAGAAAAAATAGACAGACAAATTTTAAAAAAACCCACGGGCACAACGGACGATTTTTTTTTACCGGCAGAGAGAAAAGTTTGACGGACATCGACACCCGTGTTTGAAAAAAAAAAAGAAAGATAGAAAAAGAAAAAGAAAAGAGAGAAACAGTTTAACGGGCATGTACACCCGTGGTTGAAAAAGAGAATAAAAAAAAGGAGGAAGGAAAAGAAAAGAGAGAAACAGTTTGACGGACATCGACACCCGTGTTTGAAAAAAGAAAGATAGAAAAAGAGAATAGGAAAAGAAAAGAGAGAAACAGTTTAACGGGCATGTACACCCGTGTTTGAAAAAAAAAGAGAAAGATAGAAAAAGAGATAGACTGAAAGAAAAAACGTTTTTTAGACTTTGAGATCGGTCTGGGACCGCGAACTTTTAGTCAATTGATTGAAAGGCCCAGACGGACTCGAAAAATAATAAACCAACCCAGAGACGAGGGACCACAGGAGCAGCAGAGGAGAGGGGTAAGTGACTCGTTGATTTCTCTTGTTCGCTTGCTCGGTTTTGTCGGTGTGTCGATTGTTGTCCAAACTTTGCACACAGTTTGGGTAGTTCTGTTGTTAGGAGTGGTAAACTAGAAAGCAAGGGGAATGGGTTCGGAGGAAGACCTAGTAAATAGTATGACAGATATGGGGGGAGATGAGACCAGAAAACTAGAGAGACCGATTGGAGGAATACGCGTGCCTTCCTTCAGAGGCCATTCTGCCGATTTAATGGAGTGGTTAGCAGTAATTCAGAAGAAGAGGGTGATTTATGGACTAGAAGATTTAGAGATGGTGCTGCTCGCTCCAGAGGGAGCGAGGGGCCCAGTGTCGAGATTCATTGAGGGGAGGTATGTAGAGAACCCGGGGATCACTTGGACGGAGCTCCGCGAGCAGCCAGTGAGGCAATACGCCAGCGAGCGAACCGCGATTGAGGCCGTACACGAGTTGACCCGGCTAAGGTTAAGCAATGGCGAGGAAAGGCCTGGGAGAAGGAAAACGGTGGGGGCAGGGCGAGCCCGGGGCCCCGAATGGAGAGAGGGGGCGGAGAGGATTGGGAGGCAGACTCCGATCCTAGAAGGAAGGCATGGGACCTTCAAAATGAGTACGATAGGCCCGCACCGGCCAGGCAGGTATCAGTCCGCTGGACCTGCAGGGGTGAGGGGCATGGAGCAGCAGAGTGTCCCACAAATTATGGGCGCCCACGCGGCTCGGTTAGACCGAACTGCACTAGGTGTGGTCGGTTCGGACATGAGAGTCGGTGGTGCACAGCAGCATAGATCGGAGGTGAGGAATTAGGATTCCGAACCTTAGTGTGCCACCTGACGCTAGGGTAAAGAACCAGGGAAGCGCCCAGAGGCCACCCAACAGAGTATAAAAAGTAGGGTGGCCACCAGAATGATAAGTTTAGTGAAAGATAGCGAATTTAAATGGGAGGAAGACGGGCTTGGGTTTTGTTCGCCGGTTTATGAGAAACCGCAAGAAGCAATGAACCCCCCCGTAGAGAGAGATCGAATTAAACGCGACTGCTAGGTCGGTTGACGAGTCCAGCGAGTGGGAGGAGAGCGGCAAAATACCCCCCTGCCCAGCTCCAGAAGGGACTGAGAGAAAATCGGTTAGCCAAAAAAGGTAGAGGAATTACCTATGAAGTTACGGTAGAGGGGAGCAGAACGCCCCACCACAGAATAGCAGGAAAGCCAAGCCAAAGATAGTCAAGGACCTGGGGGAGAGGCCGAGGTTGTGCTGTGTCGCATTCGTTGGCTCCACCGCGCGCAGGGAGGGCCCCCATGCGTGTGCGGTGCTGGTGGTTGTGGCGCGGACAGTTGTCTTGGATGCCCCCCCCCCCGAGATAAAACGGACATATAAGGATAGAAAGAGATGCATAACTGGGACCGATGGAGGGTCGTCGTGGTTAGATCCAAATGATCGATCATAAGTAGTAATATACCTGCAGCTGGATGGGCTGTTGCCGAACGACCAGGCAGATATATAGTGAGTTGTAAAAGCAAAAGAAAGTTGAAGTAATCGACAGATGTTCGAACCACCGTGAATATGACAGATTGTGGTGCGCCTTACGAAAGGGCACAGAAGTAATGATAAGCGAAGAGAAGGATATGAGATCCTATCTAAGATAGATAGTGTTGATACAGACGAAGCAGAAGAAATCAGTGGCCCCCCGTTGCTGGGAGAGGCACTCGATGAGTAATTAGGGACAGTGTCGGGAAGCGATGAGAGAATGATTATGAAGAAATTGGAAGCTATAGGGAAGAACCAAAAGGGTTACTGTCGCATGCAGCCAGAGAAGGCGCATCGATATCGAATGTCACCGGGCCGAAGTGAGCCAAGAAGGTGTTAGTCTGAGAGAATTGTTTTTCCCAGAGAAGGGAACGAAGAGAATCCGGCCGAGGTGGCCGACGCAATGATAGTGACGGTATGCGAACCAGACAGGTCCGTACCAAGAGAATTTCAGTTGTTGATACTGACGAGTGAGTGCACAGGTGCACAGTTGGATATGCAATCGCTAAGACACTTGTCGCCGAATATAATCATCTCGGCAGATTAAAGCCGAATTACCAAATCGTTTGCGATTACCGGTCGACCCCATCGAACAGTTATGAAAGTATTATAATGTGTTAAAATGCGTTGCATAACCAGAAGGTAACAAGCTATTAGCTTTAGAGAGATTGAGGGTTCGATTAACCCCGTCAGGAAGGGAAAATTCACGTTAAAAGGTAGAACTAGACACGGGCACGATAGGGCTTGGTCGATGTTAGTGAGAATTGTGCACATAAATAATAAGGTTAGCTTTTGCAGAAAAGACAAAGGGCGCGAGAAAGACATAGGGAGAAATTGGACGGCGCGAGCACACCGACGGCCGAGTGCATGAGCGAGGGAGGGTTACCCTTGAGTACACTTCACCCAGATCGCGAGCGGGAGCAGGAATCCCTGCCCTGTCGGAAATCCAGGTGGATGACCAGTGAAGAAGTAGAGATTGATTCCGAGGAGAGGGTGATGGTGACGTAATTTGTAAGGGGCGTTGCGAGCTCCAATCTGTATTAACAAACTTTTAATTGCATGCATAATAATTCATTTTGTCACCTACCCACCTCCCAACACAGAAACCACAAAATGCATACGCACATACACACATACATACGTAGTCCTGATGTTTTAATAGACTGGAAAGAGAAAAAGAAGGACAGACCAAAAGAAAACAGAACAGAAAAAGAAAACTTTTGTTCCATTTTTTAGCTACAGTTTGTTTTAATTTTTGATTATTATTGTTTTGATTGTATTATCCGTTGTTCTCTCTGTGTGTGGGGAAAGGTAACGGTCTGGGAGATGTCAATTGCAACCAAGTGACACGAAATAAGGGTGGACGGATGTGAAACAGTGATTTCATCCGACGTATCTGCCCCCACGTAGAGAAAGGTGACGGTCTGGGAGATGTCAATTTCGACCAATTGACACGAAATAAGGATTGGGCGGATGTGAAACAGTGGTTTCAGCGACGGAGTCTGCACCCCGGGGTGCACTGGAATGCATCGGGGAGATCAGGCCCCACGTAGAGACAAGTGGAAGTCTGGGAGCTAGTACATATTTTTGACTGTCCAAACCTTGGCCGAGAGGCGGCGCCAGCCTGGCGGGATAGAGCGTGTAGGCTGTCAGTGGCACTTAACCAGATACAATGGATGAGTTTGACCAGCTGAACAATTTGGTCATGGGGCTTTTGAGGTACGATGGATGTCAGCTCGATGGGTGGTCCAATAGAGAAAGAGAGGCTAATGGCTTTCTTTAGTGTAGATAAGATCTAAAGAGAAACCAAAACGACGAATTACAATTGCCCGTACCACCCCACCTCGGGGGAGGGGTGGGGACACAGAAGAAGGGATGGGGAAAGAAAGAGAGTAAGTCAGCATCGCGCGTACCACACGACGAGAAGAGAGAGAGAGAGAGAGAGAGAGAGAGAGAGTATGAGTTATACGTTTTTCGTCTTTGTTATTTTGAGATGAGAAGGCGATCGCAGTCAGTCAGATCTAAGAATTGGTCGAGAACGGACGTCTCCGTCGGGCTAGGGGATCACCAGACGAGATGCTGCGCGAACAGCTTCTTGTCTGGGAGGTGTTAACAATAGTGTCCCCCCCCCCCCCACCGTTTTCAATAGACAAGTCACAACTTAATTAAGGATTAACACTCGTAAAGGGAGTTTCACACACACACACACACAGAGAGAAGGAAGATAAGATAGTTAGAAAAAAGCCATTATCGAAGAATAGACTTTGGGTTAAAAACCCACCGTTCATTTTTATTAAATAATTATTGTTGTGAAAAGACCTAGCCGTTTGTCGAGTTATTCTGTTATCGAGTTGTCCTGCTAAGTAATCTTGCCTTCACAGAATCACGAAGTCGTCATTCATCAGACCCGGGGGAGATTCGAGCCATCTTTCTTTTTACAGCCACTACAGACGAAATCACGAGCCAAAGAAAAGGTGTTCACAGTCAGGAAGGATTCCTGCACCGAGACGGTTCTCATTACACTTGATGACGTCACGGGTAGAAGAGTAAGAGTGTGGGGTCCTGCGTTATATGTAGACCAATGTTTATGATGTTGGACTGAAAACAGAAAGATCTTTTATCATTTTTTCGGTGTGGATTTCGGGAAATGTTAATAGAAGACATACATTTCAATAAGTCAGTTAACAAAGTTCATGAGGACATTAAATGTATAGAATTTTTTTTATTGTCGTGTTGAGATTTTTTGTCATTTGTAATTTTATTTGGTGACTTTTTGATTTTTTGATGACTTTTAATTTTTTACTGACTTTTTGATAATTTGGATAATTTTTTAATTTTTGGGGTGATTATTTTTTGTCTACTTTTTAATTTTTTTACTGACTTTTTGATAATTTGGATAACTTGTTCATTTTTGGGGGTGATTATTTTTTGTCTACTTTTTTATTTTTCCGTGACATTTTTTATTTTGTGATTATTCTATTTTAGTTTGTAACTTTTTCATTTGTTTTGGTCATTTTAGTTTAGTTACTTTTTGATTTTTTTGTGACATTTTGTTTTATTTGGGTATTTTTTACTTTTATTTTTTGTGACTTTTCGATTTTATTTTTGATCTTGTAATCTTAATTTGTGACTTTTTTGTGAGTTTTCGATTTTATTTTGTCGCTTTTTATATTTTGTGTCTCTTCTTAATTTTTTATGACTTTTAAATTCATTTATGATTGTGTAATTTTCGTTTTAACATTTTTGTCACTTTTATATAGAGTGTACAATAATTTTTTTAGTGATTTTCCTTACGAAGAAACTATTAATGTTCTTCAAAGCTAAACAACAATAAGTTTTATTGTTATGTATTGTGGATAAATTCTTTTTTAAACAAAGGAAAAAATTGTATTAATTTTACATGCAACAATTTTGTTTAAAGCAAGAGAAACAATAATAGTTTTCTGAAGGATGCCTATGTCTTAATGTTGTATATATTGCTGCTACGTTTAAAAGAATAACGGCAGACACATATATATATATACAAATATAATGGTATAATTTTATTGCTTAGTTGCAGCGAATGAATGGAGTCAGAGAGAGTAGAAGGAGTGAGGGAGTTGACAGAAGTTGATCTCTTAAGTATGCTAGCCCGCAACCTCAATTTGGAACAGTTAACAAAACAATTTATGACACCCACACATCCACAACTGCAACGCTCATTCCGGGATTTTGCCTACACACTCAATGTAGCCATAACCCCTATGGAATGTGGCTTCTATCTAGTTTATTTAGTGACGGTTGTATTTGTTTGCAGCTGTCTCTGGATAAAATCACCGGATGTTTATTTCCCGGTCAGGTGCGGTACCCCAAATCCGATATTCAACAGTCAATGTTTATTTCTAGGCTGATTAGCATTATTTTATTTTATTCTTCATAATGTGGTTATGGGTTTAGCAGCACATTCACTTGGTTCGGTGTGTCATGTTCGAGTTTGGCAAGAGCTATTGCACCACTTTAACTATAGGATGTTGACAACTTGCGGATTCATGCGAATATATATATATATATATATATATATATATATATATATATATATATATATATATATATATATATATATATGAGGAATAAAAGAAACAATGTTTCAGACAAAATGTAAAAATAAAAATGGAATAAAGGATAAGCAAATCAACAACTAGCAAAAATTGCATTCTTTGTATAAATTTGAAAACTTTTCTGTTTTTAATTAAAGTTCTGCTACTAACTGATGATGATTGTATTAACAATCGAAATATTTTGGTAGAACTATTCAATATGAAAAATCTATATGTAGAGAAAAGTTTGTTCGTTTATTTGTTATAGAAATCGCTATCTAAGCAATTAGAAAATTCAAATTATTTTCAATAAGGGTTAAATTTTTCAAGTAATCAAATGACACCATTCAAATTTTATTCAGATTCCATCTTATATAGTTATGGTCCAAATAACAATTCCTATTATCACTTACAAGAGATGCGATTGAAAACGCAGTATTATATCACGAGTAAGAAAATTTTCTTGGGTAAAATTTTGCAAGGAATCCAATGGTGATAATTAATTTTTACAATGATATTTCGGTGGCTGCATTTGCACTGGACATCCATAAACAGCAAAGACGATGTTATACTTTATTTGATAAATTTAAAAGAAATAAGATGAAAATAGTAATACAGGATTCAGGGCTGGGAACCTGAGTACAAAGTGTTCTCATTATGAACCGAGCAGCACTGCCTACCATGGCTAATCTCTTTTTATATAAAAGTCAATGTTTGTTTGTGAGTTAAAGAAATGTATATGTCAGGAGTTAGAACAAATAAGTTTCAATAAAGGTCCCATTTTTCAAGAAATCTAAAGACACCATTAACATTTCCTTGGATTCTATCTGATGTCACTAGGGGCAGTTATCGGTTAGGTTCATATGTACAAGTGAAAGTTGAAAAAAGTTTTAAAAAACGCGCACACACGAAAAAAAAATCAAAGGTCTGACTCTCGAACTGTATTAACAATTTTCCAAAACACGACGACGCCAACTCTAAAAAAAATCCGACTCTCGTCAATCAAGTAACCCAACACAAAACGCCAATTAAATTTCTTTCTTCTTTTCTCACTTAACACTCAACGTATCGTAATGTTATCGTCACAATATTTATTTCCTTCCCACCGTAGGAAGATGTGGTACAAGGCCAGAAGGTGGGGAGAGTCAAACCAGCGCCCCTAAAGAAGGAGCACTCTGACCTTTTAAAAATTGGGTGGCCAGCCATGTCGGCATTCCCCGGTAGAAGCGCCTTAGGCAGTAAGCCAAAAACTTACTCCACTCTAAAGAGGGGCGGCAAGGCCTGGGAGAGTGGACCTCCTAGACTCAGGACGAATAATTCAGCCCGACAGATAAAAGGCCACTGAAGTACCCCAATTTCTGCCAGATCGGAACCGTAACTAGTATCTTCGTGACATAAAGACAACTGAATGTTATCGTAACACCCCAGGAGGAAAGTTTCTACTCTTTTTATTTCAACGAGAATTCGCCCATGCAAAACAATAGTCATTTGCTTAAGTGGACTCTTGCCCTCACACATAAATAACAAAATTCTATGTTGTAATCGGAACGCTCTGGGTTCAATCCCCGCTGAACGACACACAGTGCGACCCTCACTCTTTTACCTCGTGGACCCACATGATGGCTGCTACACCATAAGATAACTTAAATATATTAGAACATAAAGAAACGAAATTCATTTTTTATGGAATTTCTTCGTTTTATAAAAGAAAAATACAATTTTAATGAAGTATATCTTAGTGAAGAATGTATTTCAAAAAGGTTTAAACATTTTTATTGATAATCTTAAGATTTAAATAAAATACGCTTTTTTCTCATCATATTCCTTTGTTCTTGAATGTCTGTAAATAGGCGAAAATCGATAAAAAAGATGAAAGAAATGTAAAAATGTGACACAGGAATGTAATTGTTGTTGTGATATGAATTATATCATGTTAGAAAATTCAATAAGTACTTTTAATATGAAAAATGTATTTTTCTTTTAAAATTGTAATTGTAAACCACTATTTCTGCATTCTATCATTCCAAAATATGTGCCCAGAAAGGAGAAAGGGTACTTAAAAAGAGCGATCTGTATTTAGATTTAAAATCTAGTGTAGTATATAGACAATAGTAAGAAGGAAAATATGAAATAATAGCAACGAATTAGCAAAAAAGTCACTCTATTAAGAACAGTCTTTGGTGACTCTGGGGTTTAAGAGTAGATATTAGCATGTGAGGGAAAATGCCTGCGACATACTCTCTAAATGACTGTTTTGAGAGAAAATGTAAGAAACTTTGAAAGGGAACGAAACGAACACATATTTTCTGGAAATATTCTTCAAGAATTGTCCTTAATGACTTAATAACTGGTGAAACGGATTAGCATATGAAGGTTTTGGTCAATGAAATAGGGGGTAAATTGACTTTAATTAATATATATATATATATATATATATATATATATATATATATACTAGCAGGCAGACCCGACGTTGTTCAGGATTGAATCGTGATCACTACTGAGTACTTTTTCACTATCCTCATAACACTATATTACTTTCTTGGTTTTATTACCTCACCCTTCCTGTTTCGCCACTTAATATAGTTGGAAGAAGCTAAAATGTTTGAAAACTCTCTGAATTAGTGTCTTATATGTATGGTTAAAATTTAATGAAAATCAGATATACGTATTTGAAGTTTTAAGGGGGTTATGTTCCCATGAGTCACTTAGAAGTGGGGGCACATAGATATTCGGCACATAGAGGGTAACGTAGAGATTAGGGGTCACTTACATTGTCTTCCCCAGAAAATTTTATGCATATGATTTAAATTTCATAAAATTTAATTTTAATTTAAAGTTTTAAGAGGGTTATGCCCTCATAGGCCCATTAGGAGTGCACTTAGAGATTTTATGTAGATTCTCTAACCTTTCTTTCTATAGGGAACACACAAACATCATGCACAATGAGATTAAATTTATGAATGGGGTTTCAAAAAATAATGTGTTCCTTCATTCAAGAAATATTTCATAAAAATATAAAAATGCAGTATATTCGAAAATTTTCAAAAATGACATCAGGAACAAAGTGTAGTATCTGTTCTGATAATACACTTAATCTTTTCTGTCGTCGGTCAGTTAAGGAGAAATCCTTCTAGACTGAAACCATTTTTATTTTTGTTCCAATCCAGAGTTTTCTTTTTTGGGGAATTGGATATCCCCACATTAAAAATCGACCTTGAATCTAACACTGTCCTCATGGGGAGACAAGTAAATAGGGAGATCAGAAAGACATTTGCATTAATTATTTCTTTTTTTAATTTCTGCTTTATCATTTTCATTCTTTCTTTCTTTCTTTCAGGCATCTATAGTATTGCCTTGCAATGAATGAAGACACTTATTCACTCCTGATCTCATTCCTAAACCCCATATTACTTTTTTCATTTCATTGATTAATTTCCATCATTTTCATTTTTCAATTAACGACATAAAATAACATAGAGAAGCAAAACGTCGTTTATGGATATACAGTGCGAACACAAACCCAACGATTTTAGTTCAAGTTCTTCTCAGCTGAAAAGTTAAAGAGAAAAAAATAATTTAAAAAAACGTATAAATCGGTATAGAAAGCAGAAAAAAAGAATGAAAACGTCTCATTATGGAAATAGATTGAAGGCGGTGTAGGCTGACTTGTTATTTGCTTTATCAATTCAAAGCAAAGTGTGTATATACATATACATATACATACTACGTGTATATTTGTGTATATATGTGTGTGCGTGTAAAGCGCCTTGGTGGGAAATTACCTAGAGACGGCATCTCGATAAAAACACTGGTCTCCATCACCTCACTGGGTTGCCGTCAGGAAGGGCATCTTTCCTAAAAATCTTGCCTCAATTAAGGTAATGACTTCCAATGATACCTGACCAGAGATAAGTTTAGAAGTTAATTCCTAAAAACCGTCCAACAAATGCCAACATGTAAAACTGACATTAAACCGAATATGATGCTGTTGCTGTTGCTGATGATGATGATGTTGATGCTGCTACTGCTGCTGCTGCTACCGCTGCTGATGCTATTGCTGCTTCTGCTGCTGATGATGATGGTGAATGATGATGATACTCATATACTAAATGAATCTACACCATTGGATTCCTCACATAATTTTATTGAAGAAAAGTTGTTTGATCTTGGTATAGGGCTTTGCTTTCAATTGCATCTATACAGATAGAAACAGCATAAATACAGTATAGATTATCTCACGTACGGCGTTGTAAGGCACTGTCCACTTCTTAATAAGTACAGTGTTAGAAGTAACATGAATCATTATAAGTAATAAATGGGCCTTTTTGTTTTCCTTGGTCAGCTTAGTAGCGTCTATCAGTCTCTCTATTCGTCTGTGTTTACTTGTCTAGCTGGAATCATCATTGTAAAACAATAGAAAAACATTTCTTTGATGGGATTAAGAATCTGACAGATGAGTGGAAAAATATTTGTTTCAACATTGTAGATTTCATATTGGTGATCACCAAAATCTTTTAATACTGTTACTCTAACTGTTGAAACGAACGTATTACTGTGTTTGTGTTTTGGCAATAATATTCTTGAAAATCGTGAAAAATATTGATTATGCTTAGTTATTTTAGGAGGAGAGCTTAAATAATAGATTGAATCAAATCTCTAACTGTTGAATGAACGTATTACTGTGTTTGTACCTTGACAATAATAATTTAGCAAGCGTTAAAAAATATTGATTATGCTTAGTTATTTTAGGAGGAGAGCTTAAATAATAGCTTGAATCAAATCTCTAACTGTTTAAGGGAACGTATTACTGTGTTTGTACCTTGACAATAATAATTTAGCAAGTGTTAAAAAATATTGATTATGCTTAGTTATTTTAGGAGGAGAGCTTAAATAATAGCTTGAATCAAATCTCTAACTGTTGAATGAACGTATTACTGTGTTTGTACTTTGACAATAATAATTTAGCAAGTGTTAAAAAATATTGATTATGCTTAGTTATTTTAGGAGGAGAGCTTAAATAATAGCTTGAATCAAATCTCTAACTGTTGAATGAACGTATTACTGTGTTTGTACCTTGACAATAATAATTTAGCAAGCGTTAAAAAATATTGATTATGCTTAGTTATTTTAGGAGGAGAGCTTAAATAATAGATTGAATCAAATCTCTAACTGTTGAATGAACGTATTACTGTGTTTGTACCTTGACAATAATAATTTAGCAAGCGTTAAAAAATATTGATTATGCTTAGTTATTTTAGGAGGAGAGCTTAAATAATAGCTTGAATCAAATCTCTAACTGTTGAATGAACGTATTACTGTGTTTGTACCTTGACAATAATAATTTAGCAAGCGTTAAAAAATATTGATTATGCTTAGTTATTTTAGGAGGAGAGCTTAAATAATAGATTGAATCAAATCTCAAAACTGTTTAAGGGAACATATTACTGTGTTTGTACCCTGGCAATAATATTATTGAAAATCTTGAAAAATTTTGATTATGCTTAGTTTTTAAAAGGGAAGGGCTTAAATCATAGCTTAAATCGAATAAAAGTACCTGGAAGTAGAAGTTGCAGTGTAAATTTTCTGGAGAGATTATGTTATTTGCCTAATGGATACTGACACAGACTATGAAATTATAGAATATTCTTCACTTAATAAGCAGGCATAGACGAGTACAACCACTTCGTATATTGCCTTGCTTGTACTAAAATTTTAAAAGGTGTATGTATACATAGATGTATGTAGGGCATAGCTATAAAAGTAATTTGATATTTTAAATCCATAAACACATAGTGTGTACAGTTTAATTATAAGAACAAATCATAGATATAAAATTAAAACTCAGATTACAATTAAGAAATCAATAAGTTTACGAAATTCAAATCGTTCTATCGTAATATTGGCAGACCATATTTTTTTATCTGAAACTTTGCTCTGTAGGCCGCAAATCATGAGAATGGGAGGGGGACTATGTGGCCTTAAGACTTGCAGGTGAAAACCAATGTTATACGTAAGAACCTGTGGCTAACGGATATACGTATTAAGTAATAGTCAGTTCTAAGTGACAGTCTTCTGGAGGTTGAAGGTTCGATCCTCAGTGAGGGTGATACTAAGAATACAATTACGAATTACGTAAGACTTTTATCTGATCATTGCTGACAGAACAAGAGCAAGCTATCCACGTGGATTAAATAAAGGGTTCTGTTCGAAATTCCGTACAGATTTCCGAGTTCGACGAGACACATCTGAAGTAGGTCGGAGGTTATATCGGCTGAAACATTGTGAGAACAACATTCAAGATGAGGAGAGTAGTCTGAATAATGCAAATAATACAAGTGTTCTACACTTTCCAAAGTTACCAAATTGCAGCCTCAGTTTCATATCGTGACAGCCTGCTATTGGTTGGAGCGAACAGTACGTGACTAGCATATATGATAGATTGGAATCAAATTGGAGAAAGCAAAAAGAAGATAAAAACGATATTTCGTTATATTTTATTTATGTCATCGAAAGAAACAAAGATATTACAAATGCCTCATCAGAGCAAGTACCAAATGCAACAAGAACAAAGAGATCAATAAAATATAAAGTAACCAACAATTTTGTCCTGATGCAAAGGAAAGGTTACCTTTCCACTGATGGATCGAAATGAGTCTGTGTTGCCCATGGCGACATCGATGTGGTTCAAGGTTTTAGTCTTATTGCACTTACTGTAGCTATTTCTTGGCAACACTTAGAATAAAAACCAATTCAAGCGGAGGCTTGAGATAGAATTATTTCTGCAATACTTCCTTTAGCAATAATGCCTTTTCCAATAAATTTGACAGCAGAAAAGGAAATTTATTCATGAACAGATTTTTAGATTTTTAACAGAACGAAGCAAGCGCTAAAAGCAAATCCTTTTTGCACCAAACTAATTCGAGAGTCTGTCACTAACTGAACTATTACTCATCTTGCGATGTAGTTTTCTGTAACGTCACATCGATTAACGTGTTTTGTTTATTTTAGATGTAGCCATGCAGCTTTACAAGAGGCTCCGTCGGTCAGCTAGTAAATTGGTCACGTTTAAATTATATACTAATGAGAAGAATACCCGTCCCAAGACGGGTAAAATGAATTCCCTGAACAGAACAGTTTTGCGCCACTTTTATGTCCCATTACGAAGATTAAAACATGATATAAAGATACTAAATCTTATGTTTAGAATCCTTATTTCAATTTTGAGCAAAATCAATTACATGATTTTCATCCTAGAAATTTTAAGGCTTAAGCTTAAGGGGTCTTAATAAGAAATTGAAATTCTCAGAATCTTGCTTAATTGATGTCTAATGACTATGTATACAATTTAATGCAAATCTGAAATATTTGAATTTTCAATTGCCCATATTATGCCCCCTAAACCCCTTAAAATACTCCTAAGAAACTGAAATTTTGGGAATATACATGAATTAATGTTTAATACTTATTGTTGAAATTTCACAAAATCGGAAGTATCTGAATTTTAACGAAGGGTGTTACCTCCTTTATTACCTTCTTTGCATAAAACTAAAACTATATATAGCACACATTACGACCCCCTACGCCTAGCAGCTGCGTTCTAAAATTCATAATGGTTGGTTAATTAGTTTATAAGTGACTTCTGTACATGCAAATATACAAACATGCCTAACTTTATATAAATAAAGATGAGTCAGTACCTACCAAGGCCAAAAGCCACTCAAGGATAAGGGTTAATGAGATTGTCAGTTGGATGATGAAAGGCTTGGAAACGATAAGTGGGGTGGACAGAGTTTGATTACTTAAGGGAACAGCTCAACAAGTATTTGTTAACATTGGACTTGAAGAGGGCCATGTTGTAGCCAGCAGGGAAGCAATCCCGTGGTAATGTTTTCCATAGATGGGAAGTTCCTGGATAAAAATCTGTTCAGGGAAGTTCCATTTGATTTTAGGTACACAGAGAAAGAAAAGAAAGTTCTCTGAAGTGATGGTAGTTGGACGAGTTCTTGCTGTGAAGGTTTTACAAGGGAGGAACCAGAGATTGGAGATCAGTCTAAGAACACCTACCGTGGAAATAACGATAGAGTAGTGAAAGACTAGCAATCTCTCTTCTGTGAGAATCGGCTTGCAGGGAAGAGAAGAGATCGCCCCGACCCCGATAGGCTATGAAGTTGATTTTTGTACTATGTCATGGCTGCTGACTCCAATATGGTCCTCCTCAATCCCAATGCCAACAAATACTTGTCCTCTTAAGTAATCTAGTATATTAGATGTGTCTTCGCATCTCTATAAAAGACTTTGTCTATCCGTTCGTCGTTCTGCTTGTCACTCAGCCATGTTTAAGTTTGAAATAGCATTTGGTAATTCATCTGTTGGCCTTGTCTGGTTTAAAATAGGATTTTTATCGCAGTGCACGTGTTACATGACGAGGCCCATGTCTAATTGGAAAAAGTTTTAAGGTCAAAAGTCACTCCGGCGAAGTCGATAAAACCATGTGACTTCTAGCCGTGGTCTCTATCACTCTCTTTCCTGGTAACATTTCAAGCAGAAAAGACGTGTCCAGGGGCTGTCTCTAATAAGTGTAGCTGATGCAGCGAGACAAGATATCTGTATATATATATATCTGTCTGTCTTTCTCTCTGTCTGTCTATATCTCTAGCTCTCTCTCTCTCTCTCTCTCTCTCTCTCTCTCTCTCTCTCTCTCTCTCTCTCACGCATATACAAATTATCTCTCTGATGTTTTTCTGTATCTGCCTTTTTAAATAAACCTTTTCAATAAACGACCGGTTGGAGGCAGAGTGAGTTTATCAGCGACAACAGTTGAAAAGAACCTGGGTCACGACGACGACGACGACGACGACGACGACGACGACGACAACATGGGTGTATAATGGTTTATACACCCATTAGTAAGGTAAAATACAACACACATTTTATTTTTATTAGTTGTATTCACTAATCTCTAGAATAGGAGGCTCGCAGTGGCATGTCAGTCGCTCGCAGTGGAATGCACGGGTCTGGTGATGCCCTTCTGATGGTCGAGGCCAACTCCTTGATTGTATGCCCTAAAGACTCAAGTATAAATCCTAGTAATGAGAAATATTATGAAAGGGAAGATAGTTTAAATATGATTGGATGCCCACACACCCCGAATTTGGATGCCTAGAGCCACTGCCCAATCGCCCCCCCCCTCTCTACTGTCAGAGAGCGGGTTATGATTAAAATTCAATAAAACACAGAATGTTTTTGCCAGGGTATATATATATATATATATATATATATATATATATATATATTCATTATTCTTGAAAATACTATACAATAGTCATGCAGATCATCATGCAATACCTTTGTGGCTTCTAACATAACATTGCAATATAATAATATCAGTGTTGCGCTGTCATCAGTTAGGCGGCTTTTAATACAAGAATGGGTTGGGGTGGTGAGGTTTGCTGTATCTGGTGTAGAAGGAAATGTGCACACACTTATATGCATATGCAAACCTCTTTACACAGCCTATTTTCGTACTTTTTGTATGTATTATATCCCCTTTCAGTATTAGTAGCTTTTTGACTGATGACAGTGCGAACATGATATTTTTGCTCACAGTGCAAATTTGCAATGTTGAAAACTATGATAGTACTGCATGACTATTGTACAGTATTTTTAAGGATAAAAATTGCTCTTACACTCGTAATTGACCTTCTACTTCTCGTACATGTATATATATATATATATATATATATATATATATATATATATATATATATATATAGATTTAGATTTTTCACTTATAAAATAGATCATTCAGTGAAGACCGGGGTTGTTCCAATAAAAAAACAAGCTCGATGATACTCGATTACAGAGTACAGAGCATTTATATGTGATTTTATGAAGGCTTACCAAAGCATTCCTTTCAAGACACCAATGATCACCATTAAAGATATTTTTTCTTACAAATACTATTTATTCAAATTAAATGTTTTTTCCTACACGTGTTTCACTACCAAGCAGTTACTTGCTTGGCAGATCATCAGGGAAATTAAATGTCTGGAATACTGGTTTCAACTGCCGACAAAACACAATGTGGCGTTGTAATAGTTGAGGTCACTTAAGAAAAGAAGAAGAAAAATAAAAATAAAAATAAAAGTCAAACTTAAAAAGCAAGGAAGAACAACGGTAAGAAAAGAAAGTCCTAGAAAAGTCTTAGAAAAGTAGCTTGTGCATTATTTCTTCCACCAAGCCAACAAGCAAGTAGTCGGTCCCAAATACATTCAATAAAACCACAAAACCGGAACAATGTGCGATAATACACTTTCACGTTAGCTGAATAAATCCCCCCCCCCCCCACACACAATAAAACAAAAGAACTAAATCATTCAAGATACCGCTCACAAGTTACCATTCCAACCCAATGATAGTATGGGAATTCTAAATCCAACTTCTCACAAAGAAAAGTCAACACAAATGTTCGTCCGAGTTCAAAGAGTCTTATTTCAATTGTTGATTTATTACCCTTCGAAATAAACACACGACGAGTTGAATGTCAATCCCGCAGAAAAACTCCCTTCCATCAAGAAAAAATCTTAATATAGAAACTATTTATTCAAAATACTGTTTCTAAAAATATTTATTATTAAACCTATTCCTTATAGAAATTAATCATCTAGTGTCTGGGACGTCATTTTACATTTTGTGAAAATATCCTTCATTTAATTAACTGCCGAATTGTTATCGTTTTGTTGTTTAACGAAGCGAAAAAAGCCTATCCCGCAGAATTTGTTTTTAAAAAAATTATTCATATATCAAAAATAAACTGTTATTATAAAAAGGCCTTCTACAAAAATCTAGTTATTATTTTAAATCATTTAAAATATTTCCTTAACGGCTGTGTCTGTTTGTAACTCTCTGTGGAGAATATTATTCTATATTCCATAAATAAATGTTACAACGGAATATCGTTATCAGAAATCTATTTTCTATTTTGAAAAAAAACAAACTTTTTTTTAATGGACCGGTTTATTTTTTTGTCAACTTTACGGGAAAATATCACTCTTACTCATTAAATGACAGGAGACTTTATTATTACTAATTTAAAATCCCGTACAAAATACTTTTTTTATAAAATTCAATTGTTTCTATTTTTAGAAATTAAGTCCGTGTCGGCATGCATGTTTTTAAAATTATTTTTTCCTTAATTACTTTTCTCCATTCCTGCCACCAAATTGTTTTATTTATTTTAATCTAATTAAAAACTAATTTAATTTAACCTAATTTAATTAAATAGTGATAGCATCCAGGTTGCTATTTCTTATTTTTCACTTAAAATTACTTGAAATCCCCAATGCATTTCGTATAATATATCTATTTCTGAGAATAAATTGTGATTTATTATTTATTATTCCACTATCTTTTTATATGTAACACAATTTCCCCCCTCTATTCCGCTGAATAAGTATTTACTATAGTTGACTATCACTGGGCCTTATTCCGATAGAATATTCCTACCTTATCACCCCCAACCTAAGTCTCGAGTATCCGCTAATAATTGAATTAAGACATATCTTAGCATAAGTACGTGTTACTAATTCTCATCCTCCCTATTATACACTAATTATTGTCCCAGATTGCCTCAGGAAGTGTCCATCTTGCCTATCTCTGCTGTAAGTTTATACTTCCCCCAATTCCCCTCCTATCCAGGTTTTAGGCTTGATAACAGGTAACGGTTTCTATGCAGACAGCATTGTAGTATTTCCTGCCTAGCGTTCAGTAAATTATCTCTAGATGTCATGATGTGGTACGACTCCAATGCACATAGGTTGCATCTCTTCTTTTTGTTCGGTTTATATTTGTTAGCCCTCCCCAAAATTGACCATTTCAGTTCGAAAGGGTCTTGCCTAGCAATGAGGTTTCTCACAAAACGGCCAACAGAAGTGTTAGGCCTATCTATGTCTTCCCTTTGGCCTCCCCTGAAGGAACTCATGTGGTTTCTGAATCTATCTTTGAACTCACCCCCGGTTGAACCGATATATGATTTCCTACTACTCTCTGTTATCACATCGCATTTGTAGACAATGCTTGAAACTCTACAGTTCCCCCCCAGTGGACAGATGTTAGAAGCCCTGCAGTTACAGTTGTGTGTTGGGCCGTTGCTGGATGTTCTACTACTATGGTTATTTATAATGGAGGTTCTCACTGAACTGGTGTTACTGGGATCAACACCAGAAGAGAACATGGCTTCCCTTGTTTTAGTTATCTTAGAATTATTATATCCTATGATGGATGTGGCTATATTTCTACAGGTTGAATAAGAGAGTTTTACAGTATTTTTGTTAATGATTCCCCCCAATCTGCTATCCCTTGGAAAGTTTTTTTCCACTATGCTATAAAAAATCTTTGGGATATTAGTCTTAATATGCTGGCTATAGGGGGGGTTGAACCATGTAGTGGTCCTTCTCCTATTTTTCTTCCTACCTTCCCCCCCGGTTTGGGTAGCATGTGAGTTCAATTCGTTACTTCCAACTTCACGAATATTATCATCAACCGGTTCCCACCCTACCTGGTTTACATTACCGTGGGATACACCAGGTCCCCTATATCTAGCCTTGCCCATTGCCCTATTATATGAAACCATTGATCGAGAGGCAATCGGTCTCCCGTTTAGTCCCCCATTCCCAACCGAAGGAGGCACAAGGTAATTAATTTTTTCCTTGTATCCTGATCTGTTTAAAGCCTCATTGTAGAATTGCTTACTGCTGTCGAATATTTGTTGATTCTTGGACAGCTTAGATATCCTACTCGATATTGCAGGAATAATGGCTCTTTTCACCATCGGTGGGTGATTCGATTTAGCGTCGATATAGTAGAGTGTGTGGTTGGGCTTGTGATAAGGTTCATATGTGTTGTTGCATAGATCAAGCGTAATATCCAAAAAATTGACCCTCCGGTAGTTTATATCCATAGTTACGCTAAGTTGTATTGAGCTGAAGAATATATTGAGTTTTTTCTTCTTAGTTTCTAGATTCCTTATACTTGTGTTGACAAAGAATAAAGCGTCGTCCCTATATAGGGACGACGCTTTATTCTTTGTCAACACAAGTATAAGGAATCTAGAAACTAAGAAGAAAAAACTCAATATATTCTTCAGCTCAATACAACTTAGCGTAACTATGGATATAAACTACCGGAGGGTCAATTTTTTGGATATTACGCTTGATCTATGCAACAACACATATGAACCTTATCACAAGCCCAACCACACACTCTACTATATCGACGCTAAATCGAATCACCCACCGATGGTGAAAAGAGCCATTATTCCTGCAATATCGAGTAGGATATCTAAGCTGTCCAAGAATCAACAAATATTCGACAGCAGTAAGCAATTCTACAATGAGGCTTTAAACAGATCAGGATACAAGGAAAAAATTAATTACCTTGTGCCTCCTTCGGTTGGGAATGGGGGACTAAACGGGAGACCGATTGCCTCTCGATCAATGGTTTCATATAATAGGGCAATGGGCAAGGCTAGATATAGGGGACCTGGTGTATCCCACGGTAATGTAAACCAGGTAGGGTGGGAACCGGTTGATGATAATATTCGTGAAGTTGGAAGTAACGAATTGAACTCACATGCTACCCAAACCGGGGGGGGAGGTAGGAAGAAAAATAGGAGAAGGACCACTACATGGTTCAACCCCCCCTATAGCCAGCATATTAAGACTAATATCCCAAAGATTTTTTATAGCATAGTGGAAAAAAACTTTCCAAGGGATAGCAGATTGGGGGGAATCATTAACAAAAATACTGTAAAACTCTCTTATTCAACCTGTAGAAATATAGCCACATCCATCATAGGATATAATAATTCTAAGATAACTAAAACAAGGGAAGCCATGTTCTCTTCTGGTGTTGATCCCAGTAACACCAGTTCAGTGAGAACCTCCATTATAAATAACCATAGTAGTAGAACATCCAGCAACGGCCCAACACACAACTGTAACTGCAGGGCTTCTAACATCTGTCCACTGGGGGGGAACTGTAGAGTTTCAAGCATTGTCTACAAATGCGATGTGATAACAGAGAGTAGTAGGAAATCATATATCGGTTCAACCGGGGGTGAGTTCAAAGATAGATTCAGAAACCACATGAGTTCCTTCAGGGGAGGCCAAAGGGAAGACATAGATAGGCCTAACACTTCTGTTGGCCGTTTTGTGAGAAACCTCATTGCTAGGCAAGACCCTTTCGAACTGAAATGGTCAATTTTGGGGAGGGCTAACAAATATAAACCGAACAAAAAGAAGAGATGCAACCTATGTGCATTGGAGTCGTACCACATCATGACATCTAGAGATAATTTACTGAACGCTAGGCAGGAAATACTACAATGCTGTCTGCATAGAAACCGTTACCTGTTATCAAGCCTAAAACCTGGATAGGAGGGGAATTGGGGGAAGTATAAACTTACAGCAGAGATAGGCAAGATGGACACTTCCTGAGGCAATCTGGGACAATAATTAGTGTATAATAGGGAGGATGAGAATTAGTAACACGTACTTATGCTAAGATATGTCTTAATTCAATTATTAGCGGATACTCGAGACTTAGGTTGGGGGTGATAAGGTAGGAATATTCTATCGGAATAAGGCCCAGTGATAGTCAACTATAGTAAATACTTATTCAGCGGAATAGAGGGGGGAAATTGTGTTACATATAAAAAGATAGTGGAATAATAAATAATAAATCACAATTTATTCTCAGAAATAGATATATTATACGAAATGCATTGGGGATTTCAAGTAATTTTAAGTGAAAAATAAGAAATAGCAACCTGGATGCTATCACTATTTAATTAAATTAGGTTAAATTAAATTAGTTTTTAATTAGATTAAAATAAATAAAACAATTTGGTGGCAGGAATGGAGAAAAGTAATTAAGGAAAAAATAATTTTAAAAACATGCATGCCGACACGGACTTAATTTCTAAAAATAGAAACAATTGAATTTTATAAAAAAAGTATTTTGTACGGGATTTTAAATTAGTAATAATAAAGTCTCCTGTCATTTAATGAGTAAGAGTGATATTTTCCCGTAAAGTTGACAAAAAAATAAACCGGTCCATTAAAAAAAAGTTTGTTTTTTTTCAAAATAGAAAATAGATTTCTGATAACGATATTCCGTTGTAACATTTATTTATGGAATATAGAATAATATTCTCCACAGAGAGTTACAAACAGACACAGCCGTTAAGGAAATATTTTAAATGATTTAAAATAATAACTAGATTTTTGTAGAAGGCCTTTTTATAATAACAGTTTATTTTTGATATATGAATAATTTTTTTAAAAACAAATTCTGCGGGATAGGCTTTTTTCGCTTCGTTAAACAACAAAACGATAACAATTCGGCAGTTAATTAAATGAAGGATATTTTCACAAAATGTAAAATGACGTCCCAGACACTAGATGATTAATTTCTATAAGGAATAGGTTTAATAATAAATATTTTTAGAAACAGTATTTTGAATAAATAGTTTCTATATTAAGATTTTTTCTTGATGGAAGGGAGTTTTCTGCGGGATTGACATTCAACTCGTCGTGTGTTTATTTCGAAGGGTAATAAATCAACAATTGAAATAAGACTCTTTGAACTCGGACGAACATTTGTGTTGACTTTTCTTTGTGAGAAGTTGGATTTAGAATTCCCATACTATCATTGGGTTGGAATGGTAACTTGTGAGCGGTATCTTGAATGATTTAGTTCTTTTGTTTTATTGTGTGTGGGGGGGGGATTTATTCAGCTAACGTGAAAGTGTATTATCGCACATTGTTCCGGTTTTGTGGTTTTATTGAATGTATTTGGGACCGACTACTTGCTTGTTGGCTTGGTGGAAGAAATAATGCACAAGCTACTTTTCTAAGACTTTTCTAGGACTTTCTTTTCTTACCGTTGTTCTTCCTTGCTTTTTAAGTTTGACTTTTATTTTTATTTTTATTTTTCTTCTTCTTTTCTTAAGTGACCTCAACTATTACAACGCCACATTGTGTTTTGTCGGCAGTTGAAACCAGTATTCCAGACATTTAATTTCCCTGATGATCTGCCAAGCAAGTAACTGCTTGGTAGTGAAACACGTGTAGGAAAAAACATTTAATTTGAATAAATAGTATTTGTAAGAAAAAATATCTTTAATGGTGATCATTGGTGTCTTGAAAGGAATGCTTTGGTAAGCCTTCATAAAATCACATATATATATATATATATACATATATAGTCACATATATATATATACAATATTATTATTATTATTATCATTATTATTATTATTATTATCTTGTTATTATTATTAATGCTATTGTCACTGCGACTATCGTAGGTATGATTGGCATTGTTATTATTATTGTTATTGTAATTGATTTTACTGATACAATAAATGGTAACACCATTAAACTTCTTTTATATAATGATTCCACTAGTATTAATTTTAGCATAATATAATCACAATTAAAAAATATTATCACAACAAAATTCACTACCATTACTGAGCAAGCCATAAATAATTATATTAAAATAGAATGCAAAAGTAGCAATTAATACCCTAAATTAAAATTATCAAACTTTTTATCTACACGATAATTACCTATTACAACAAAAATGACAGTTATAACTTTATAGTTATAATTCTATTCTCATTATTAAATTAAACCCCCCCCCTGTCCCCCCCCCCGCCCTGGTTGGAATTGAGGTCACGATGGCCCAGTCACGAGAGATCATCCCACTCAACTTTTTGAAATATCACTTGTTGGGGTCTCCCCCTCTCCCCCCTCCCCTCTCATGTCCTCGCTATAGGCAGAGCTCTATCTTCGCCCCCTCCCTCTAATGCATCTTCAATTTCCGGTTGACGTTGAATTTAAAAACTTTTGCCATTTGGATTCCATTACCGCTTGAAAAGTTGGCGTTCATTGTGGGCGCTAATGAAACAGCATATATTTTGTCGCAATTAATGGAATAATAAAATCACCAAAAAAAAAAATATATATATACATATATATATATATATATATATATATATATATATATATATATATATATATACACACAGAGTTCCCCCTTCCCTCCTCTTTCCCCAGGCTCTCAAAATCCATGCTACACCTTACCACGACAAAACCTCAGCACCCCTCCCCTCTCTCCCACCCTAAGACAAATTCACTAACACTCCCACCCCTCCCCCTTTTCTACTCATAGCTGTTCACATTCATTTCATTCTCTGCCATTGACTGACTTCTCTCAGCCCGGACCTTGGTCCAGCGCTCTCAGTAGCCACGGCTACTACTTTTTTTCATCAACCCATCATGTCAACCCAATATTTCGATGTAATTGTATGACATTTTTCTTAAAATTATCATCCTGAGGAAGTCTTACAATAAAGACGAAACGTTGATCAATATATAAAAAAATATCTCTTGGTTTTTCCTTTTTCATTTTCCATTACGTCGGATTACCCTCATTCATCCTTCCTTTCTCATATATATATATATATATATATATATATATATATATATATATATATATATATATATATATATATATATATATATATATATATATATATATAATGAAATTATTGACGATCGTTCTTCTTTGAAGCATTGTTGAAACATTTATTTTTTTATTTTAATCTTAAATTTTTCTGAAACAGACGCCTTCATCAGAGAAAATAGGTGTTCCCTATTATTAAAGTTCTTTTGTTTCAGGATTCTTGTAAACCCACACGATTTTTTAGGCGCTACCAGGAAGTTATTTCTTAGTCAAAAACGGGTTGCACGTGGCTGCACTAATTGATGATCGTCTTTTTTGTAAGCATTGCCAGTTGCCGTAAATCCACGAGATGTTCTTTATATTTATTTATTAGATAAAGTAATTGGAAAGTGTATCTTTTTTGGACATTGGTGTTTATTTATATTTCGTGCTTGGTACCCTACGAAAAGCTTTGCTCTGATGATGATTCAGCGTTTACAATTTTTTCATGTTTCATTATATAACATAAAATAAACACCGTCTTGAAACAGCTGTAAACAACTATAATACCTTGGTGTATACTCTGTATTTAGAATATGATTTGAAAATGATTTAACTCGTCATATATATATATATATATATATATATATATATATATATATATATATATATATATATATATATATATATATATATGTATATATTGCATGACATATTGCAATGACAAAAAAAACAGTCCACAATAAAAAAAAAACTTACTTTGAAGATGATTATCAGTGAGTTTTTGTTTTCGTGCTTTTGACTTGTCGTTCTTCTCATCTTTCTTGGCCACCTCTCTTTCTCTTTGTTTTCGAATAATGTGCTTGTTTTTTTATTGTCAAATGATTGTCTCTGAAGAGCAGCTTGGTAAACCAAAGACTACATTTTTCTTACGCGAAACTTGTGTAAGATAGAAAGAAAAAAATGTAGGCATTCGCCGAAATAAAGAAATAAAAAAGAAATTATGATTGTAAACTGATTTTTTGTCATTGGAATGCAACCAACCAGTATATATACTCTGAAGCCGAAACTTCATTGAGCTTGTTTTTTTAAAACAATTTGGATGGTATTATAAGGGATATATACCTTAAAATATATATATATATATATATATATATATATATATATATATATATATATATATATATATATATGTAATGTGTGTGTGTGTTCTCTAGTCTTATGGATTTGTTTTTATGTATTCTTAAAATCAAACTTAAGATGACATGTTAATGGACAAGTTTAGAATATAAAAACATTGCATGAAGCATGATTTTCTTTAATTTTTTTTTTTTTCTGCATTAAGAAAACATGTGCATCCTTTGGGCAAAAAGTTGAATTGAATTTAAGCAAAGGTTTAAAAAAAAAAACACTTGCGCAAGATTACATTTTGTCATATCTTATGCAATTTGCTTGCACTTTCATCCAAAAAAACTTGAAAGAAAAAAATATTTGTTCGTTTTTTTTTTTGCAGTCTAGGAGGAACCTTACGCCCAAAATAAATAAATCTGCAATCTGAAATGTAGACAACTGAATAATGCGTTTTTTTTTGGCAAAATAAAATAAAATAAAATTCTTCGATTGTTTTTCATCCAAATAGAAAGCAATGCTTCCGAATCTGTATGTGAAAAACAATCAAATTAAAGAACTTCAAACAAACATTATGAAGACGAGCAAAAATATGTGACTAGAGGGGGCTGATTTACAGTTTCGGCTTCAGACAGACAGATACCAAATCTCCGGTGTTAATCGAAATAATATTATAGTTCTAATTTACTTGCCTCCCAACTAGGACAGAGTTAGACACAAGGTCGGTTTTTAATATGGGAAAAATCCAGCTCCCCACAAAGGGGCACTCTGGATTAAAACAAAAATTAAATTTGCCTCAGTCTAGAAGGACCTCTCCTTCACGGACTGAGGACATAACAGATGGAGTGCAGTATCAGAACAGATACTACACTTAGTTCCTTGCCAAAACGGCCATAGTTTCGGCTTCAAACAGACAATACCAAATCTCTATTGTTAATCTTCAATTAATGATAGAAATTTGGTATAGGTTCATATTATTTTTGTATATATGACGAACGAACATATATTACACTGCCCCTAAAGGAGGAAGTAACGCCTAGGAGGATGGTATAATGTCAATAAAACAGATACCCCCCCCCAAAAAAAAAGAAGAAGGTAATCCCAGGGAGAATGTTATCATAAACACAGAATAGATACTACACTGGTCGTCCAAACAAAAACAGAGGTAATGCCTGGAATGATGGTATCATGACGACCGAATATATACTACACAGCCCCAAAGAGGGAGGTAATGTCTGGGATGATATACTTATTACAACAAAACAGATACTACAATGCTTCTGCCCCCCTGAAAGAAGATGCAATGTCTGGAGTTAGTAAAGCGGTATAGAATATTAATTTTCTTCTCCCCAATTGTCTACTTACCTATGTTATAGTTTATTTTTCTTGCTATAAAAATTAAGAAAGAAATGATAGCGAAAGCTGTGAGTAAGATGAAAAAAGTAAAGGCTGGAAGTCCCTCAGGCATTGTTGCAGAAATGTTGAAGGCTATGGGTGAAACAAGCACTGAGATGATCACGAACTTGCCAAATCAGATCATAAAAGAAGAGGTTAGCCTTAAAGACTTGGACCTTAGTACAATTGTGAATTGTTACAATGGGTAAAGATAGAGGTAATTACACAGGTTCATTGATCAGGTCCTGAGAATGATTGAGGATATAATTGAGCAGCAAATCAGCATTCGGATAAGCATAGATGGAATGCAGTTTGATTTTATGTCTCACTGATGCTATATTTATCCTGAGACAAATACAAGAGAAGTATCTTGATAATAATAAGAATCTGTATTTTGCTTTTGTGGATCTGTAAAAATCTTTTGACAGAGTGCCAAGAGAGGTTGTCTGGTTGGCTTTGTGTAAAGGAGTGGTTGGTGAAGGTTGTATAGAAATGCTCAAAGTCATGTTAGAATAAACAGCACATTTAGTGACAGCTTTAATGTTAAAATAGTAGTACATCAGCGTTCTGCACTGAGTCCATTGTTTTCATGTGTATCTTAGAAGCATCATTCAGGGAGTTTCGTACGGGTTGTCCAGAAGAAATGGTGTCTGCTGATGATTTAGTACTTGCCTGTGAAACAATGGATGACTTACTCGTTTAGTTAATGAATTGGGGGAATGCTATGGAAAGTAAAGGTTTGAGAGTGAATGTTACCAAGTCCAAAGTGATAATCGGTGGTTGTAGTATTGGAATGCTCCCCAAGAGAGGAAGGTTCCCCCTCTCAGTTTGTGGAAAGGGAGTCGGGTGCAATTCAATTTGTTGTGGTACTTGAAAGCATTGGGTACACAAGCAGTGCAGTGGAATTACTGTTAGATTGAGAGAGGATAACTAGTTTGTGTGCAAAAAGTGTAAGACAATGGAAATGGATGAGAACTCAGATGTGAAGAAGTATATCTAGATGGGGAAGCTATTGAGGTTGTCAAGAAGGTTTGTTACCTTGGTGATACCATTGGATCACAGGGTGGATAAGGTGCTAGTGTGATTGCATGAGTTAGGAGTCGATGGAAAGTTCAGGGAACTTTTGCCTTTACTAAACAGCAGAGCATTACCACTGTTGACCAAGAAAAGAGTCTATCAAGCATGTATATGGAGGTGAAACCTGCCAAGTGAGGGTTGAGGACCTGTGTTGCATGGAGAGAAATGATATGAGAATGATATGATGGATGAGTTCAGAAGAAGATTAAATCTGGACATTATAGGGAGATGTGTGCAGAAAAGGAGACTTCGATGATATGGTCATGTTGAAACAATGGATAAGATTTATTGGGTTAGTAGATGTAGAACAGTTGAGGTAGCAGGTTCAATTCACTGGAAAAGGCCAAAGGAAACATGGGAGGATGTGATAAGAATGGACTTGAGAGAAAGCGGAATAAATGTTAGACCTGACCAGAGATAAGTTAGTTTGGAAGTCAATTCCTAAAAGCTGTCCAATGCATGCCAGCATGCAAAACGGACGTTTAACTGATGATGATGATTATGATGATGATCATCATCATCATGATCATGATCATGATGATGATGATGATGATCATCATCATGATGATGATACAAAATAATTCACTTGTCATCTAATCACAACATAAAATGCAATTTTTTTATAGTCTATCCCATTTTAATCACCTTTTTCGAGAGTCAAGATGATAGACATCACAGATATAAATGTTGCCACCGTAGGGATCAACAACAACAACCCTTCTTTACTATGGTAGGGGTAGTGGCAACGCGGTAATGTCAGAGCTATGCCATCTGGAACTCCAGTTCCTGGCAAGGCCACCTCTGATGGGAAGGTTTGGCAGAAGCGGTATTAGGGTCGCAACCCAACTAATAGGACTCTGGTGAAAATATAGAAGTCAGCATTATCATTAATTGCCCTCTGGTTGTCTCTGCCTCTGTGTGTGGCAAGCAAAAATGTGTCAGGTCTGGAACTATAAATAAATCGAGTGACAGTAGCAAGGTTGCTTCTGCATTTTGTGTGTTCTGGGCCAAACATTCCCTAACTGCATGCAAAAAGAAACCAGCAATCCTGCAGGTCTAATGAATAATTATGGCTAATGAGGAGAACTTCATGCAGACCATACAACCCTGAGGCACGATTTTCATGAGCTCTATTCAAAAGTACGACTTGTGTAACAAACAAACAAGCACCAACATCATAGTCCAAGTCATAGTTCCAACCAATATCATAATCACCGCCATTGAAGACTGTTTTATCAAAGACAAACACACACACACATTCACTTTTATTTAAATAAATGCCAGCTGTACACATCCGGCGTTGCCAAGTATGTAGTGAATTCATTTTATCTTTTAATTTTGATTTGCTGTTAAACTTATACAAAAAAATTTAGTTGTATGGAAGACAGGTCTTTTTATATTCTTCAATTAAAAATATGAGTTATTCTCCTTGCTGATTTTTATTTTTCGGGCACAATTGAAAAAATGTCTTCGTATTTCCATTTGTCCGTAGCGAAGTACGTTATGATAGTGCCACTGACATGGTACAATAATAACAAATGAAAATTAGTAACAATCAAAGTTTGCATTGTCAGCTTAAATGCTATTTAGGTCCAACTTTTTAAATTTCACAAGCTAACTTTATATGTTCGAACATCAGAACTCTACCCTGAAGGCTGCTCCTCCGAGATATGGATCTGATGCTCTTTGATAACAGTAACCATCATGCACCTCAGCCTCATCAGATAAATAGGTTTTGAGTTATCAACGACTCTTTCATTGTATCCAAGTGGGAATTTTATGGGCAGGCTGTGACACTTCTACATCTAGAAGAGTGACAAAGGGATTAAGGCAATTTTTGTCAACATTCTTGGTTATTGAAACGTTCTGAGCACCCTACCATAATTCGACTTTATAGTAAACCAACCCTCGTAGGGAGGCAAGTACAGTACCAGCACTAGAGATTAATGGATCCACCCTAAATCTGTGATATGTCACCCACTGGAAAATTACACTTTGTTAACATACCAATATGTTAATTGTTTTAATGTCCATGTACAGACACAGTAACCCTTTTATACGTTGTTACTGTTAAAAGCGAGTGTATATAGTTTGTTTTTTTTGGGGGGGGGCAACATTTTAAGTAAAAAGCCAAAATATAAAACTAAGGAGGCCTTTAAAAGTCCTGCATAGACCATCCCTTAAAGGGGCTTCCAAGTTGGCTTAGGCCTCCCATCTAGATCGGACTCATCCCAATTGCATGTTAGGAAGTAGGTAGTGTTAGTCCAGGTCAAGTAAGCACAAGTGCTAATTGTATTTCAAATACTGTATATATTTTTCAAATATTTAGTAAATAACAAGTAAAATCATATAAGTTAACTTTAAGCCTTTTGGTACTAAATTATGTTGCACTCGGCATTAGTGGTGTGGTGCCTTAGTGACGCCCGGGCCAACTTCTTGATTGTATGCCCCAAAGACTCAAGTATAAGTACTTATACTAAGAAATATTATGAGAAAGTTTGATTATTTGAACGTCACTGATTAGTGCCACATTATTTAATAAATTCTTGTTTGTTTTAGCTCCTTTACTGTAATGTGAACAAACATCTTGCTGCCCAACTCCCCACTAAGGTTGTTTTCTATAAATCTGGCTCTAGCACAGTAGTATTTTACGCTTCAGTGAGAATATGCCTTGCTTGGAGTGGATAAAAGTTTAAAAATCTAAAAAACTATGACATTATCAAAAAATTAGAAGAGTGGGTGGTGATTAAAGCATAAAACGATGTCGTTGTTTTTTTGAATATTTTTTTAATTATCATTCAATATTTCAAACGCCCTACGTTTTTCATCGGATCAGAGAAAAGCAGTATAAAATAAACACCAACTAAAACGTCTACTTTAAATCATGCCTCTTTCTGATTCATTTATTTTGTGAAGTCACATGGATATAAAGCCAGTAATCAAAGAACTCTAATGTCGGAAATAATAAGTATTTGATTACCTTTGATAAAGGTTATGTTTATGTCACTATGTTTATTTGTCACTATGTTTATAGCCTAGCGTGCACATCGCTTGACCAATCGTCATCAAACTTGGGCAAAAAATATCGGTCATATTCTAACTTAGAACTGACTTAATTTGGGGATATCTAGGTCATATGTCAAGGTCAAGATCATCCAAAAATTGAAAGTCACATTTTTAGCGATTACTTTGGTTCTGTTTCCAATGAAGTTGCGCAGTTTATATCAACTTAACCTTTTACCATGACCTTTAAAAGTTCGGTCATGGTCAAAATTTTGATAGAATTTCAACTTCCGATTTTTCGACATTTGGTGTATGAATATTATATATATTTTTTTTGATAACAGTTACAGGTAAAATTTCAGCCTAATCAAATAAATAGTTTTAGCGTTATCAACGGTTCCATGGAATAACTTCGGGAATACTTCATACAATATGTAGAAGTAAAGCCCAGATAAGACTTTAGTCTATCCTTACGTTGTCACGTGGAGGTATGCAGTCTCACGACTGACTTATGTTATTGTTATTGTTACACGATGTAATTAAAATACATTATAAAACAAAAACGTAAAAGTCAACAAAACCAAGTATTGCTTACTTATCTGTTAATACACGTTCTGCATAGCCTGACTAGAAATACTGACTCGTCCTGGAACAGGTGGCATGTAACTTTTTTCTTTTATTTTATTAATGGGTCACCTCTTATCAAAGCCCGGGGGCCACTCGATAATAAGGGTTAAAGAGATCGTCAGTTGAGAAATGATCGCCTCCACGAGTTGACCGGAAACAATGGGTGGGATGGGCAAAAGATTAATTAAAAAGAATTAGTTATCTAAGCGGACATCTCGGTAAGTATTTGTTCATATTAGACTTGAAGATGACGATGCTGCAGTCGGTTGGGAAGCAGACTCATGGTATCTTGTTCCACAGATGGGATGTTCTAAGAAAGAAACTTTGTTCATGGAAATTTCGTTTGGTTTTTGGTAGAGAGAGAAGTGGTTGTAGCTAGACGAGTTCTTGCTGTGAATGTTTTTCATGGGGGTACCAGGGGTTGGAGCTCAGTCGAGTACCTACCATGAACATAACGATAGAGTCTCTCTACTCTATCGTTATGTAACATCTCTTCTGTGTGAAAGAGGCTGTAGGGATAAGAAGAGATCATTCCCCTACTAGATTGTGAAGTCGAGTCCTGATTACATGATAGTACCACCCGGTAATGAACACACCGTCAGTATCTCTATTCTATGGTAAATAGCGGTTCTCCATTTCATTATATTGATCAGCATTTTTCAACCTTTTTTTCCTTGCTAAATCCCTTAAAATAAATTACATGTCTCAAGGTATCCTGCCATAAACAAAATTATATACCATATATTTCTCATTTTATTTTCAGCATAGTTCTCATGGTAAATATCATAGTATATATTTTTGAATAACTGGTTTAGGGAAGAACTAATAATTCTTCAGCAATTTTTTCGATAATGCTTAATAAAATTAATACTGTTTGTTTATTTGTCCATCAGAGTTTTCCTTCATACAAAAGAATTCTAAACTCAAACGTAAAAAAATAAACATAAGTAACCAATAGTATATACTTATAATATAAATGTTAACAGAGCGAAAACAGATAATTGCTGCATCAGTATTTTTTATGTATAAGGTTAATCAAGGCAAAATGTCCTATGTATCAGCAAAAGGGCTAAGGAAATGCTACTTTCAGAGACATTTAATAAAGTGAAACATGCTTCTCTTACGTGCAACCTTGTGCCTGTCTTTTGCTACACAAATACTTAAGTTGATGTCGAACTTTAGATAAACACGTACGGATCGCATTCTCAATTGAAAGTAGATCATTTCTGTCTTTGTTCTTGATATTTATTAAATAAGAAAAGGCTTCCTACTCACACACGTAAGATGGTGAAAACTACAATGATATACAGGGTGGGCCAAAATAAGGGTCCTATCTTTAAATTTGAATAACTTGAATTTGAATAACTTCCACAAAATAAAAGTTAAACTCACCAAACTTTATGTGTGTGTAGACTGACCCTTCTGAGATTTTTTGAAATAAACAAAACAAATTTTAGCCGAAAAACACTTCTTAAAACTTACAAAAACTAAAGTATTGTTTTTTACACTGTTTTGAGTTTTTTAAGCAAAAATAATGTTTTCTAAATGAGGGTACGTTCCTTAGGGCTAATACGGCTCATGCTTGCTTCGGAAGGGGTCCTTTACCTATTCTAAAAAAAAAAAAAAAAAATCAATAAATAAAAAAGTTATGAATTTTTAAAAATAGGACCCTTATTTTTGCCCACCCTGTATAAATATGCTTTTTATGAGTAATAGGGAACTCTTCTTTCGACAGAAATCTAGAACTTCTCCAAAGATAGGTGTGTAAATATTATCTTGAGTGGACGAGCAGTGTTAGATTAAATAAAAAGTAAAAACTGCATTAGCTTATCTCACTTGCAGTTGAGAACCGCTAATCTACAGATTCAAGTTTGAACACCAGAGTCAGCAGTGATACTCATTATATATCTATATATAAAACTGCATTAGCTTATCTCACTTGCAGTTGAGAACCGCTGATCTACAGATTCAAGTTTGAACACCAGAGTCAGCAGTGATACTCATTATATATCTATATATAAAACTGCATTAGCTTATCTCACTTGCAGTTGAGAACCGCTGATCTACAGATTCAAGTTTGAACACCAGAGTCACCAGTGATACTCATTATACATATCTATATATAAAACTCAATGTCTGTGTGTATGTGTGTTTGTGTCTGTGTGCCCTATAGAAAAAAGGTTAAAGTATCTACATAAAATTTAAAAGTGTATTCTTATGTAAAATTAACCTGGGGAATATAATGGAAGTATTTCCGAATCTCTAAGTGCACTCCTAAAGCGGCTATTGAGCAGATTTTGTCAGGGGGTGTCAAGGTTTTAAGCTATAATTTGGCAAGAAAACACTATAATTTCAATGTATTCCTCGACATTTTCTTTCAAAAGTATTTAATGTTTCTTAAGCTTCTCTTCGGACTAGGAAGGGGGGGTTGCAAGAAACTCGGAAAATGTGGTTTTAGTAGTGCTCTGGAGGCATCCGTAATTTTATTTGGGTCGTTTCCGTAGCGCTCTAAATGAGAGCAAATAAATGTAAGATTACAGTTTTACATTTGGTAAGTGGTATATGATAATTCAAAAGTACTCAACGTCCTAGATAGAGCGGGTGTGTTTAAACGCAGCGTTGCCCGGGCAAAAGAACTTCTGTCTTTTGTTAACTCGGTGCTGTCCGGAGGCCATAACAGTAATAATACAGTATTATATTTGGTAAGTGGTATAAGTCAATCCAAAGTGTTCAATATCATAGATAGAGCAGGTGTATTTACTCGGCATTGCCTGGGAGTCATCAATATCGTAGATAGATAAATCCTACATAGAGCAGATGTTTTTAAACACTGCATTACCCGGGGAAAAGATTTTCACTGTATTTTGTTATACTATTGTATATCAGAAAAAGTACCCTGCGTTGCCCGGGAGTCAGTATTCAGTATCATAGATAGAGCAGGTGTGTGCAATAATACAGTAATACATTTTCAATATGGTATATGCTTGAGAGAGAAGGGAAAGACAAGAAACTCAGTTTTGCTCAAGAATACACTAAAATAAATATAGGTTTCATTATATTATTAAGGAGGGGGAGATAAGAAACTCAGCATTGTCCGGGAATAAATTAAAACAAATATAGATTTCATGATAATTTTAAGTAAGTGGGTGAGGAAGAAACTCGGTGTTGCTCGGGAGCAATAACTTTAAAACTGAAAGCTCATGTGAATGACTTACATTATTATTGTTTTCAATACATTACAACAAGAGAGAGGAATTGGCTGGGCGGAGGTAAAAAAAAAGGGGTGGGGGAGATGGATGTGGAAAAACAGGGAAGGAGGAAAGAGAGACAGATAAAGAGATGGACTAATATAGGAAGAGAAGTAAGGGTTTTAATATAAAGATGTTACACACACTTTTTAACCTCTTTTATTTTGTTTTTTTATCGCCCGGGCAACGCCGGGTAGACCTGCTAGTATATTTATATAATTTAATTTAATACTATTAAGACAAAGCTCTTTTTCTTTAACAACTATAAGAAACTTTTCCAACCACCGATTGTCATGGCCGATAGCATCTTTCCTGAGAGCCCAATGTTTAAAATCCTCAGCCTGACATTCTCAAGCAACATGAAGAGAAATGAGTGTACATAGAAGATACTGAAAAGACTGTTACAAAGAAGGTAGGCTCTCTCTACCGGGCTAGAAAACTTCTCACACCTATATCTCTATAAAGCCATCATTTGCCCGTACATGGAGTATTGTTGCCGCATCTGGGCTGGTGCACCAACAAATAGCCTCTCCCTCTTGGATAAGGTGCAAAAAAGAATTTCTGAACTAATACGTCCCACACTGGTTGCCAAGCTCCAGCCCCTGTTGCATCGCCGCAGTGTTGCATCTCTGTGCTTGTTTTACAAGTACTCCCACGGAATGTGCTCCAACGAACTTAATGCACTTGTCCCCCCCCCCCTCAACGTAACTACCTCCGACTCACCCAACTAGCAGCAAATTCTCACCCCTTCCCTGCAGAGATCCCTAGACGCCAGAAGATTTTCTACTCTGATAACTTCTTTCCTCAAACCGCTTACCTTTATAATTCCATCCTGCTCCCTGTTTTCCCGACCATACCAATATGCAGAAATTTAAATATAATTTGAACAAACATCTTGCTGCCAAACTCACTACCAAGTTTGCCCTCTATAGATCTGGCTCTATCACAGTAGCCTTTTACGCTTCAGTGGCAATATGCCTTGTTTGGGGTGGATAAAAGTTTTTAAAAACTATGACACTATCATAAAATTAGAAGCATGGGTGGTGATTGAAGCATAAAACGATGTCATTGTTTTTCTTTAATATTTTTTATTATTATTTAATATTTCAAACGCCCTGCGTTCTTCATCGAGAATGATGAAGGAAAAGGAAAAGAATCGAAAATGAGGTCGTCCATGTGCAGGGTATTAATGTGAACTTGAATGGTCATATGTTTTTTTTAGGGGAGATCTAAGTGTTCTTTAAATATGTTTAGAGGCTGATATTATTTTTTTTATAAAAAAAGTCTGATTATTTAATTATTTATGTATAATTATCGGGTATGTATTATCTGTGGTTCCATTAAGGTGAGTTATCTTGTCTTTACCTTTATTTTGTAAATAAAAGCAATGACGATGTTAATTTGTATTTGAGATCTTATGTTCTGTTAAGTTAGAGTCATTTTTATTTTAATTAATATACTTAAAATATCATTATCAAACTAATCTATAAAATTCTTAAGAGACGTCTATTCAATCTATAAATGTTACTTACTCACAGACTGATGGATGGAACCTCTATAAATTTGCCGATTTGATGTGAACGCTGTGATAGCAGAACTAAATCCTTACAGCCAACCAATCACATTAAAAAAGTCCATGCCATTATTAATTAAAGAATCAATCAATTGCCACAAACAGAAAAGCTAATTAGAAATAACACTGAATCATATATCCAACCGGGTTGATTAAAAAGCCCCACCATTATACTGCACCCACAGACCACCCCACATTTACTTGTTGGAATCATGACACTGCTGCTCCCAAAGGGACACACTTCTCTCACCCATAAGGGACCTTTTACTTTCGGGCACATTTTATAGTTCATAATACAACCAAATCTCATCTTTTTAAATACGTCCAAATATGGTGCCAAACTGGTATCAAACATGCTACAAGAAGAAGGTCTATTGATAAGCAAGACAAAGACATAGAAATATCACATACACAGAAGTGGAGATAATGTTTGATAAAATGTAAATACCTTGGCTCAGTGCTAGATACAGACGAAGAGATCAAAAGACGGAAAAGACTTGCTCTAGATTCATACAAGTCCTACGAATACGTCTTCAACAGCAAACATGTCAGTGAAGAAGACCTCTATAGTCATGCAAAACAAAACCACGGAGTGATGTTACGCTTAAAAGAAGACTGTCAGTATTTGACCATTTAATGTGACTTCCATCAGAAATGCCTGCACGTCAAACACTTGAATCCTTTATAAAAAGCCTACCAAAAGACAATCAGGATGACTTAAGATGACAAAGTGATAAAAGTCTTCAAATCATTATCAGATGTCCATCTTGAAAACGGCATGAACAAAACCCTCAGTTCCCTCGAAGTTAGGTGTTTTGATACAAATGACTGAAAACATTTTTCTAACATGATGATGATGATGATGATGATGCTGATGCTGCTGCTGCTGCTGCTGCTGATGATGATCATCATCATCATCTTTGGTTTAAGTTCGTTTTACATGCTGTTATGCGTTGGACAGCTATAAGAAATTGACTTCCAAACTTACCGATCTCTGGCCTGGTCTTTATTTATGCCTCAGGTGCATTTTTATCATTTCCTCGCATGTTTTCTTCTGCCTTCTCCTGTGAAATGACCCTGCTACCTCAACTGCTCTACATCTACTAAATCAAGAACTTTCATTAATTCTTTCAAAGTGGCCATACTATCAAAGTCTATTCTTCTGCACACATCTCCCTATACTGTCTAGATTTAATCTTCCTCAGAGGTCATCAGAACTAAGCCTGTCTTTAACACTCACCTTTCACATCTATCGTATCATTATCATATGATTTCTCGCCATGCAACGCATGTCCTCAACCCTCACTGTCCAGGTTTCACTTCCATACATCATCACACTGCGTACATATCCCTGATAGACTCTTTCCTTCGTTTACAGTGGAAAGGTTCTGCTGGTTAGTAATGGCAGAAGTTCCGTAAACGGACTCCATCCACTTCTAATTCTTTCAATCACACTAGCACCTGATCCACCCTGTGCTCCAGTGGTATCACCAAGATGCATGATGTTAACCAGATCAACGAGTATGCAGTGTTGCTGCTACTGCTGGTGCTACTGATGATGATGATGATGATGATGATGATGATGATGATGATGATGATGATGATGATGATGATGATGATGATGTCCAAGTATTTCTATAAATGGTTCAGTCCATCAGTCGATCCATCCGTTTGTCAGTCTGTCATGCTTAAATTTAAAACATCATTTTAAATGTGTTCATGAACCATTAAAGAGTGCTGCCCCTCCATCAGTACGTCATTCTCTTACACTTGAATTTGAAAAATTAAATTGTTCGGAAAATAATGACCGATCTCCGGAATAAACTTATGTAGTATTATAGATTATCTGGATGACGGCAGCTGATCATGTAGACATTTTAAGCCTTATTGGTAGACAACATGCAGAAGTAATTCGTTTCCACTCTTCTTTCTCGTTGTAGACGCCTTCTGTTTCTTTATAATAACACTTCTCCTAAACGTTATTAATAAAGGAAATTCACTTTAATTTTAACAATCTTTTAGGGGTGTTATTTTTTTCTTCAAGCCAATTCATCTCACTAAATCTTACCTTTTTTTTAAATGCGTCTAAACATCTCTATAAAAGATTCAGTCCATCAGTCGGTCGGTCAGTAAGTCTGGCATACTTAAGTTTGAAATAGCACTTTAGATGTGTTTAGGAATCACTAATAAATAATAACCGATATCAGAAACCAACTTATTCATTAGGTTCATGTGTGAGCCATTCATCTTTTTCACCTTCCCAATTTGATTCACTATTTAAATCCTGACATCAAACCTATTAGAGATTTTTCTGACACTTCGACGTGAGTTTTGTTCAATAATGACTTCCAAACGTCCATTGTACAGAGTGCATGGCCGTCCTCTACCTGTAAAAGGATCGCCCCTGGAGACGTGCAGTAGGTAGTGCTGATACTAATTGTGACGAAAAATGTGTCAAGTCAAGTTTTGGAATTTGGGGAAGAATGTGTTGATGGAATGCAGATACAATATTATGAGATTTGAAACAAAAATGATTTTACGGTTGGTTTAGGTATGCAGAGAAACCAAACAATTGAATAGCTAGAAAATGGGAAAACATCAGAGCAGATATTGTGACTAAACAGCAAAGATGTGCATTTGGCATTGGCTCTCACTAGAGAGGGGAGGGCTTGGAGCTGCTCACGGTACATGGAATAGTATGAGAAAACATTGTAGCATCAAATAAAGTAAGTGTTGAAAATCCTTTTGTGCTTTTTCGAATCTTCAATTGTAAACCAGTCTGCAAGGAAAAGACGCTTCCAGAAATGCGAGGACGAATTCTCCAACAGAAGGACAAGTAAGTGTCTCCCTTTTAGTTTTATGTAATGTGGAACCCAGCAAATAAACGGGGCTAACCATGTTACACACCTTCATAGCACTGATTAGGATTATGGAATTTTTTAAAACCACCTTTGTACTGTCCGATTATGTGTGAACCGTTCTTCTCATGCTCTGCTGATATTGGTAACTGCTTTGGAAACATTATGACTGAGTTTGAACTCATGCAAGAAAAGTAGACGCATTTCTTGTTTTGCTTTTTTGTTATTAAGGACATAAGCCTCAAAATTCTATTCTGAAAGAAATTTTGGATATATATATATATTAAATGTTTTCATAAAACTGCAAAAATAGCTAAATTAACTTTTTAAAAGCGAATCAGAAAATACTTATAGCATTTTCATCGCATCTTTATTTATACCTGTTTCGGAATTTTTGGATGAGGATTGATAATTTGTATCATGTGGATTATTCAGACTACTTTTCTCATCTTGGATTTTATTCTTACAACGTTTCGACCGATGTAACCTCCCTGTGAACACAGCGCAACGGATAAAGCTGTTAAGTAATAATCAGTTCTATGTAAAAGTCTCCTGGAGGTTAAAGGTTCCATCCTCACTACAGACGATACTAACTAAGAATCAAATAAATATTATTTAACACTTCTACCCAATCAAAAAGCATTCAGTTTGAAATTCCATATAGATTATCGAGTTTCACATAAAGATCCATGAATTCGACAAGATGCATCTGAAGAAGATCAGAGGTTATATCGGCTGAAACGTTGTGAGAATAGCATCAAAATTAAGAACAGTTGTCCAAATGATCGAAATAATACAAATGACTTATCCCTGTTTATTTTTGGCAACCATACAATATAACCATGCATTAAAGTCATACGAAATAATGATAAAACAAGATCCTTATCTCTTTTCATATAAAGTTAGGTATGTGTATATATTTATATATTTCTATGTACAGGATTCACTTCTAACCTAATTAACTGAGTATTATGAATTTTGAACACCGCTGCAAGGCATAAGAGGTCGTAAAATGAGCTATATTTAGTTTAATTTAGTTTTATGCAAATGGAGACAAAGAGAGAGTGGAAGCCCTTCGTGAAAATTCAGATACCTCCGATTTTTGTGAAATTTTAATAATAGACATAAGACATCAATTAATAAATATTCTCCAAATATCAATTTCTTCTTAAAGGGTTTTTAAGAAGCATAATATGGGTACAACCTTCCACTTGAAAATTTAAATATTTCAGATTTTCATTAAATTTGATCCATAGTCACTAATTAAACAAGATTTCCTGAATTTCACTTTTTTTAAGACACCTTAAGCTTAAACCTGAAATTTTGAGACAGTTTTTAAAATCAAAATCATGTAATGGATTTGGGTCAAAATTGGAATAACGATTCTAGACTTAAGGTTTAGTATCATTATAACTTAATTTTGATCTTCGTAAGAGGACATAAAAGTGATGCAAATCTGTTCTGTCCAGGAAATTAATTTTACCTGTCTTGGGACAAGTCTTCTTCTAGAGTCTAATAATTTTTGACATCAAAATTATTTTATAATCATCTATAAGTGATGTTACCTATTTATTTTTAAACCCCTTATGTTTTTAGAGACAATAGATACCCTCTGAAGATTTGACTGCATGATGAGCTTATAGTGAAGCAAGGGTTGCAGTATTACTCACTGCACTTCTCATGATCCGACATTGCTTCAGTCGAATGGCATGGAGAAATCCAAGATGGCCGACCAAATGTAATGCTGAAAAGGACTAGTGTTATTTTGGTGAGTTCCTTCTTCTAAATTAGTCCGCCTATCTAGGCTTAAGAATTCAGTCTACCAGATAATTTCACCCAATAGAGATGTGTTCATATCTTTCTCAAGGTTATAAGAATAACAATTAAAGTATTAATCTAAGAATCAGCAAAAGATTATGCATAATGACAATAAATTCAATTGTAAGTCTGTGTTCAAAAGCCTAAATAGGTAAAGCAGGTGTATACAATGCAGCAAGTAAACAAATAATACCGAAAAACGGAGCCAAAAATCCAATCTTTCATTCGCATCAACGGAAACAGAATTTTACTTACCAAGCTCAAAACCAGAGTTAGATTTCACACAGAAAAGGTCAGATCTGACCCAAAAATGGTCATATTTATTATACCTTATTCTGTGTTATTTTTACCAAAAATGGAGTTTGGCCCCAACTGATCGTTTTCCAGGGCATTCAATATGGCAGCAAAATTAATAAAGATGTGCAATGCAGCTTGTTACCATTGAATTCCTTGCCCCCCCCCCCTAATCATACATTTAGACACAAGAATCAAATCAATAGCGCTATAATACTCGCAAATGTAGATTTTAAATGGCGGCCATTTTGAAATCCAATATATGGCGGCTCATTGCTAAAAGATGCAAAATGCAGATTGTTATCATTGGATTCCTTGACCCCCCCCCCCCCAAACATACATTTAGACACCAAAATTGAGGCAAAAGCAGCATTAGACCCACTGATAATCGAAAATGAAGATTTCAAATGGTGGCCATTTTGAAATCCAATATGGCTGCTAAGTGGCAGAAAATACGCAATGCATATTGTTACCATTGGATTCCTTGCCCCCAAAAATCTGCATTTAGCCACCAGAATCGAGTCAATGGCAATTTTAGATCCACAGTTAAGCGCAAATGTAGATTTCAAATGGCGGCAATTTTGAATTCCAATATGGCGGACATGAAGAGAGAATTCCGAGTGGCTCAGTATCTGAAAATGTTCGCCACATGTCAATGTACATTTGTGCCAAATTTGATGGTTGTATCACAAAATGCACAATAGGTTAGCTATGCTGCCCCACTACATCGAAAAGAGTGAAATTTAGAGACAGTTAAGAGACGTAAAGACTGGAGAGAGTGAGCTTGCAAAATATAAAAAACGTTTGACCCCAGGGCAAATGAAAAAATTACGTTAAATGAATGGAGAGAGAGAGAGAGAGAGAGAGAGAGAGAGACATAACTTGTTTTAAGTTTTATTATTTGTTTTAATAATTATATTTTCTTATTTATTTTGAATAATTTTTTTAAACCTCTCTTTTTATGATTAATTTCTTGCATTTCTCCAACTTTGAGAAGGCCTGAGAATGATGTTCTCAAAGAAGCCAAAAAATATGTTAATAAATGATTTTCATTATGACTAAATAGATATGAAGTTTATCTATTATGTCATAAGTATTAAAACAAAAAGAATTACTTCATGACCATTCGAAATTTGAATGGAATTTTGAAGCATTTTAAATTGTTGAATAGATAGTCATTTCTAACTTTAATGTACTTAGCAAATCCTCATATATTAAAAGTTTTTGAAGCTATTTAAATCCAATAATTTCATAGAGATTAAAACATTACCTTAAGAACATTAGTTATAGTTTTATAACAATTTGGTTCAATTAATAATTTAATGCCCAACCGATGCCATAATTCAAAATCCGATTCAAAGTAATTTTGTATAACAAAACATACAACGATCAGCATAGTTAAAAGAAAGAGTGAATAAAACTGAAAGCAAAAAGACTATATCTTTTTGTCTCTGTTTCAAAATTCATTCTTAATGTTTAATATTAAAATTTAAAATATATTTTTGTCACAATAAAAAAGTGTTTACAGCAGAGCAAAATATTCTGGAATAACTACAAACAAAGAATATCGATATTAAATATAAAGAATGTCATGCAAAAATAATTAATGAAAAAAAAAGAGAAAGTTTTAAAAGATGCACAGACAAACAATAATGGCAGATTTAAAAATGGAGATAATTTAAAATTCCGTTTTATTTTATAAAAAAAAAAAAGTTAAAAAGAGAAAAATTCCGTGTTTACTGCTATTCGTTTAATGAGAACATGCCTTAGGGAAAACTTGTCTATTTTTTTAAATTCATTTTTCTTAAATTTTTGAAAAAGAAAATTCCAAAAATAATAAGTGCATGAATTTGAAAGCTGCTACATCCGGCAGAAATTAAGATGTGGCCAAGGAGGACACAATATGTTGTTGTTTTTTTAATAAGTTATTTTGAAGAAGAGAAGTTTTCTGTACTTTTAATATAAGACATATATAATAATTTGTTTATCTTTGTAGTTTTCGTTTCTTTATGATTTCTTAGGAAATGCTAACGTTTTCTAAAAGCTTTAAAATCAGCAGAATATATGACCAAGAATGAGCAGAGGAAAATGCAGTTTATAAAGAAAGTTCGAAAAAATAGACTTTTTTTTTAAGCGAGCAAGATTTGAGATTATAGTGAAGCGGTTAGCTCCCAAAATAACTTACAATTTTTATCGACTAGTTTCATTTGATTTGTTAAGTGGTGACAGGGAAAATTAATCCACCATATTAACTTGTTTGAATTTTGCGAATTTCTTTTTTTTATTTTGCAAATATTTAGTTTTTTTTATGATTTTTGTGGATTATTTTGCAAAATTAATTTGTTTTCTGATTTTTTCACATTAAATTGTATTTTGGGGGTTATTTTGCAGATAATAATTTGTTTTCTGATTTTAGCAGATTTCTATTTTCTTTTTCATTTTTATTTGAAAATATTAATGAATTAACAAATAATGAAATCAAACGATGTTTATTAAAAACTATTATTATTGCCACTCGAACTTAGGGACAGTGGTAGTATCAAAAGGGGGTATGTTTTATTTTGTAAGAAACAAATAATAAAATTTAATGTTTATTAAAATGAAATCCACAAAAATCATACAACAAATTGATATTAATATGAATTGATTTATCGTCACCACTTGTAAAATCAGACAAAACTAGTTGATAAAATTTAGCTTTAATATAACTAAATTTAAATTGCCAGTTTTTTAAACATCTCATTAAAGTCAGATGACTTTCTTATTTGAAATGTTTTATCCTAATTTGCAAGAGGAGTTTTATTGGCCTAATGGATACCGGCATGGACTATGTGTTGAAAGTATATTGGATCTATTGTGTCTAATCTATTAATAATGGAATTTATGTATCTGTCTGTCTGAAGCCAAAACTATACTATTTAAGACTATTGTACTTATGAAATAGTATACTGTATACTATTTAAGACTAATGTACGCATATCCCAGCAATGACGTCATTGTGAGAGGATTTTGTCACATTATTATTCTTTATTTTCATTACGTCAAGACAAGGTTTTTTGTTGTAAGTCGGGATTAAGCAACGCATATCCCGGCCATTACTAAATGGGTGACTATATTTGAAGAATAACAAAACTGGTTCTTTGATATGACCCCCAATAGCATATTTAAACATGAGTTTCAAAACTGGTTCTTTCATATAACCGAGGCGTCTCCAAGTGAAGGGTCGAATTTTTTTTTTTTTTTAATTAAAAATATTTCTTGAGGGTGTTGGAAATTTTTTTAGGAGGGGTCGGAAATTTTTTTTTTTTTTTGACTAAAAATATTTCTTTGGGTGGGGGAGGGTAAGAAAAAAAAATTTGTGGGTGGCTTGGGAATTTTTTTTGTGGGGAAGCGAAATTTTTTTTTTTTTCTTTTTAAGTAAAAATATTTCTTTTTGGTTGGGGGAGGGTAAAAAAAATTTTTTTTAGTGGGTGATTCGGAAGTTTTTTTGGGGAAGGAGAGTCGAATTTCTTTTTAGTTAAATAAAAATATTTCTTTGGGTTGAAGTGGGTAAAAAATTTTTGGAAGGGCGAAATTTTTGGAGGGAGGGTCGAAATTTTCTTTTTTTTAACTAAAAATATTTTTTGGGGTGGGGAAGGGTAAAAAAAATTCGGCGGGGGGGAGGGAGGGGGGGGGGAACTTTTGGTCCGAAAATAGAACAAAGAAAATCAATGTCCAAATGGCTTAAATTGCTACCCTCTTTCTTTCCCTGCTTTATTGGGATACACTCTCCTCTTCACTTCGAAAAAGCAAGTGAATTTTCACCGGCACATATTAACTCAATATTTTCCAACTAATGAATATCGTTTCAAACACAAAATCTTACAGGTCTATGTCAAAGTAATAAGCCAATGCAAAGTGAAAAACCCCTATAAGAGACTGTGAAATAAACAGAGTTCGACAGAGACCCTACCCGGGTGCACCTTGAAAGAGATCCGACAAGGTACTCTCACCCCCCCCCTCTCGTCTTTGGCCAGAGAGGTCTGAAAAAAAAGAACACTTCTAAACTGACGTACAAACTTTCCTAACCCTGTGCACATCTACACACACCTTGACAAGAAGGCTATGACTCATACGCACTAACAGAACAAGGTTAACCTACGCATACTTACACAGTGCCACATTCGCTTATACTCACATACGCATATTACTCACACAC
>OY744526.1:77982716-78027716 GCA_963556195.1 Sepiola atlantica | reverse complement strand
TCGTTTTAAGTCAAACGAAAGAGTTACAGTTATTAACTGATAAATGAAGAAAAAACATGTTTGTACGCCGAGTGAATTCTAACTCGCGACGTGAACATTACGGGAGGTTGTGTTTGTTCCATACTTTTGTTTTTTGGTATACTCATTGTATTGTGTATAGTTTTAAAAATGGACAAACTGGTCGATCTGACAAAGACATTACTGTCTTCTCAAATAGAACAACAGAAAAAGCATCAAGATTTCCAAGTTTACGTGCAACAAGAAATGTTAAAGTTACGGAAACAGCAAGCAAACGACACGAAAGTGTTATTTGAGGCTGTTGCAAAAGGTAGAACGATGGAAAATTCTAATTATTTTACAATGTCAGAATTCGTATATGACCCTGACAACGGAATAACTTTTCAAGCCTATTTTCGACGGTTTGAAACAATTTTCAACAAACGGTACGAAACTTGGTCGAACGAACAAAAAGTTGGACTTCTATTACAGAAGCTTGGTCCTAACGAGAGTACAAAGTACACAAATTTACTATTGCCTAGAAAACCTGACGAAGTATCGTTTGAAGAGACAATAAAAACACTCAAAAGCATGTTTGGTGAGAAAAGCAGTCTTTTTCATACGCGTTTTAGTTGTCTGAACATTGTTAAGCAAAATGATGATGATTTTATTACGTATGCAGGAAAAGTAAACCAAGAATGAACGATTTCTCCTACACGAGTTAACAATTGACATGTTTAAATGCCTTGTTTTTGTTAAGGTTTGACGGATAGTAGAGATAAAGAAGTTCGTTCGAAAATATTGTCAAAAATGGAACAGAGTCCAGATATTACATTACAAAAAGCTACGGAAGAAGCTAAAAAAATAATGAAGCTGAAACATGACAATACTAAAATCGAGGAAAAAAACATTTTGCATATGAAAGAAATTCGTAGGACACGTGAAAGTGAAAGAAAATTTAAATCCCCAATGAAATTGCTATGCTACAGATGTGGTGGACCTCATTCTAAAAATGACTGTTTTTTCCGAGATAAATGTTGTTTTCGGTGTAATAGAATGAAGCAGACCGAAAGAGGAATGTCGAACGGAAAAAGTAAAGTAAGAATGGTTTTGAAAAAGAAATCGAGGAGGGTCAAAAAAGAAAATTCGTGAAAGTGAAAATAAATGGAGAGAAGGTACAACTTCAACTGGATACTGGAAGTGATATCTCCATAATAAATGAAACAACGTGGAAAAGAATTAACAAACCCAGGTTAATCAAGACTGATAAAATAGCCCGTGGAGTTTCGGGAAGAAGGTTAAAGTTCAGTGGAGAATTTTTGTGTGAAGTATCGGTTTTAGGAAAAACTAAAAAATCAAAGGTTTATGTTTTACAAAATTCTTCTAACCTAATGGGAGTGATTTAATTATCCTCTTCGATCTATTCGAGATTCCTATAAACTCATTTTGTAATAGAATTTGTTTCACCAGCTGGTAAAAATAAGGTTACGGATAAATTGATAAAGGACCAAAAAAAATGAATTTCCTAGAGTTTTTTTCAGATCTCGGTAATTGCACGAAAACCGAAGTAAAATTTGAAGTAAAAAAAAAATGTCAAGCCTGTGTTTAAACCAAAACGGAAGGTGCCGTATGCCGCATTAGAAACCGTGAACCAGGAGTTACAAAGACTGGAAGAAATGGGTGTCATTTTTTAAAATTTGTTATTCAGATTGGTCGTCACCAGTGGTTTTTGTGAAAAAGAAAAATCATAAAATACGTGTGTGTGTGTCTGTGTGTGTGCAGATTTTTCTACAGGTCTAAATGACTGTTTAAAGGAACCTTCTTATCCTTTGCCCTCTCCGGGAGACGTGTTTGTTAAATTGAATGGAGGAAAGATTTTTAGTAAAATTGATTTGTTTGACGCATACTTCCAAGAGTTGACAAAGATTGTGCAAAATTATTAATAAACACGCATAAGGGGTGTACAAATTCAATAGATTTCCGTTTGGATTAAAAGTCGCCCCTAGCTTATTTCAACAGATCATGGACACAATGTTGGCTGATCTAGAGTTTGCAGTAGCATATTTGGACGATGTGCTGATTAAAAGCAAAAATACTAAGGAGCATTTAGAGCACATAAGAGCGGTATTTAAAAAAATAGAAGAATACGGTTTCAAGTTCAGAAAAATGCAATTTTTTTATGTCTGAAATTAAATATTTAGGACAAATAATTGACGCAAAAGGAAGACGACCAGACCCGAAAAGAGCAGAAGCCATAAAAAATATGCCGATTCCTAAAAATATTACAACGCTTCATCTTTTCTGGGTTTAGCGAATTACTATGGAATATATATAAAAAATATGCATGACTTGAGAGCCCCATTGAACAATTTATTAAAAAAAGGTGTAAAATGGAATTGGACTGATAAATGTCAGCAAGCTTTCGAAAAAATATAAAGTGTATTGACGTCGGATTTAGCACTAACACATTATGACCCTAAACAAGAAATGATAGTCGCTTCTGACGCAAGTGATTATGACATTGGTGCTGTAATTTTTCATAAATTTGAAGATAGTAAGAAACCAGTAGCCCATGTTTCCAGAACTTTGCTTCCGGCAGAAAAACATTATTCGCAAATTGAAAAAGAAAGCCTTGCGATTGTTTTTGCGTTAAAAAAATTTCATAAATTTATCCATGGTCGATCGTTTTTATTACAAACAGACCATAGACCACTATTATCCATATACGGATCAAAGAAGGGTATTCCCACACATACTGCAAATAGATTGCAGCGCTGGGGTACCAAATTATTAAATTATAATTTTAAAATGGAATTTTTGCCTTTGAAGAAAATAGGGCACGCAGATGGTCTTTCCAGATTAATCCCTCGAAGATCGGAACCACTAGAAGACATAGTTATTGCAGCCTTAAGGGATGAAACGGATTTTAAGGACGCATTATGCAATGCTATACGTGAATTACCTGTCACGTTAGATGAAATAAGAATCAAGGCTGGAAAAGACGATTTCATCAAAAAGATGAAAGTAATTTCAAAGAAGAAATATAAATCTTCCAGAAATTCGACAGCATATTCAATATGCGATGAAGTGCTACTATATGCTGGAAGAGTGGTGATGCCAGTTATACTGCAAAAACGGATGTTAAAAGAATTCCATCAAGGGCATCCAGGGATCGCACGTATAAAAGCTTTAATGAGGAGTTATACTTATTGGCCGAAGATGGACAAGGATATAGAACAGATTGTTAAAGCATGTAGAGGATGCCAACTTGCAGCAAAAGCACCACCAGTGAAAATTATACCATGGCCGAAAACAGATGTCCCATGGACGAAACTGCATATCGATTATGTGGGACCCATGAATGGTCATTATTACCTAATAGTTGTAGATAGCTACTCCAAGTGGCCTGAGATTTTCAAATGTAAACACCCGACATCCACAACTACTATAAAGGTACTAGACGAACTTTTCAGTCGTTTTGGTGTACCAAGAACAATAGTAAGCGACAATGGGACACAATTTACTAGCAGTGAATTTAAAGATTTCTGCAGATGTTTGTCCATTGACCACACAACAATTTCACCTTACCATCCCAGATTCAACGGTCAGGCTGAAAGATTTGTGGACACTTTTAAAAGGGCATTGAGAAAGAATCACGGCATGGACACTGAGGAGACCATCCAGAAATTTGTCTGTGTACAGAATCACACCAAACCCAAACACAGTTTCAGCCGAACTGATGTTTGCTAGAAAGATACGCTCAGTATTTGACAGATTGTTACCGAGTCCAACGAAGAAATACGCGAAGAAAAGTAATTTTTCGTTTAAGTTCTTTAATACTGGAGAAAAAGTTTTTTTTCAAAAATTTCAGAAATGGAAAAACGTTTTGGAATGATGGGGTAATATCAAAAAGAATTGGTGGAATTATGTACATGGTGAAAGGTTTCAAATGGGAACATAAACGTCATCTAAATCAATTGAGATCAAGGTTTACGGAAGATGTCAAGGAAGATCAGGAAATCCCGATGGACATATTGTATGAGACGTTTGACATTTCAGCACCACCATCGCTGAAACAGTTATCCCAAGACGGTCAAACAAAAGAGAAAGAATACCGGTAGAACCGTTAAGTCCGGACCCGAAACGTAAAAGATATTAATTTCTGTTGTGAAGAAATTATCTCAGAAGGGGGTGATATGGAGTAAGCTGGTACCCCTTCCTGAGATTGGAGAATGAGATGCTCCAAGGGCGATGAAAGGGAGGCAACTCTCACGACCACAGGAGGAGACAAGTCATTCAAGTCACCGTTTGGACCGTGTACGACTCTCGACATATTTCTATTATATGTTACCGACTTTTTCCAAAAGAGGTTTAATAAACATCATAATAATAATATATATCTATATATATATATATATATATATATATATATATATATATAAAAGATACAGAGTAATTTAGCAATCGCTATGTTGAGCTAGCAGTTTTATAGTGAGAATTTAAGCTCTTCTAAAAAGGTGGCACTCTTGAGCGTGAAAAAAATAGATCCATCGGCATTCATCAGCGAGTGCGCCTGAAGCGATCAGTTAAAAAACACCTCCTTTCGTAAAGAAGAAAATGGTGGGGTTAACCACATCGCCACCTCCCTCTTCGAAGGAGGATGTACTGCCTTTTCTGAGACCAAGCAGCCAATGGATACTCTCAACACAGCACGAAAGCTAGGATTAGGAACAACTGAACGAGCTAGCAACTCTCGATATTTACTTCCTTCTCACCACAGGAAGATGTGGCATAAGGCCTCATAAAAATTGCCTAGGCAGCCCCATCGGAACCCCTCAGTCAGGGCGCCTCACGCAGTTTGCAATAAACAAACTCCTCCCCAAAAACGGAAAGCAAGACCTGGGAGGGTGGACCTCACAGGACTACCCAGGACTACTACCTCAGTCCAACAGATAAAAGGTTACTGTCATACCGATTGTTGAGACTGGATCCTCGATTGGTATGTATACTGAGAAAGATGAGAATGAATCCTCGACCCGGAGCTAGCAACTCTCATGAGATCTTATTAGTTCTCATTCTTTTTATAAACGATTCCATTCTCCTTATTTAGGTATTATATGACAGTATGAAATAATCACTATTTACTTGCCTCCCCATAACAGTAAAGTAAGACACAAGGTCTGTTTTTAATGTGAGGAAAATCCAACTCCTCACAAAGGGGAACTCTGGATTGAGACAACTAAAATTACCTCAATCTAAAAGGATTTTTCCTTCACTGATCGATGAGAGAAAAGTTGAAGTGTAGTATCAGAACAGATATTACACTTTGCTCCTAACCAAAATGCCAAAGAGTCCCTATTTACTTGTCTCACCACCAGGGCAGAGTTAGACACAAGGTCGGTTTTTAATATGGAAAAAAATCAAGCTCCCCAAAAGAGGGGCACTGGATTGGGACAAAAATAAAAATTGCCTCGATATAGAAGGATTTCTTTTACATTGACTGAGAGCAGAAAAGATGAAGTGAAGTATCAGAACAGATACTACATTTTGCTCTTAGCCAAAGGAGTTTTTTTTCTTTTTGTATTTATCTCCCTCTCATAGCGAGAAGATGTAACACAAAGTCAGGAAAATGGGATTGAAAAGCCAGCGCCCTAGAGGAAAAGCACTCTGGCCTACAAAAATTGCCTGGGCAGCCCCGTCGGCATTTCTCGACAGGTGCGCCTCGGGCGATTAGCAATAAACTAACCCCTTCTCAAAGGGTGAGAAGGCAAAGCCTGGGAGGGTGCACCTACTAGAACTGCACAGGACAATACCTCAAACCGGCAGAATCAAGGCCAGAGGACCAAGAAGGTATAGGTCTACAAAGTGTAGCATTCATCAGAACACATACTACACTCTGATCTTAGCCAAAAGGCCAAGTTATTTACCTCAGGAGGCTAGACACAAGGTCAGGTGTGGTTAGTCAGGGCACAATGTTTAACGTACTCTGGCCTGCAAAAATGCCTGAGCAACCCCGTCGGCATTTCCCAGTAGAGGCGCATTAGGCGATTAGCAATAAACTTACGTCTTCTTAATGAGTGAGAAGACAAAGCCTGGGAGGGTTCACCTCCTAGAACTGCACAGGACAATACCTCAGAGTGTAGTATCCATTTGAACAGATACTACACTGTGATCTTAGCCAAACGCCAATTTATTTTACCATAATATTTTACATAAAACATTGTATTTTACATTAAAATATGAAGATTTCGCGCAAGGCCGATGTTGGGTTGGTTGGGATAGGGGTCATGTGTCGTTCTCTTGGTCTATTCTCAAAACTAGTTCCAAAAGGAGTCTTTGTTTTTAAATTATACATCAACCTGTTCATTGGCATGTGTGAATATATACTCTTACAGCCAAAATCTACTAACAATCACTGTGAGAAATATGCTCATATATATAAATCCTAACGTTAAGCTGTGTTTGCGTGACTTTATCTATAGAAATATCTGAGAATATCAAATTGAGTATTAGTTCGCTTGCATGACTTCATATTGAAAAAAAAAAAAAGGTGTGTGCATCTGCTCCACCATGTTATCTGGCTGCGCGTGTGTCGGTCTTTAAGATGACGCTGCTATAACCATCTCCATCCTAGCGGGTACACTTGTTGGCGCGTGTGTATGTGTGTTTGAGCTGCTGTATCGATTTATTTTCGGTGCCCTCCTCAGCTCGTTTTCTCTGTTCGTTTCGAGTGAAATATAAACACGTCTCCATGCGCAATGTATTCATGACTACATGCCGAGAACGAAAGACGGCACAAACACCAGCAGTGTCGCTGACGGTCAATACTCCTCTGTCGGAGATGAACCATTATGATTTTTAGTTCCATACTTCTGTTTTCCAACTTCATTTTCGAAACTCTCCGAGAACTGCACTAATCGCAATCTTCAAGATCAAATAAATAAAGAAAGAAAATAATAAATAAAATAGATCGTCGAGAGTGAAATCTACTTGAATAGTTGATAGGGTTGGGAAATAGGGTAGGACCAAAAAAAAGCTAGAAAGGGCTGGGAAAGATAGATTTCGGATGGGTGGGTGGGTGGGAAAAAGGTGGACACCTTGCACAAGGGTGTCCGAGGCTGTTTAGTGTCCCAAATCTACTTGGCTCACTGCAAGGGCAGAGTTTGACACAAGGTCGGTTTTTAATGTGGGGAAAATCCACCCCCAAAAAAGGGGCAGTCTGGATTGGGACAATAATTTAAAAATTATCTCAATCTTAAAGGATTTCTTCTTCACTGACCGAGGACATGAAATATGAAGTGCAGAATCAGAACAGATATTACACTTTGCTCCAAGCCAAAAGGCCAAGGAGTCCTTATTTACTTGCCTCCCTACGATGGCAGAGTTAGATACAAGGTCTGTTTTTAATGTGGGGAAAATCCAGATCCTCCAAAAGGAGCAGTGTGGATTACGACAAAAATAAAATTGTCCCAGTCGAAATATTTCTCCTTCACTGATCGAGGACAGAAAAGATGAAGTACAGTGTCAGAACTTGAAAATAATTGCTATATTTTAGATTAGAATTAATCACCGTTTGGTTTTGTCTTTTTTTATGGCATATCAATCTTTTTATTAGGTTTTTAATGCAGAAACTTTTTTTTATCTCATATTCAGTATAGTTTTGTCTCTTTTTTTTGGTTCTAAAATAAGTGATTTAAATCTTCTACTCTATTTGAATATTCAATCGTTGATAATATTAAAACACGTGGATAATTTTAGGTTAAACTAGCATGGCATCATACACCAACATGCTACACATCGTCTACAACATATTGTGGCGAGACCATTTAACAAACAAAATGTTATATGGTTGCCTTCCACACAGTAGTTCAACACCGACTTTTGGTGCTGGCCATGTATGTATTCCGACACAATGAACCAGCTGGAAAAGTGCTTCTGTGATCTCCAGAGGCCAAGCAACGGGCTGGAAGGCTTCATATTACAATCAAGACTCTTTTGGAGAAGGACACTGGCCTCTTTAGATTGGAGCTTCTGGTCGCAATGAGTGAGCGAGCATCATGGTGCACAAACTTTGTGAATGTTTCACCATCAATTGATGGATGACTCAAGACAAAACAAAACATTGCTAAAACACCATACCTATTCTATACAACAAGTTAGAGACAAGTTGCTGGATAGTTAAGTCAAATCTACTTAAAATATTTTCTTTTAAAATAAAATTTAAACCAACTCTTTTTCATTTTATTTGTCATTTTAAAGTGCCTTTCCAAGTAGCGACTCCATCACAATGTCAGAATTCACTGAAAAGTGATGCAAAACTGTTATGTTTGTTGAATTAATTTTACCTGTCCTGGGACGGGTATTCTTATAGTTTATAATAATTACCAGATTAAAAAAAGATTTTCAAAATTATTGCTCAATTTTTTTTGTTTTTTTTTACTTTATACTTCTGAGATATTGTCGTCATTTACATTAATTATGTCTCTGACTGTTATCTTCATTGTTGTTGTTATATCCGTACTGTGTGAGCCACTGCATTTTGCATCTTTTTCAGATATTTACGTTAAAATCACATGTTTCAGACTATTGTTCTCATCATCATCTATATTAATAAATCTCAGTGTAGGTTTGTCTGTCCGTTTTTCAATTTTGGCATCATAAAATATCATTTGTGGCAGGATTTGAACACACTACCTCCGGATTAGAAGTCCAGCATGCTTTTGTTTATGAAAGTTTCCAAATTCATGTGCTTTTAATCAGTGTTTTCGCAAATATTATGCGAATGAGAAACTAACTTTTACTATTGAACTAGTTTATACCCGCTCCTTGAAAGGTGTTGGTACAGTACCTGGGTTTGTCAATTTCCATCTTTACCTAGCTTCTATCACTTTATGCCTAGCATGAAGGAAAATATTGGTGAAATTTTGTGGAAAAAATATGCTACTTATTATTTGAATGAGAGTATCTACCATGAATAGATTATTTTATTTGCCAAAAAAACATTAGTAATTATGTTTTTAAACAAAAATAATTCATTTTGAACTCATGCCGAATACCTTGTATGTCTACTTCTTGCGGATTATCTAAAAAGTCACTTAGTTTAAAAATATATTTATATAATGTTTTTTTTTGTTATGTTATATTTTTAATTCCTAAAACACTTAAAACTCCAATCCCACTTAGAGATCGGTCTGCTTGTTTTCGGCACTGACAACCCGGAAAACAGGGAAGGTTTCCTATTAGCAAGGGGGGTCGAGAGGGCCTTACTAACCTACCCTTTATCTCCCTTTATCTGGTTTCTTTATGTTCTCCCTTTTTGGTTTTATTTAGTCCGCCCACTACATATCATTAATTCAGCTGTACATAGTCTTTTTGTAAATGAAATTCATTAAACGCTGCAGACTTTATAAGTAATTAAGCCCATAGAGTAAATGTGGTATTTAGTTTAAGAGTGTGCCTAATTTGTTAGGAAAATTCGTTATGTAAATTTTATAGCGAATAAATATTTTATCATTTGACTCGTCCTTTTGGCTAGGATCAAAGTGTTATTTCTGTTCTGATACTACACTTCACCTGTTCTGTCCTCGGTCACTGAAGGAGAGATATTTTTATACGGAAGCAATTTCTACTTTTGTGCTAATCCAGGGTATCGCTTTTGGGGGAGTAGGATTTTCCCCACATTAAAAACTGACCTTGTATCCAAAACTAGGGACAAAATAGGGGAAGCGAGAGTCACGAGGCGTCCGAAAGTAAACCCAAGCTAGTCACTTTCTACTCTCCTCTGCTGGTCTGATTTTGGTATGAACTAACCCCAGAGGGTTGCGTTAAGAGTTAATATAATAGATTACAATTAGATTTGGGTGCACAGTAATAATGGCACAGGTAAAAATGGCACAAGTGAATAAATAGGAATAAATGGCACAAAGCAAGAATAAAACGCAGTTGTTTCCACGCTTTTTCTTAAGCGACCCTCACCATCCACCTGAAGACATGGCCACGCACTGATTAGTTTTAGTTGTATATGTGTTATTATATATGTATTTCGTAGGGAGGCAAGTAAATGGGGTAAATGTTGTAAAAATCAAAATAAGCTAAAAATTGAGCAATAATTTTGAAAATCTTTTTTTAATCTGGTAATTATTATAAACTATAAGAATACCCGTCCCAGGACAGGTAAAATTAATTCCCCAACAAAACAGTTTTGCATCACTTTTCAGTGACATTATGGAGTCGCTACTTGGAAGGGCACTTTAAAATGAACAATAAAATGAAAAAGAGTTGGTTTAAATTTTATTTTAAATCATTTAATGAAGTGTATATGTAAAAGTAAAAATAAACAGAAAGTTCTTTGCAAACAATAAAAAATAGTTTGATTGGATGAGACAGAACAAATACTATACTTTGATTTATTTATTTGCACAACATACTTTAAAAATACACCTTAACAAATTAAACAAAGGTAAGCAAAATTGTGGAGAAAATGGGAGTTGTTGGTCATCCTCTGTCTATCCTGCTCTTAGATAGAATCATTTCAGTCACCACAATAGCAAATACTACACTTTGATTCCAGCTCGAAGGCCAAGGATTATTACCAAGACGAAAGGAAAATGTCAGTTTATATTTTCCCCAATAGTATTTGTTCCTAGAAGAACATAAGGGATATAATTGGATTTGATTTTCTTGAATTTGAAATAGATTACTATCAATTGAACTCATCCAACATTTCCCTAATAAACGAGTGAAGCAGATTAGGTTTCAAGGTAACATGAGAGCTTCACAATTATTCGGGAGCTGGTACTTTATCCTTCCCGCAGTCGCGATTCTTTGAGTCTGAGAAGCATTCATTAAAGCTATTTTTGATATTTTAAAATTAGAATCAGCAAAGTTGAAAAAAAAATTGATTTCGAATTGCTCACAAAAAGGATCGACTGCATGTTGAAAAAAAAAAACGTCATAAAACAAAATAAGAAGAATATGAACATGACAAGAATATTTCTGAGCGAAGAAGGAAATTGTGAAATGTAATACTATTTTGGATTTTTGAAACTACTATTCTCATTGTGGTTGTTTTTTTTTCACAACGTTTTGGCCGACGTACTCTCCGAAACGTTGTGAATATAACAATCAAGGTGAGAATAATAGTTCGATTAATCCAAATAATCAATCTTCATCTAAAAAATTCCAAAAAGTGATATTTATAGAGAACTAGAAGAATACCCGTCCCAGGGCGGATAAAATTAATCCGCTAACAGAACAGTTTTGCACCACTTTTGTATCACATGACAAAGATAAAAATCAAAATATAATGATACTAAAACTTATCTCTAGAATCCTTATTCTAATTTGGATCAAAATCCATTACATGATTTTGATTCTAGAAAATGTCTAGAATTTAAAGCTCTCTTAAGAAGAAACTGAAATTCAAGGAATCTAACTCCATTGGTGTCTAATGACTATGGATCAAGTTCAATGTAAATCTGATATATTTGAATTTGAAATGGGAGGCTGTGTCAATATTATGACCCTATAAACCCTTTAAAATACCCCAAAGAAATTGAAATTTGGGGAATATTTATTAACTAATGTCTAATACCTATTGTTAAAATTTCATAAAAATCGGACGTATCTGAATTTCCATGAAGGGATTCCACTCCCTTTTTACCCCTTTTGCATAAAACTAAATTATACATAATATAGCCCACATTTGAAACCCTTACGCCTAGCAGTTGTGTTCCAAAATCCATAATCATCGGTTAATTAGTTTAGGAGTGAATCCTGCAACTACAAATGTTTAAACATATACACATACCTCGCTAGATTGGTAGAAGGCTAATAACAAGGCAGAAATATAACCGAGTTGTAAGAAGGAAAACTGAATACTGAATAACAAGGGGTTTAAAAAACATTTATTTTTAATATAATTAAATCTTATTTGCTTTCAGATTTCCCCCAATCATGAAAGTTGTAGGTGTGAAGCTGGAATATAACAATATTTCGGAGATATAACCTCTTTCTCAAATGTTTCTATTTCTTTATCTCATGCTACTCTCTGCCTCGTGCAAATATGTTTTGAAGACTGCGAGCTTGTTGACATTAGAACTGCAGTAAATGATGTGTCTCAGCAAATCAAAGTCTGAACTTTGCATAATTTAATATGTGGCATGTGAATTTTTTTAAACATCAATATGGCATACGTTTTTTAAGCGAGTAACACTGGATTTGAAAAAAAATCCTGTTTACAATTATTACGCTTGGTTTGGTGCATCAGTTTCATAGAAAATAAACTTTTTTTGTTTATTTTATAGAGTTAACATGTCTTCCAATCCTATATATTTATTCACCAACTGCATGATTAAAACACAAGCCACGCCCCAAAAACAAACTCTAAAATATCGATCACATTTTTCGTGCAAAAAGAGGCTCCAGGTGAGAAATGTACAACATTGCAAAATTAACGGGTCACGTAACCTGCCATCAACTACATCCACACAGAAAATCTTTCTTCATGCTTGAAATCAAAATTTCTTCCCGCGATCCGATGCCAGGCTATATAAATCAGGGAGAGACAGTAGAAAAGACACAGGGAGCTAGAGAAAAGACAGACAGCGAGCACATTATGCTCAGCTTTCCCTCCCCTCCAGGAAAGGAGAAGCAAATAGCTACCCTCCACTTACTCACACACTGACAATAGGGAGAACATACACACACACACACACACTGTCTATTGAACTCACTCACACACAACTTGACGCACATACTCACACACTGCCTACTGAACTCACTTACATACAATTTCATACATGCACTTTCACACTGACTAAACAAAGGCAAGCATATAACTCCACATAGTCTACAATACTAACCAGAACTTACACACACTGTCAAACACATATTCACACTGACATAAAACATACATATATACATATACACTTCTAACACTCATGCTTTTGTCTCCACTCTACAACAAGAGAATATTTAACTTTTCAAACTCACAGACACAAACAATTAACTCACACAAAATGTCACACCTTTGTAAATTTGTATATATATATATAGAAAATTATGATAATATGAATTAGATTTATATAGGTCAGATTGATTCACGAAGGCATCGAATTTAATTAACAAAAACAAGCTCAATATTTAGCATTAAATAGAGCTTGTAGATATATTTATTTAAAGATTTATATCATTTTATAATAATTTATACCCAAAGCGCAATTCATCGGATTAACAATTGTTTAAAAAAATATGTTATATTAAACAGAAAATCCAAGTAGTTTACCATAAAAAAAGATCTTCCTTATCGTCAGAATTATGGAACAAAAATGTAAACAGAAAAAATTGAAATTCGCCAACTTGGGAGAGCAAAGTCCGAGGAAAAATTACCAATTTAGAAACGTGTTTATAATTCACTCTAAAAGAAGATATGCTAATAGTCTCGAGAGCATGTTTAAAGAGCAAAGAATCCCCAAAATATAATAAAAACCACAATGTTAAGAAGAAAATAAAGAAAGCAAATATCGGTTTGTTACCGTTTCCATACCGAGCAATTTTCTGATTACTATACAGATTTTTAAACAACTGTAAATCCGATGTCTTGCTTTGAGTATAAATTATTATAAAATGATATGATAATAAATCTTGAAATATGCAGATATATTGATAGATGAGGGAATCGCTTTTTTAACCGGTTGAGTTTTGATTTGCGCTTGTATACAGTGTTCAATGCTTTCTCAGGCAAAGTTTAATATAGCTTAAAAAGATAAGTTGTTTTAATTTGCTGTGATCATGGTTTCACGCACATACGTGTAATCAGTTGAGGGCGTAATAACTGAATTTGGAGTCGAATTATTCGTGTGTGTGAAACCATTGTCTTGGTAAATTAAAAACAACTTATCTATTTATTAATATGTAATATATATATATGTAATAATATAATATGTAATATATATAATATGTAATATATATATATATATATATATATATATATATATATAAATGAATTAATGCGAAAGTTTTTTTTTTAATTTATCACTCCAACATTACCATCAAAACGGGGTGGTTTTATTATAATCAATAATACCATAGTATACTTTCAAATACGGTATATATCGTACTAAAGAAACACATATAGACATTCAAATATCTATCTAATTTGCATAACTTCTTTTTTAACTGTCTATAATTAATTAATGTTTGCTGTTATTCATTTATGGTTATATTATTTTATTTTCCCTGTGTATCTACAATAGTTTTGTGTAACTTAACAGTTATTAATGTAAGTAATTTAATAATAAAAAATGAATAAATTACGAAAAAAAAAACATTCTTAAAATATCAAGAGAGATAATTTAGATGAAGCTAGCTAGAAAGATATACTGAGTTCACAGAAAAGGGGAAGTGATTGGTCTCTCTCTCTCTTTCTCTCTCTCTCTTTCTCTCTCTCTCTCTCTTTCTCTCTCTTTAAAATAATAAAAAAATAAAATTTGGCGTCGTCATCACTACCTGTCTCTCTTCTCTCCTTTTCTAGCGACGAGAGATTTTTTTTTATTGCTTTCTTTTACTTAAAATACAAACCAATAAAATTGGACTTTCTGTTTAAATTGTAAGCTTATTTTAATTTAAAGTTGTCTTTCACTTCTTAATATTAAATAAATAAACAAAACAAAACATGCTGACTTTTTAAATTAACCCCTACTTTTTAGGAAAAGGGGTATTTTCCCTTTCCTTTGGCATTAATTCCTATTTCAGTCACGTAAATTATTTAAAGTGAAATAAGTTTCGGCATTACTCATAATGAACTTATATATTTTTTTTACTTAAACCATGTTTTAGTAATAAAAAAGAAAGAAGAAAACATGAAAAACCCTAAGTTATATTAATTTTCATTCGTACACGTGAAACGCCAAAATAAAAATTAGGTCGGAAAAATATAGTCGCCATCTAAACAAGTCAAGTAAGAGGCTAGCTAAGGAAGAACGATTACTCACGGTAATAAACATGTCTTTTTTAATTAAAAAAATATGAAGGAAGTTATCGTTCTTCATTAACTTGCATACTTCTTTGTTTATAAAGATGGCGACTATATTTTTCAGCCCACGTTACATTTCGGCATTTTACGTGTACAATACAACTTGCCATACCATACTCGCAGGCATCACCTTCTCCTTTTATGGGGTGATATTCCCAGGTATTACCTCCTCTATCTTGAAGGGAGTATTTCCGACCAAGCATAACCACATCCTTTTTTTTAGGTGTGTGCGTGTGTGTGGGGGGGGGGGGAGATACTCCGACGCTTTACCTTCTTCTTTGAGGGTTTGTGTAGTATATTTTCATTCCTCATAATACATTCCTCCCGGGCATTACCTTCTCTTTTGGGGGGGAGGGGAACATTGTCCCAGGATGAATTTCTCCACCTTTTTTTAGGGGGTCGGGGTAGTTTACTATCTATTCTGTTTCATGATATCATCCTCCCAGGCATTAACTCCTCTTTTGGGGCGAGGGGGTAGTGTTCGTTCGTCATGATATAATCCTCTTCGTCATTACCTCTTCCTGTGTTTGTTCATTATGATATCATGCTCCCGACCTAGCAAAAATATGCGACCGGAGGGGGCATATATTTGCTAGTATATATATATATATATATATATATATAAATGTAATTCATTGTTATAGGAGAAATAACAACAGTGCTCAATTACTTCTACAAGAGCGAACTTCTTCCAGAATTAACTATCGCTTCCTCTGAGATCAAATATGGCTAAATATAGCCGAGTAGAGATTTGTTTATAAATATGAATAAAATAAAAAAAAACAACACTATTTTTAAATCTGAGTTCGTTCCCGGCTTGAAACCTCTGGTACCATGTTCATTTGATCTGATCCTCTATAACATTATTAATCGAGCACTGTTGGACTTCTTTTTACTAAACAAAACCGAGAATTATATATATATATATATATATATATATATATATATATATATATATATATATATATATATATATATATATAAAGCAGGCCTCAGTCGGTCAGGATCGACCATGGTGATGAATCCTTAGCCGAGTTGTCCTGGCTGTCTGCTCGACTTAAGCAGCGCCGCTTGTGGCTGAAGAGACCAATTTAGGAGCAGCAGTCTGTTTCAAAGATCACAGACATGTGTGGCATCTAGACTGTTGGCATTGGTGCTCTCCTTTCTGCGTGCACACTTCCCCGTAGCAGCGTTCAACAGCTTCTCCTGCCCCGCTTTCAGATGGTTCAGAATCTCTCTTCATCTTGAGCAGTCATCTGCAACGCACTCCCAGCACTCAATGTCGATTGCCTTTATGTCGTGCCTCATAATATCCTTGTATCAGAGTTGGGGGCGGCCGGTGAACCTCTTCCTAGATGCGAGCTCTCCACACAGGATGTCCTTTGAAATGCGCCCATCCTCAATGCAGTGTACATGTCCCAACCAGGGTAGTCTGCCTTGCCTGAAGAAGATGTACATGCTGGGAAGGCTCGCACGGGATAGGACCTCTGTGTTAGACACCCTATCTTGCCAAGGGTGCGACGGAGGCTTCGTAGGTGGAAGGTGTTGAGTGTCCGTTCCTGTTAAACGTAGGTGGTTCGTGTATCTCTGCCACACAACAGCGTGCTGATGACGCAGCCGCTGTGCACTGCCATCTTAGTCTTCACGGTCAGATTGGGGTTCCTCAGCACTCTAGATGTGGAGTGAGCAAGCATCGTAGCTGCTTTCCTGATCTTCTTGTCGGTGTCAATGTCAAGGTAAAGGTTGTCGGTTATGGTGAAACCAATGTATGTGAACTGGTGAACGACATCGAGTTCATAATCATTTATAGTGACGGCAGGTGGTACCTCGGTGTCTTGTATCAATATGTCCATTGATGTATGTTAGGGACAACCATTGTAATATGTTGTAATATGTTCATGTTCATGTATGTGTATGTATAAATGAATGAGTAATACTTGTCTTATGTGTATTCTTTCCTTAGGAAGTCTGTTTCCATCATCTTTAGGGGATTATGAATAATAGATGAAAGTACACTTGCCTTATGTTCTCATTCCGGAAAATTATACATCGCTATGATGGAAGCAGGTTTCCTGTTAAATACTTTTAGACTCTTAATATTTGAAGAATTATCTTTCGGTTGGAAGTTAGAGTTGACCATTTATCACAATGAAACAGACAATCGTTTTGATCCGTTATTACAGAAGAAAGTAGACACAAATTGCCGTTCAAAAAGATTCTCTGTTTCATTGTGATATATATATATATATATATATATATATATATATATATATATATATATATATATATATATATATATATATATATATGAGAAAGGAAGGTGAGATTAATCCGACGTAATGGGAAATGAAAAGGAAAAACCAAGAGATATTTTTTTATATATTCATCAACGTTTCGTCTTTATTTGTAAGACTTCCTCAGGATGATAATTTTAAGAAAAATGTCATGCAAGTCCATCGAAATATTGGGTGGACATGATGGGCCGATGAGAAAAAGTAGTAGCCGTGGCTGCTGACAGCACTGGACCAAGGTCCGGGCTGAGAGAAGTCAGTGGGAGGGAGTGAAATGAATGTGGATGGCTGTGAGTGAAAAATGGGGAGGGGTGGGAGTGTTAGTGTTAGTGAATTCACTTGTAAGTTGAATAGGTTTTTAGGTGATGGAGTCGGGGTTTAAATCGGGAAGAAAATCAGAATGACAAACTTACTTGGACAAGTAATTCATTTGGCCAAATCTGACTGAAATAGAAATGTTACATAAGCAAAAAGGAATCACTATTTTTCTACGAAATAAAAATGGTTACATAACTAAATATATGCACTTTTATTTGCGGGTACACAGGAACAAAATAAAGGTTGTATAATGGGTTGATTAATGTTGACAAGACGAAAAGACGTTATCCTGGAGTTCCTCGACTCGTGTACCGCTAGCTAGGTAGAGAGCACAGGATATACATCTTGTCTATTTGACAGTAAGACTGGAACTGAATCGTTCTGTTCATCATGTGGCTTGGTTTTCGTGCCAAGACGATTTATCTCGTATGAATCCTATTGAGCGTAGGCGTGTTGCTTGTCCGTGCGGTGAAGAGGCGATGGTTACATAATCACAACCCGAATCACAATATCACCGCTGATCACATATACCGATACAAAATACTTCGCTCATGCAACTGCTACAGGTTGTAAGTCGACGACGACCTGTATATGTATTTTTCTGTTTGTGTTTATTGTTCTACTTACTTTGTGATCATTAAGTATACCTAAATAAGCTAAAACATTCCGTGTCGACGCACCTAACACGCAACAAAATGATGACCATAGTGCGAATAATACAAAAGCATTATTATAATAGTTTGATGAAATTATAGCTTCCGTACATTTTGCATTTGAATTCTAAGTAAAACGTTGTGTGAATTTCAAATTATTTTCAACGTGTCACGGCGTCCTCTTTATGAGCCATTTGCCACTAATTTTAGAAATGAGATTCAAGCATAAAGAATGAAGACGTCGCTTTTTCACGTGTAACATGAAGATCACAGGTACCACGCTGCTATTTTGGCGTAGTTGGCGTAGTTATTTCCATTGTATTATTGTTACTTCTATTTTAGTATTTAGATTTATTCTTTTCGCTTTTTTAGTTTAGTCCTTTCAATTATGTTATTGTTCCCGCTATTTTAGTAATGCGATGCTTTCTGTTCAATTACTTAGCTTGGTCATTTCTATTATATTATTGTTCCCAATATTTTAGTGATGAGGTCAATTCTTTTCACTTATTTATTGTAGTTATTTTCTATTATATTATAGTTCTCTTTATATTAGTAATGCGATTCTTTTTTTACTTATTTAGTTTGGTTATTTCCATTATTATTGTTCTTTCTATTTTAGCAATGGGATCCATTCTTTTCACTTATTTAGTGTAGTTATTTCCATTATATTATTGTTCCTTTTATTTTAGTAATGCGAGTCATACTTTTTACTTATTTAGCGTAGTTATTTTCATTATATTATTGTTCCCATCATTTTTAGTGATGCGATTCTTACTTTTCACTTATTTAGCGTTGTTATTTCAATTTTTTTTATTGTTCCTCTTATTTTAGTATTGCGATTCTTTCTTTGCACTTATTTTGTGTTGTTATTTCCATTTTATTATTGTTCCTCTTATTTTAGTATTGCGATTCTTTCTTTTCACTTATTTTGCGTTGTTATTTCCATTTTATTATTGTTCCTCATATTTTAGTAATGCGATTCTAACTTTTCACTTATTTAGCGTTGTTATTTCTGTTTTATTATTGTTCCTGTAACTTTAATAATGTAATTCTTACTTTTCACTTACTTAGCGTTGTTATTTCCATTTTATTATTGTTTCTCTTATTTTAGTAATGTGATTCTTACTTTTCACTTATTTAGCATTGCTATTTAAATTTTATTATTGTTCCTCTTATTTTAGTAATGCGATTCTTACTGTTCAGTTATTTAGCGTAGTTATTTCCATTTTATTATTGTTCCTCTTGTTTTAGTAATGCAATTCTTACTTTTAATTTATTAAGCCTTGTTATTTCCATTTTATTATGTTTTCTCTTATTTTAGTAATGCGATTCTTACTTTTCACTTATTTAGGGTTGTTATTTCCAATTTAGTACTGTTCAACTTATTTTAGTAATGCAATTCTTACTTTTCAGTTATAAAGTGTTGTTATTTCTATTTTATTATTTTTCCTCTTATTTTAGTAATGTGATTCTTACTTTTACCTTATTTAGCGTTGTTATTTCTATTTTATTATTTTTCCTCTTATTTTATTAATGCGATTCTTACTTTTCACTTATTTAGCGTTGTTATCTCTATTTTATCATAGTTTATCTTATTTCATTGTTGCGATTCTTATTTTTGACTTATTCAGCCTTGTTATTTTCATTTTATTATTGTTCCTGTAATTTTAATAATGCAATTCTTACTTTTAACTTATTTAGCGTTGTTATAGCTATTTGATTATTGTTCCTTTATTTTAGTAATGCCATTCTTACTTTTCACATACTTAGCGTTGTTATTTCCATTTTATTATTGTTTCTCTTATTTTAGTAATGCCATTCTTTTAACTGATTTAGCGTTTTTATTTTCATTTTATTATTGTGCCCCTTATATTAGTAATGCGATTCTTACTTTTCACTTATTTAGCGTTGTGATTTCGATTTTATTATTGTTCCTCTTACTTTAGAAATGTGATTCTTACTTTTCACTAATTTAGCGTTGTTATTTCCAATTCAGTACTGATCTACTTATTTTAGTAATGCGATTCTTACTTTTCACTTATTTAACGTTGTTATTTCCAATTTAGTACTGTTCAACTTATTTTAGTAATGCGATTCTTACTTTTCAGTTATTAAGCGTTGTTATTTCTATTTTATTATTTTTCTTCTTATTTTAGTAATGCGATTCTTACTTTTACCTTATTTAGCGTTGTTATTTCAATCTTATTATTGTGCCTCTTATCTTAATGATGCGATTCTTACTTTTCACTTACTTAGCGTTGTAATTTCTATTTCATTATTGTACCTCTTATTTTAGTAATACGATTCTTACTTTTCATTTACTTCGCGTTGTAATTTCTATTTTATTATTGTTCCTCTTGTTTTAGTAGTGCGATTCTTACTTTTCACTTATTTAGCGTTGTTATTTCCATTTTATTATTGTTCCTCTTATTTTAGCAATGCAATTCTTACTTTTAATATATTTAGCATTGTTATTTCTATTCAATTATTGTTCCTCTTATTGTAGTGATGCGATTCTTACTTTTCACTTATTTAGTGTTGTTATTTTTATTTTATTATTGTGCTTCTTATTTTAGTGATCCGTTCTTACTTTTACCTTATTTAGCGTTGTTATTTCTATTTCATCACTGTTTCTCTGATTTTAGTAATGCGATTCTTACTTTTCACTTATTTAGCGCTGTTATTTCTATTTGTTATTGTTCCTTATATTTGAGTGATGCGATTCTTACTTTTCAATGAATTAGCATTGTTTTTTTCCATTGTATTATTTTTCCTCTTATTTTAATGATGCGATTCTTACTTTTCACCTTTTTAGCGTTGTTATTTCCGTTTTATTATTGTTCCTCTTATTTTAATAATGCGATTCTTACTTTTCACTTACCGTTGTTATTTCTATTTTATTATTGTTCCTCTTATTTTAGTAATGCGATTCTTACTTTTTACTAATTAACCGTTGTTATTTCCATTTTCTTGTGGTTCCTCTTATTTTATCAATGTGATTCGTACTTTTCATATATTTTGCGTTGTTATTTCTATTTTATTATTGTTCCCTATATTTTAATAATGCGATTCTTACTTTTACACTTATTTAGCTTTGTTACTTCTATGTTATTATTGTTCCCTATATTTTAGTAATGCAATTCTTACTTTTCACTTATTTACCATTGCTATTTCTATTTTATTATTGTTCCTCTGTTTTAATAATGCAATTCTTACCTTTTCCTTATTTAGCATTGTTATTTCTATTTTCTTATTGTTCCCCTCATTTTTGTAATGCGATTCTTACTTTGCACTTATTTAGCGTTTCTATTTAAATTTTATTATTGTTCCTCTTATTTCAATAATGCGACTCTTACTTTTCACTTATTTTGCGTTGTTATTTCCATTTTATTATTGTTTCTTTTTATTTTATTCATGCGATTCTTACTTTTCACTTATTCAGCGTTGTTATTTCCATTTAATTACTGTTCCTCTTATTTTAGTAATGCGATTTTCACTTTTAGCTTATTTAGCGTTGCTATTTCAATTTTCTTATTGTTCCTCTTATTTAAGTGATGCGGTTCTTACTTTTCACTTATTTAGCGTTGTTATTTACATTTTAGTATTGTTCTTCTCATTTTAGTAATGCGATTCTTACTTTTCAATTAATTAGCGGTGTTATTTCTATTTCATCATTGTTCCTCTTATTTTAGTAATGCGATTCTTACTTTTCACTTATTTAGCGTTGTTATTTCTATTTTATTATGGTTTCTATATGTTAATGATACGATTCTTACTTTTAAATTATTTAGGATTGTTTTGATCAATTTTATTATTGTTCCTTTTATTTTAGTAATGCAATTCTTACTTTTCACTTATTTAGCGTTGTTATTTACATTTTAGTATTGTTTCTCTTATTTTAGTAATGTGATTCTTACTTTTCACTTATTTAGCATTGCTATTTAAATTTTATTATTGTTCCTCTTATTTTAGTAATGCGATTCTTACTGTTCAGTTATTTAGCGTAGTTATTTCCATTTTATTATTGTTCCTCTTGTTTTAGTAATGCAATTCTTACTTTTAATTTATTAAGCCTTGTTATTTCCATTTTATTATGTTTTCTCTTATTTTAGTAATGCGATTCTTACTTTTCACTTATTTAGGGTTGTTATTTCCAATTTAGTACTGTTCAACTTATTTTAGTAATGCAATTCTTACTTTTCAGTTATAAAGTGTTGTTATTTCTATTTTATTATTTTTCCTCTTATTTTAGTAATGTGATTCTTACTTTTACCTTATTTAGCGTTGTTATTTCTATTTTATTATTTTTCCTCTTATTTTATTAATGCGATTCTTACTTTTCACTTATTTAGCGTTGTTATCTCTATTTTATCATAGTTTATCTTATTTCATTGTTGCGATTCTTACTTTTGACTTATTCAGCCTTGTTATTTTCATTTTATTATTGTTCCTGTAATTTTAATAATGAAATTCTTACTTTTAACTTATTTAGCGTTGTTATAGCTATTTGATTATTGTTCCTTTATTTTAGTAATGCCATTCTTACTTTTCACATACTTAGCGTTGTTATTTCCATTTTATTATTGTTTCTCTTATTTTAGTAATGCCATTCTTTTAACTGATTTAGCGTTTTTATTTTCATTTTATTATTGTGCCCCTTATATTAGTAATGCGATTCTTACTTTTCACTTATTTAGCGTTGTGATTTCGATTTTATTATTGTTCCTCTTACTTTAGAAATGTGATTCTTACTTTTCACTAATTTAGCGTTGTTATTTCCAATTCAGTACTGATCTACTTATTTTAGTAATGCGATTCTTACTTTTCACTTATTTAACGTTGTTATTTCCAATTTAGTACTGTTCAACTTATTTTAGTAATGCGATTCTTACTTTTCAGTTATTAAGCGTTGTTATTTCTATTTTATTATTTTTCTTCTTATTTTAGTAATGCGATTCTTACTTTTACCTTATTTAGCGTTGTTATTTCAATCTTATTATTGTGCCTCTTATCTTAATGATGCGATTCTTACTTTTAACTTACTTAGCGTTGTAATTTCTATTTCATTATTGTACCTCTTATTTTAGTAATACGATTCTTACTTTTCATTTACTTCGCGTTGTAATTTCTATTTTATTATTGTTCCTCTTATTTTAGTAGTGCGATTCTTACTTTTCACTTATTTAGCGTTGTTATTTCCATTTTATTATTGTTCCTCTTATTTTAGCAATGCAATTCTTACTTTTAATATATTTAGCATTGTTATTTCTATTCAATTATTGTTCCTCTTATTGTAGTGATGCGATTCTTACTTTTCACTTATTTAGTGTTGTTATTTTAATTTTATTATTGTGCTTCTTATTTTAGTGATCCGTTCTTACTTTTACCTTATTTAGCGTTGTTATTTCTATTTCATCACTGTTTCTCTGATTTTAGTAATGCGATTCTTACTTTTCACTTATTTAGCGCTGTTATTTCTATTTGTTATTGTTCCTTATATTTGAGTGATGCGATTCTTACTTTTCAATGAATTAGCATTGTTTTTTTCCATTGTATTATTTTTCCTCTTATTTTAATGATGCGATTCTTACTTTTCACCTTTTTAGCGTTGTTATTTCCGTTTTATTATTGTTCCTCTTATTTTAATAATGCGATTCTTACTTTTCACTTACCGTTGTTATTTCTATTTTATTATTGTTCCTCTTATTTTAGTAATGCGATTCTTACTTTTTACTAATTAACCGTTGTTATTTCCATTTTCTTGTGGTTCCTCTTATTTTATCAATGTGATTCGTACTTTTCATATATTTTGCGTTGTTATTTCTATTTTATTATTGTTCCCTATATTTTAATAATGCGATTCTTACTTTTACACTTATTTAGCTTTGTTACTTCTATGTTATTATTGTTCCCTATATTTTAGTAATGCAATTCTTACTTTTCACTTATTTACCATTGCTATTTCTATTTTATTATTGTTCCTCTGTTTTAATAATGCAATTCTTACCTTTTCCTTATTTAGCATTGTTATTTCTATTTTCTTATTGTTCCCCTCATTTTTGTAATGCGATTCTTACTTTGCACTTATTTAGCGTTTCTATTTAAATTTTATTATTGTTCCTCTTATTTCAATAATGCGACTCTTACTTTTCACTTATTTTGCGTTGTTATTTCCATTTTATTATTGTTTCTTTTTATTTTATTCATGCGATTCTTACTTTTCACTTATTCAGCGTTGTTATTTCCATTTAATTACTGTTCCTCTTATTTTAGTAATGCGATTTTCACTTTTAGCTTATTTAGCGTTGCTATTTCAATTTTCTTATTGTTCCTCTTATTTAAGTGATGCGGTTCTTACTTTTCACTTATTTAGCGTTGTTATTTACATTTTAGTATTGTTCTTCTCATTTTAGTAATGCGATTCTTACTTTTCAATTAATTAGCGGTGTTATTTCTATTTCATCATTGTTCCTCTTATTTTAGTAATGCGATTCTTACTTTTCACTTATTTAGCGTTGTTATTTCTATTTTATTATGGTTCCCTATATGTTAATGATACGATTCTTACTTTTAAATTATTTAGGATTGTTTTGATCAATTTTATTATTGTTCCTTTTATTTTAGTAATGCAATTCTTACTTTTCACTTATTTAGCGTTGTTATTTACATTTTAGTATTGTTCCTCTTATTTTAGTAATGCGATTCTTACTTTTCACTTATTTAGCATTGTTATTTCTATTTTATTATTGTTCCTATAATTTGAGTAATGCGATTCTTACTTTTCACTTATTTAGCGTTGCTATTTAAATTTTCTTGTTGTTTTTCTTATTATAGTAATACGGTTATTACTGTTCACTTATTAAGCGTTGTTATTTCCATTTTATTATTGTACCTTTTATTCTAGTAAGGCGATTCTTACTGTTCACTTCTTACCCGTTGTTATTTCTATTGAATTATTGTTCCTCTTATTTAAGTGATGCCATTTTTGTTTTTTACTTATTTAGCGTTGTTATTTCTATTTTATTATTGTTCCCTATATTTTAGTAATGTAATTCTTACTTTTCACTTATTTACCATTGTTATTTCTATTTTATTATTGTTCCTCTTATTTTAATAATGCGATTCTTACTTTTCACTTAGCGTTGTCATTTCTATTTTTTATTGTTCCTCTTATTTAAGTAATGCGATTCTTACTTTTCACTTATTTGGCATTGTTATTTCTTTTTTATTATTGTTCCTCTTATTTTAGTAATGAGATTCTTACTTTTTACTTATTTAGCGTTGCTATTTAAAGTTTCTTATTGTTTCTCTTATTATAGTAATGCGGTTCTTACTTTTCACTTATTTAGCGTTGTTATTTCTATTTTATTATTGTTCCTTCTATTTTTGTAATGCGATTCTTACTTTTCACTTGTTACCCGTTGTTATTTCCAATTTTATTATTGTTCCTCTTATTTTAATAATGCGATTCTTACTTTTCACTTAGCGTTGTTATTTCTATTTTTTATTGTTCCTCTTATTTAAGTAATGCGATTCTTACTTTTCACTTATTTGGCATTGTTATTTCTTTTTTATTATTGTTCCTCTTATTTTAGTAATGAGATTCTTACTTTTTACTTATTTAGCGTTGCTATTTAAAGTTTCTTATTGTTTCTCTTATTATAGTAATGCGGTTCTTACTTTTCACTTATTTAGCGTTGTTATTTCTATTTTATTATTGTTCCTTCTATTTTTGTAATGCGATTCTTACTTTTCACTTGTTACCCGTTGTTATTTCCAATTTTATTATTGTTCCTCTTATTTTAATAATGCGATTCTTACTTTTCACTTATTTTCCATAGTTATTTCTATTTTATTATTGTTCCCTATATTTAAATAATGCGATTCTTACTTTTCACTTATTCAGCGTTGTTATTTCTATTTTATTATTGTTCCCTATATTTTATTAATGCGATTCTTACTTTTCACTTATTTACCATTGTTATTTCCATTTTATTATTGTTCCTCTTATTTTAATAATGCGATTCTTACTTTTCACTTATTTTCCATAGTTATTTCTATTTTATTATTGTTCCCTATATTTAAATAATGCGATTCTTACTTTTCACTTATTCAGCGTTGTTATTTCTATTTTATTATTGTTCCCTATATTTTAGTAATGCGATTCTTACTTTTCACTTATTTACCATTGTTATTTCCATTTTATTATTGTTCCTCTTATTTTAATAATGCGATTCTTACTTTACACTTAGATTTTTTATTTCTATTTTATTATTGTTCCTCTTATTTTGGTAATGCGATTCTTACTTTTTACTTATTTGGCTTTGTTATTTACATTTTCTTATTGTTCCTCTTATTTTAGTGATGCGATTTTTACTTTTCACTTTTTTACTATTGTTATTTCTATTTTATGATTGTTCCTCTTTTTTAATAATGCAATCCTTACTTTCTACTTATTTACCATTGATATTTCTATTTTATTATTGTTCCTCTTATTTTAATAATGCGATTCTTACTTTTCACTTAGCGTTGTTATTTCTATTTTTTATTGTTCCTCTTATTTAAGTAATGCGATTCTTACTTTTCACTTATTTGGCATTGTTATTTCTTTTTTATTATTGTTCCTCTTATTTTAGTAATGAGATTCTTACTTTTTACTTATTTAGCGTTGCTATTTAAAGTTTCTTATTGTTTCTCTTATTATAGTAATGCGGTTCTTACTTTTCACTTATTTAGCGTTGTTATTTCTATTTTATTATTGTTCCTTCTATTTTTGTAATGCGATTCTTACTTTTCACTTATTTACCATTGTTATTTCCATTTTATTATTGTTCCTCTTATTTTAATAATGCGATTCTTACTTTTCACTTATTTTCCATAGTTATTTCTATTTTATTATTGTTCCCTATATTTAAATAATGCGATTCTTACTTTTCACTTATTCAGCGTTGTTATTTCTATTTTATTATTGTTCCCTATATTTTAGTAATGCGATTCTTACTTTTCACTTATTTACCATTGTTATTTCCATTTTATTATTGTTCCTCTTATTTTAATAATGCGATTCTTACTTTACACTTAGATTTTTTATTTCTATTTTATTATTGTTCCTCTTATTTTGGTAATGCGATTATTACTTTTTACTTATTTGGCTTTGTTATTTACATTTTCTTATTGTTCCTCTTATTTTAGTGATGCGATTTTTACTTTTCACTTTTTTACTATTGTTATTTCCATTTTATGATTGTTCCTCTTTTTTGATAATGCAATCCTTACTTTCTACTTATTTAGCATTGTTATTTCTATTTTATTATTGTTCCTCTTATTTTTGTTATGCGATTCTTACTTTTCACTTATTTAGCGGTCTATTTCAATTTCATTATTGTTCCTCTTATTTGAGTCATGCGATTCTTACTTTTAGCTTATTAAGCGTTGTTATTTCCATTTTATCATTGTTCCTTTTATTTTAGTACTGAGATTCTTATTTTTCACTTATTTAGCGTTGTTATTTCCATTGTATTATTGTTATTCTTATTTTAGTAATGCGATTCTTACATTTCATATATTTAGCGTTGTTATTTCTATTTTATTATGGTTTCCTATATGTTAATGATACGATTCTTACTTTTCAATTATTTAGCATTGTTTTGATCAATTTTATTGTTGTTCCTCTTTTTTTAATAATGTGGTTCTTTCTTTTCAGTTATTTAGCGTTGTTATTTATATTTTATTGTTGTTCTTATTATTTTAGTGATGCAATTCTTACTTTTCACTTATTAAGTGTTGCTATTTCCATTTTATCACTATTTTTCTTATTTTAATAATGCGATTTTACTTTTAACTGATTTAGCGTTGTTATTTCTATTTTATCATGTTCTCTCTTATTTTAGTAATGCGATTCTTACTTTTCGCTTATTTAGCGTTGCTATTTAAATTTTCTCATTGTTCTTCTTATTTTAGTGATGCGGTTCTTACTTTTCACTTATTAAGCGTTGTTATTTCCATTGTATTATTGTTCCTTTTATTTTAGTGATGCGATTCTTACTTTTCACTTTTTTAGCGTTGTTATTTCCATTGTATTATTGTTCCTTTTATTTTAGTGATGCGATTCTTACTTTTCACTTATTTAGCGTTGTTATTTACATTTTAGTATTGTTCTTCTTATTTTTAGTAATGCGATTCTTACTTTTAACTTATTTAGCGTTGTTATTTACATTATATTATTGTCTCTCTTATTTTAGTAATGCGATTCTTACTTTTAACTTATCTAGCGTTGTTATTTCTATTTTATGATTGTTCTTTATATTTTATTAATGCGATTCTTACTTTTCACTTATTTAGCGTTGTTATTTCCATTTCATTAATGTTCCTCTTATTTTCATAATTCGATTCTTACTTTTCACTTATTCAGTGTTGTTATTTCCATTATATTATTGTTTACCTTATTTTAGTAATGCGATTCTTGTTTTTCACTTATTTAGCGTTGCTATCTCTATTTTCTTATTGCTCATCTTATTTTAGTAATGCGATTCTTGTTTTTCACTTATTTAGCGTTGTTATTTTCATCATATTATTGTTCCTCCTATTTTAGTAATGCGATTCTTTCTTTTTACTTATTTAGTGTGTTTACTTCATATATATTATTGCTCTGTATATTATAGTAATGAGATTCATTCTTTTCACTTATTTAGTGTAGTTTAATCCTATTATATGATTGTTCCCTCTACTTTAGTAATGCGATTATTTCTTCTCGCTTATTCAGTGTAGTTATTTCAATTATATGACTGTATTTTCTATTTTATTAATGAGATCTATTTATTTTCACTTATTTTGTGTAGTTAATTCTATTATATTATCGTTCCTTGTATTGTAGTAATGCGATTCATTCTTTTCACTCATTTAGCGTCGTTATTTCTATTGAATTATTGTTCGACCTGTTTTTGTAATGCGATTCTTTTCTTTTTTTTACTTATTTAGCGTAGTTATTTACATCATAGTATTGTTTCCTTTATTTTTGTAATGTGATTCTTTCGTTTCACTTATTTAGTGTCACTTATCCCATGATATTATTGTTCCATCTATTTCAGTAATGCGATTCTTTCTTTTCACTTATTCAGTGTAGTTATTTCTATTATATTATTGTTTCTATTTTAGTAATTTTATACATTGTTTTCACTTTTTAGTGTAGTTCTTTCCATCATATAATTCTTCCCTATATTTTAGTCATGAAATCTATTCTTTTCACTTTTTTACTGTAGTCATTTCTATTATATTATTGTTCCCTTTATTTTAGTAATGCGATTCTTACTTTTCACTTTTTAGCGTTGTTATTTCCATTATACTATTGTTCCTTCTATTGTAGTAATGTGATTCTTTCTTTTCACTTATTTATTGTAGTTATTTCTATCATATCATTGTTTCCTCTATTTTAGTGATGAGATCCATTCATGTTTTCTTATTTAATACGGTTACTTCTATTACATTATTGTTGCGTATATTTTAGTAATGAGATCAATTATTTTTCACTCATTTAGTAATGCGATTCTTTCTTTTAACTTATTTTGTGTAGTTATTTCTACTTTTAAACTGGCATAATTGCTTTAGTTATGTACGTAGACAATATTCAAATATGAAGCATTCTATGATACTTAACCAACGCTACCCATTACATTGTGGTATGCTAGGCACAACGGGAAAAGGTAAAACAGGTTGCTGACACATCAAGCCACTGCTTTTCTTTTCCCACTTGTTTTGCTTTACTCTTGCCTTTTCTTTCCTTTCCTTTCTTTTCACTTGTAAAAATAAAATGGAAACGGGAATCACATATAACAATTGTCTACAACGACGTCCGCAAAAGAAAAAAAATAAGGTAACGTGACCAATGCGCAATAAGAATAAGCATCTAATGTTTATTAACCAATCAGAACTTTTTCTGCTAGATTTAACAGCAACCAAACTCTAGGAGCCGATCGGCTGAGATAAAAGAAACACTTTGTTCACTAAAAGTCAAGCAAACAAAACAAAGGAGATATGAGATCATCAATATCATCACTGACCGATGTGGTCCCCATTGAGATAGTTACATGGACGGCGGCGCCGGGGGAGGGGGGGGGGGCTCAAGCCCCCCCCCCCCAACACACCTTTTGACTTGGCCCCCCCCCCACTTTACGGTCATAAATAATGAAGTTATATATGCATGTGTTTAACCGGGTTCCCCACTTTTTAGGAGAGCCCCCCCACACACACACACACTTTTATAACTGTCCCGCCGGTCCTGAGTTACACACACTTACGGCAACAATGTAACTTTACACCTTCAAAATAATGCATACCCTACGTAGGAACTTACAGCAATTAACAGCCCAACAGAATGATGAGATGAATCTTCACCACTTAATAAAACTGAAAGGTAAACGTTACTATTAGCGACTTTAAAGAAATTACAGTTGGGAAATTTGTCAAAAACTATTTTAGATTGCTTACTCATGTGTAACGTGTTTGCGTTAAAACGAATGTAATATTTAATATTTAATATAAAATATAAACATGTAAATTGACCGTAAATATTGGTCGTAAGTAAGTAATCACGTGTCAGCCATGTTATTTGTTCCGGAAGTAGGGTATATGTTTATGTTTATTTAGGCATAAAAGTAGTAAAAAGAGTTCATACGGAGAGAGGAAAGGTGACCGCTTTCTCTACCCCCCTCTCTCACTCCTTCCCCCCGTCTCTGTCTCTCTCTTTCTTTGTCTCTTTCTCTCTATTCATTCATTAACAGATAAGTTTATCAATTTCGAATGAAATCAAAGTAGAATAAATAATAGTGGTAGGTGTTGTGACCCAACGGGTCACGGGTACGTCTAGTATACCATAAAAACAGTGAAACCAGACAAATCAAATCGAAACAAAATTGTTTAACATTAGCTGCGAGACAAAACCGTCCCCACGTTTTCCACTCAACATGCGCGCCATTCCTTTTTTTATATTTCTTTTTACAACCACGAGTTTTATTACTCATCTAAAAGAGAGAGGAAAAAAAAAACGCTATGGCTATTTTTGGTAATGCTATGATTCCACTGCGCAACAGCAACGAGAGCAATACAGATCGATACGTTTGATCTACAAGATCCGGGTCACTATAGAAGTACACACGAACACGTGCGACTGCGCGTACACAGGCGCAGGCGCGTTACACATATATGCACATATATATTTTTTAAAATAGTTGTTTTAGCTAATTCAAAAAAAAAAATTTCATACCAAAAGTTTCTTTACAATTATTTCAAAGCTAGTTTATTCTAGAACCCATATTATAGTTAAACAAGATTCTAATTCATCACTTTTTTTCTGCGGACGAAAGGCCAAAAAATAAAATTAAAATTAATTGAAAACTTCTCATCAGAAATTCATGAAAACTAATCCCAATAGGATAATAGACAACTTATTGTTATATTTTAACTTTATATCTTTTTTTACTTTTTTTTTTCTTTACAAAATCCTTCTTATCCATTGTTGTTATAAGCCGAGAAGCTGTATCGTTTTCAAGCTGTTATGTTTTTTTTTACAATAACATACATACGCATACGTATAAACTGAAAACCCGTTAAAAATGTGAGTTTCAATGGAGAATATTTCAAGATATTATTTTAGTAGAGGTTATTACCTTAGTGATACCATTGGAGCACAGGGAGGAGCGGGTGCTAGTGTAATTGCAAGAGTTAGGAGTAGATTAAGTGAGTCCAGAGAACTTCCGCCATTACGAAAAGGCATATCGTTATTACTGTCGACCAAGTGAAGAGTTGCTCAGGCATGTGTACACAGTGTGATGATGCATGGAAGTGAAACCTGCCCAGTTTGGGTTAAGGACATGCGTTGCATCAAGAGAAATGATATGAGAATGATACGATGGATGTTTAATGTGATCTTGAAGACAGACTTAGATCTGAGGCATCAGAGAAGGTTAAATCTGGACAGTATAGGGAGATGTGTGCAGAACAGGAGACTTCGTTGGTATGGTCATGTAGAAAGAATGGATGAGAATATTTGGGCTCGTAGATGTAGAACAGTTGATGTAGTATGATCAGTTGGCACGGGTAAGCTAAAAGGAAACATGTGAGGAAGTGTTAATGACGGACTTGACAGAAATATGAGTCTAAAACGAAAACCGAGAAGAGGAAGAGAATGCTGATGTTTGGGCTTTTATATTACGCATGAAATTCGGAGGTGAATATTTTTACGCCTTTGGTTGTCTGAAAAAAGCTACTGATTGGAGATTGTGTGCATACTTTAAACATCATGTTCAGTTCAATATGAGTGTTTTTTCTAAATTTTAGTTAATTTCAAATGTAGGGTGTCCTGCGTATGACCGTAAACTACCTCCGGTGGTGAAGCCCTAATTTAGAGGTTTTGAGAAGTGTGGAGTCCTCCTTTAATTGTAACTACTCTCAGTTTCCCTCCGACCAGAAGTGGTAGTACCTGCCAGTGTCCCATTTATTAGTTAAATATAATTTATAATTTACAGACCATTTCCTTGTAAAAAAAATCCGCCTACAAAAAACTACAACCCATCGCTCTCTCTCTCTCTCTCTCATATATATATATATATATATATATATATATATATATATATATATGAGAGACGGAGAGGGAAAGAATATTAGACTACATTCTGGGGACTAAGATTTTATTAATTTTACTGATCATCTTTTCAAAACAAAGACTTGGTATATTTTTACGGATCGTTTCGTTCACTGAAAAACATGTCAACCCAAGAACTTTCATATATAGACACCTCAGAAACCAAAAAGTTCTTCTTCAGAAAAAATACATAACAAGGCAGCAAACAAAAATCACAAAAACCAAACAACTCACATTGATTACATTTTATACAGAGGAAAGACATATGAATCGCTACCAAAAAGTGCAGCCATCTTATTTTATGAAATAAAGCCATGAAAAAATACGCACAATATTGCCCAAGAGAAACTGCTAGAAGAGTTAATAGTTAATTGGTTGAAAGTTCACAAAATAATTATAATAATTGTTTTTCAATATAGAAATAATTATTATTACATAAGATATGTAATTTAGAGTTAAATAGAAAAAAGAATATTTTAAAGTATAGAGATACGAAACCACATGTAATTAAGGAAAGTTAAGCATGAAAATTCAGGGTTTAATGGATCTATTAAAGTCTTAGTTAAAGGGAAAACATATGAATTACCAAAACAACAGGCTAATATCTCATGGTTGATGCCTTATGGCCTTTTAAAGTACGTTTTCACCAAAAAATATATATATATATATATATATATATATATATATATATATATATATATATCAACAAATGGCTTACAAAGGTTGAAAACAAAAGAATACTTGTTCTGAGGATAAGCGTCTTTGCAAAACAAAAGGGGTTCAGAGAACGTCCGAAAAGCAATCAAGGCTTTGGTAAATACAAAAGTCGTCAGGATGAGTTTTAAGTAGCACCGCTACGGATAGGCAAACACGTGTCCGAATGTTCAAGGAGACATGAACTCCATGAAAAGGGACTCAAAATACAACAAGACAATAAAAGGAAGGAGGCAATTAGCTGAGCTATGTGGAACGTTTCGTCGACAATTAAGTGCTATAAAATATTCACAGGACAGAACAGCCGTGACTAAGATGTTCATTACTCAACTGAAGATCAATTAAATTTTCGTCTTTATACATCTTCGAGAGTTTCTTAAGTGGATCCAAAATAATAACTTCATAATTTCAAACAGGCGTTTCTGATTGGCTCAAAAATATATATCTGCATTTATTGATCCAATCGGAAATTTGTGCTGGGCCATATGCGCACAAACGATTTTAGGCACTTTTATTGTTTTACCTTAAAGGGTAAACTTCCACCTTTACAATATAAACCGTTACCCCCTTCCCTGTATCAACTCAGATACCGTCATATACCCGTTCGGGCCTCCGCTATCCTTGTGGACTGATATGCCGTCGCCACTATTGTGTCGCTGGCCGTAACGGTGACAGCAATCGATGATCTCGGCGTCCTTGTCAGTGGGATCTTACTCTAATCCCCACTCTGTAATTTGTCTAGTAGTAAAATATGTCTCACAGCTTTCCTAAAGGTAGTGACTGAACGGGGTAGTTTATAAGTGGAACATTATAAGAAAAACAATGAAAGTCAACAGAGTCCACTCAACATCAAAGAAACACAACAAAGCTCTTGTCTTGTATTTCTAGTAAAATATATTCTCGTATTTACAAGAAGCTTGAATGAGAGGGTAATGTCTGTGCTTTTAGATGCTAGGTGAAAAGTTTCAATTAGCTTCCTTCTGTAGTGGAAGTTAACGACATGGCAGTCGTCTGTTCCGGCTAGCGACAGTAACATGCAAAGAGAAGGGGGTAGAGGCTCGATGACTTGGCTGACTGTCTCTGAGCTCAAACTCTGTCTAACTCTCAAAATCTGAAAATCCCCCACAAAAACGGACTAAAACTGATAAATTTACTCTGTGCATTTACTTTTATGCACAAGCATGGTCACTCAGCTACACACAGGAAAAATCCTTACGTCATTACCAATACGTACTCCGATTGACTACTCTCCAGCCTCGGTTCCATAAGTAAAACAAATGTCTGATTTTTATGAATCATTGGGCATAAGTTGTAGGATGTTACATAAGTGTAGCAATAGAGACGAAAACGAACTCTTACCAGCTTCAAAGCGAATTAGATGTTTTGCGTGTAGGACAACCGTTTCCAGATAGAAAATAACGTGTATTCATAAGGGCAGAATTTTATAATTGGAACTAATTTACATGCGTGAGCAACTAATTTTTATGTTTAGAGACTAAGTGACTTTAAAAAGACAGATTTAAAAAAAGACTGCGAGTCGGGGTTTGACAGCTGAGAGGAAGTGTTAGGGTTGGAAATTTTGTCAGTGCTAATGCGGTGTTGGACGAACAAGAGTTATTTCCGGAGTTTGGACCTTCATTGTGACCTTATTGCGACTACAGGCAATTTACATACATCATTCACTCTTACAACAAAGTCAGTTTAATGTGGGGGAGAAACGCCTTTAGACAGCTAGGGTTATTTTTTAAATTCCGTCTCTTCCGCACCCGCCATTTGTGATAGGTTCCGAAAGAGATGGAATCAAATATGGACACATATACTACACATTCATCGGAGTTCCTTTCATTAGCCCTTTTGTTAGGGAATAATTGTAGTTTATGTGTATGTAGGAAAATGTTTGTGCTGTTTATATTTGTAAGTAAATATATAGTTACCGCCGATGAAAGAGACAAATTTCCTAGAAAAAAAGACGAACTGACGTCATCTATCGATAGTTGTAGACTGCAGTGCTCACTGCTGACTTTTTGTCTTGATGGCCTCTTGATAGTCTGCCCATTTCTTTTATTGACTATCTGTTTAGTTTTGTTTTTTGTTTTTTAGTCCTTTTCATCTAACCACTTTCTTGGTGTATTTAATCATTTTTATCTGTATCTATCTCATTCCGAATTCAATTGTTCAACTACTGTTATGTCTATCTGATGTCGGTTAGATAAAACCAAGTAAACTTCAAACCGCCATTTTAATTTAGCATGCTATTATCACTAAGCCAAGTATCAGTCATGTAGAGAGGGGAAGGGGGAAACCTTTCTAAAACAAATTGAAAATGAAAGCAAATCAAAATGTATTATTATGAGAAACATTATATATATATATACATATATATACAGGGCTTTACGCGCTCCACTACTTTTGGAGCTGCTCCCGCTCCTGCTCCAAAGCCAAAATTGGAGCTGGCTCCCCATTTTCAAAAAGGAGCCGCTCCTGCTCCAACTCCTATAACAAAGGAGCGGCTCTTTTAAAGCGCTTCATAATAAAAAATATACCTTCTTTCATAAACGTTCTATTCTGCCAAATGAGTGGTCGAAGGATAGGGGTGGGCGTCAAAGGATCTCGTCAATATGGGTTGAGATGTCACTTTAAGTGTAAGACCGTAAGATAATATTTGACAAAATCTCGCTAATATTATGAGAGTTATAAGAGAACATGTCGGACGAAATTTTCGTTTCCTGAGAACAAGAAAACAATTTTGCTTTTTTAAATACATAGAAATTTTCTAAGAATTTAAAACCAGTTTAAATGACTTTCTACTCGATAGTTTATAAATTCCTTTCAAGTTTTGCACACACACGAAGTAATTGATGTTTTGTCAATTAAAATGGCTGACTTGTTTACGAAGAAATCTAAATGAATTATGATGGATTTAATCTCGTAACTTGATTACGAACCGACTTGAAATAATAACATTATTTAGACAACGATTTTTTACATGGGGAGAATGGGGGGGGGTTGTTAACTATTCTGTACTTTCACGTAACAATTTAATAAACAGAAAATATCGTAAAAATTGAATTTAACTTGAAAATTTTATGTAAAAAAAACCCCGGTCCAAACCTTTAATTTCGTAGCGTAATTACGAACCGGATTGAAATAACATTATTTAGAAAGCCATTCTTAACATGGAGTGAGGGGGGCTTTGTTAACTATTCTGTACTTTCACCTGACAATTTAATAAACAAAAGATATCGTAAAATTTTAATTTAACTTGAAAATATTATCTAAAAAATAGCCCGGTTCGTAAACTGCACAAGTACCAAAAAAATAATATAAAAAATATTCTTCACTGGGGAGGAGGTAGCCCAGTATTTAGAAGTATATCTCCTGTAAAAACGGTTCTAAAATCCATTTTCAATCGATATTTATTCGATAATTGCCGAATTTTCCTACTTGGCCGAAATTGCTGAGTTTTCCTTTGACGAGTTTTCCTTTGACGAGTTTTCCTTTGACGAGTTTTCCTAAATTGTGTATTATACATACATACTTCTATCCAGTCAAGCAGACTATCTAGTCTAAGAGAAGAAAAACAACATAACTTTCACTAATACACTTAGGAACGGTATGAATCCACATGTACCCCCCCCCCCAAGTTATATGAATTAAATAGTAGGATAGACTGTACTCTGAAACCTTGATTGAGCAACTTACCTCCCCTATCTAGAGTGCTAATTTTCGGAGTTTTTATTCAACAGAAAGATAGCAGTGTACTTTTTAAAAGGGCCTTAGTAATTATCTCAGGTCAGCTAGTAAACATTTTGAATTCTCTCTCTCGCCCCCTCCCGACCTGCACTCAGACGGTGTCAAAATCGTTCGTACCCCTAACTCAAATGTTTAATCTTTCCAAAGTAATAGAACGCTCAAGTCAATGACGCCTTTGATCTGTCTCATCGCTTGATAGCAAGTCGACGGGGTTGGGGGGATAACAAATAAAACAATAAAAAAAAAAGATTGTTAAAAACATTACAATTAAATCGGCTTACGCCTGAGCCCCCTCCCTCTCTCTACCAGAGATATAAGTTTAAAAAATAATTCAGAGTAAACTCTGAGACTTTCTTTACCTTTCCTTTATATTGCTGAATAAAAAACTAATGTTTAAAAAAAAATCAAAATATTTTGGAGCGAGGAGCGCGGAGCGATAAAACCACCGCTCTTTAGTCCACAAATGGAGTTGCTCCCGCTCAACTCCCGCTGAATATAAAATGAGCCCAGCTCTTTCGCTCCAGCAAAAAGGAGCGTGCTCCTGGAGCGCGCTCCTTTTTGGAGGGCTCCGTAAAGCCCTGTATATATATATATATATATATATATATATATATATATATATATATATATATATATATATATATTCTCCTGAGTCGGAATTGCTTGACTCCAATGGCAAGTAGTAATACAAGACGACTGGAAACAATGCCGAGATTAGCAGAGAGCAGATACAGCACCTGGTATTCCTAAATGGTCACCCATTTAGTACTGGCCAGGCTCGACGCCGCTTAACTTCGGTAATCTAACGGGAACCGGTGTGTCAACGTGATTGTGCCGTATACAGTTGTTGGGGATTGCGCAACCCTTGCAATTACAAATTCACGCGCGGGTAGCCCCTGGCGGGGCACTCATACGTCGAAATCGACGAGAGAGTCCATCATATATATATATATATATATATATATATAAGTGACTTGGTGACTGAGTTTAAATCTTTAGACCCGCAGTAATTCATATTTCCTATACTGATGATTGCATAAAGGATGAAACACTAGTGTCTGTAAGTAAAAATGATTAATATTTATTAAAATATTGTTATCGCACCCTTAAAGACAAGGATGGGTCTCTGGTTAATTCATAAACAGGCAGTCATACTAAGGCGCTAAGCAACGTTCCTTGCCCCTAGCAAGTTGAACACTCTCTGACTGCTTGCTTTACATGTCCACCGATTTGACATTTATAGATTTTAAATTCCCTTCTTTCCGTTTTGATTAATGGTGGCCTAGGGGTAAAGGCTCAGTTTACGAAGTCGAAGGTGACTTTGTGACTGCATTTGAATCCTTAGACAAGTAGTAATTAACATTTCCTACTCTGGTGATTCCATGAAACATTAGTGTCTATAGGTAAAAATAATTATATTTATAAAATATATGTTGTGTATGTGTATATGTTCATATATTGATATGTATAGGATACACACCAAAACTAATTAATTATTAATTTTGGAGCGCAGCTGGAAAACGTAAGGTGTTGTAATATGGGCTATATTTAGTTTAATTTAGTTTTATGCAAAAGAAGTAAAAAAAGGTGGAAGCCCTTCGTGAAAATTCAGATACCTCCGATTTTCGTGAACTTTTAACAATAAGTATTAGACGTCATTTCATAAATATTCCTCGAATTTTAGTTGCTTTTGGGTATTTTAAATAGATGGTTTTATTATAATATGGGCACCACCTACCATTTGAAAATTCAGATATTTCAGATGTGCATTGAATTAATTAGTTTAGGAGAGAACCCTGTAGATACAGATATGTATAAACATATACACATACTTAACTTTATATGGACGTAAATATATATGATAGAATTACAATAGTACATTATTAGGAGTAATAGTATAATTTCGCCTTCAGACAGATACCAGATCTCGATTAGTAATAGATAAGGCAATTTTCTTTACAGGAAAGAGGGGAAGGGAGGAGGGTAAGGCCGAGTAGGTAAAGCTAGTTTTTAGATTTTGATTGGAATATTTCTAAAAAATGCTGAATATAAAACGTATTTTTCTGTTTTTGACAAAACAGTTTTAAATTGAATAAACTTATTCATTACATATATTTAGGACATGGGGTTGTTATAAGTCATTCATTGAGATCTTAAAAGCTGTTTGACGTCATATGACGTCATTCAACTTCCAGTAGGACCTACAAACTTACATCTCGCAGATGTATATAGAATAATTCAGTAGATACAGATCGTTCCTGCAACGTTGTAAATTTGGTTTGGAGAGTTGCTTGTTCCAAACGTTTTGGCAGCGTTTAGCTAATGTCACAGGGATGACGTCACCCACTAAAATAAGTGAAGACAAGATTCGATATGACGTCATAAATAACAGAAGTATAGCGAAAATAGATACTTGACCCGAAGAATCGCTTGTGGTCCATGTGGATAGTCACCATCTCAGTGAGTAGGATTGCCGACTATCAAGATGGTTGTAGGTTCGATTCCTGGGTTGGGTACTAGTCTAGCCTTTTATTCATTTAGACGAATATATATATTGCATACACAGTTGAGTGTATGTAGTCAGAAGTAAGAACTGTGAATTTGTCCTTTTATTGAAAGAAATTATAGTGGGTATGTGTTTGTTGCCATAGTTCCTTCTTTTTTCATGAGCTGTATTTTGTTTACCTCTTCTCCAGGGGAGGTTAAACACAATATCAGTTGTGGCTTTGAAAAGTCAGTTCACTAGGATTAGCGCGCTATGGTTTACAAAAATGTCCCGGTAGGGGCGCTTCAAGCGATTAGCAATAAAACCTGGGAGGGTGAACCATACTTCAGCCCGACAGCAACAAAGTCACTGTCGGACTGATGTCAAGGACGCATCCCCGACCGCTAAGAACACACCTACTCAAGCTCTGCCAGGTAAGTATATCGTGATGATAGCCGTGCTCAGAGTGTCTAGTCGTCAGGGGTCAGAAGAGAGTGTAGGCGTCTGACTTCGTGGTTGTCTGGAAACACTGATAAGTGCATATACGTTCTTAATCTTTTTGTTCGCTTTCTTTAATATTTTGTTACTATTAAAAACAACTCGATAGCATTTTTAGTTCATTCAAAACAATGCATATTGCGACTAAATCATAAGTGGGCTACTGTGTTAGGAGCCAGATTTATAAGAGAGCAGCAGCCTTGGTGGGGAGTTGGACAGCAAGATATTTGTTGACATTACATTTAAATTTCTGCATGTTGGTACAGTCGGAATAATGGGGAGCAGAAAGGGAATTTCAAAGGCAAGGGATCCAAGCAAAGAAGCTATTAGAGTTTAATTTTTGTCCGGCATCTATGGACCTCTACAGCAAAAGGGTGGGATTTTGCTGCTAGTCGGGTCGGTCGGGTGTATTTATGTTTAGGAGGTGCAAATTCAGTAAGTTCATTGGAGCACATTCTGTGGAAGTAATTGTAAAACTAGTACAGGGCTTCAATGCTGCAGACAGAGTCTAGGGCTTGTCAAACAGTGCAGTACCTATTAGGTTAACATATTTTTTTTGTTGCGTCATGTCCAAGAGGGAGAAGCTAACTGGTTGGGGCAGCAGCCAAGATTTGATTACAATACTCCATGTGAATGGTGACTTTATAGAGATAGAAATCTCAGGTAAAAAGACAAAAACATACGAGGAGGCATTCAGAGCACTGCTGGTTCCTAGTCGGGTAGTTAGTGCATAAGTGTCACTGACTGGCGAAGAGTGTTTCTAGAACAAAATCATATAATACAATTTTGGAGTATACTTTTTTCTATCCGCACATTCAGATCGATATGAATTACAATAGATTTTTTAATAAAAAAATTTCACTTGCAATTGATTAATATATGTTACGGCACAGATGTCACTTAACAAGAAAGGGCTCGACCCAACGGGCTTCTTGATGTAGTAATGGCAAAAACGTAGTTGTCAACCGCTGGTGTACTTGTTCAATAAATTATTATAGGTGCGGTTACCTTTTCTTTTGAACAGTTGTGCTGTAGCGGCGAAGTTCACCCTTCGGTGGCCAAACTGAAAATGCTTAAAATCGTTACTGCGCACATATCTCTGCGCATACACTCGCCTGAATTAATAAAAACAAATAAAAACATTTTACGCCAATCAGATGCAGCATTTCTCTGAATTTATCAAATTTGCTGTTTTGATCCACCCCAGCTCCATAAAAAGCCAGATTTTCCCGTAAATAAATAGTTTGAGCCAAAGTCAAGGACAGATCTAACATCGTCATTTCGCTAGCTTTCATCATCTCTCTGTCGGGCGATTGGGAAAGCTAATAATGCTTTTCTCAACTCACGCATACATACAGTCATAAGTATATGCACTCTGACACTAACGCACACACATACACAACTCATGAACTCTTTCATATTGTCGTTTGTTCATCGAAAACAAATGTAGAAACTTATTAATTTTAATACTCCTAACATTTCTCACTGAACTTTCTACAGTGAAAACAAATGAACATTGAGTCTTATTAATAACTTTCAATCAAATATAATTTTTTCAATTGAGTGACGAAGTTTTGATTACAATTTTTCAGACCCATGGATAATTCACAACTCTTAAATTATCGACTCAGACTTCCTCGATATCTCAGCTAATGAATTCCCCTTGTTCTGCAAGGACGCTCAAAATATGAGCAACCATTCTATGTTTGACTATCTATGTAGACTTCCAATTTAAACATATATAAAATATCGCTTTTGTAAACTTATGCTTTTGAAGTCATTATTTTGTTTGTGTTTATCATATAACATTTCTCTAGCTCTCTCATATTTGAGTATTACCTAAACCTGTTTTCCTTAAAAGTTTCTTTCTAAAATCGGCTCTCCCCCAAAATCGACCCTAAAAACAAGAACCCTAAAAAGGGACCTTCAAAGTGCTTCTTTGTAAGATTATTTTCTCGTGATAACCAATACATAACGTAATTGTGCCAATCTAAAATTTTAAACTTTTCTATTAAATTAGTTAAAATCCTAATACAAAACCACTTCAATCACAAAAAAAGTTGAGCTTTAAGTGTCCCTAAGAGTTAATTGAAAAACAACCAAGATTAAATAAGTTAGGTTCAGATTGTAGGCTGTAGAAGACCACACAGTTGTCAATAAAGCCGAGTAGTTCAAAGTCGGAGTTACCACTTTTTTATAATGGCCGGTTATAATGAATGAGGTTAACGTGATTGGGTATCCATAACCATTATAAATAAAGTTTTCGTTGCGATCGACGATTCTTCTGACTCATTGTTTGCAACAGTTCATAGAAGAAACTATATACAACGGCATTGTCGTTTGACAGAAAATACCTTTTATTTCGTCTAATAGTAATCTTTACAAAAGGTGGGGCACTACACATCCTGGCAGATTCCAATTGTAGGCTGATGAGTTCGATTGGACCAGCCTTAGCACATCCGATTCGTTGTGCGGTCCGACTCCAACTGTTTGAAAGCGGTGAAACACTTGAAAAGAACTGGTCAAGCAAACTGTACTCATACGCCAAACCATTCTATTGGTCGATGGGCCACTTACTCAGCGTTAAATGTTGTCTATTTACACCAAGAAAAAATAGTACACCAAAACAAATGACTGCTACCCTATCAATCGTAAAATACATCTTGGAGATATGTCAAGGTCGGTCATGAATGATGCACTGGTTTCGCTGCAGCTTCCCCTTTTTAAATCATCAGATCCGATCCACCAGTATCCCAAGCATTATTGAAACGTGTGAAAATCACACTGTAGAAAGATCCATGGAAAAGTAAATAGTATAAAAGATTATAAGTTATAAAATGAGTTTTGGGATATTATTTGATACTAACTGTACTACCCGACGTTGCCCGGGATACAGTGAAATCAGTTTAGTGTTAATTAGTATTTGTTTGCACATTTTAAAGATATGCAGCTCATATTCTATTCTTCAATTTAACATGAGTTATCTTCCTTGCATATTTTTTTTTATTTTTAAGTGATTATTTAATAATGTTTCGTATTAGCAGCTGTTTGGGCCTGACTACTTTTTTTAAAAAATGAATTGTAACTATGTACGTCATTATATCACCAATAACACGGCACAACTAACAAATTGAAAATTGACTTGTTAGAAATCATGTTTGATTTGCCAGCTTAAATGCTTAGATTAAAATAATCTAACTTAGAAAATGACAAAAGATAACTTTATATGTTTGTTTATATTTTCTAATTATTATATGTCATAAATCAAATCAAATCAACAAACGCATAGGTTTTCGTTGAATTTATCGCAAAGAAGAAAAACGATACATTTTTTTTTGCTTCTCTCACTTTCAGTAATCATATCAGTGTGGGAGCAGAGTTATTTCCCTTTGAGATAATTGGCCCCTAACGCTAAAAGCGACGGTCGCATTATTTGGTACACGCGTTTCCCCACGTGATCGTAATTAAAAACGAGACTAAGCCTTTTATTGTCGCGGCCGTCAAACTGGACAGAGGTTCTATCCAACACCTAGCTTTTTAGCATGAGTTCAAACACAAATAAACATTGTTCGTAAATTTCCCTAGTGGCAAATGTATTTGTTTCTTTTTACTTTTCTTAGTTGTCATGTGGAGAGAACTAAAGAGTCCCAACACGTGTGTAACACGCATTAATGATAAAACAAGTTGTCTATTCATCTCTGCCACGTCTGTATATATATATATATATATATATATATATATATATATATATATATATATATATATATATATATATATATATATATATATACTAGCGGGACCTGTCGCCTGGCGTTGCCGTGAGAAATATAAAAGAATGAATTAGAATTTTTCAACATTCGACAGAACGCAAATAGGTCACATCGGACAATTGTAATATTCGGTTTAAAATTGTTGAAAGGGGGGGGGGTAGGAGAAAAACAAGAAAAATTACTACATAATAACGTTGAATTAAAAAAAACGGCCCATAGTCTTCCACCCTCCCCCCTCTCGCGCGTTAGCAAAAGTTTAACAATGTAAAAGAAATGGTTGTGTGAGTCGACTGGGATCGAACGCTAAACCTCTCGGTCTTGGATCTACGTTCGTAACCATTATGCCATAAAAACGAGTAAAAAAATCTATTTAAAAATAGGGGATTTAAATGAAGCCTGTAAGCTGGTATGCGTTTTATTTTACGATCCATCCGCCAAAAGGCGACAAAATGTAGGGTCCACCAGTGACACGTGTTTGGTCATTTCTATACAAAGAAATCGATGTTCTTTTCAATATTTGGATATTATTCGTGTGAAAGATTTAGAAAATGTCAACTTTATGAATGTAGTCGATTATCGTGTCGTATATTGACTTAATTCGGAAATCAAATTGCTGAAGAAATTGTAGCTGCCATGTAGAATGATCAAATACTGCAAGGAAATATGTTCGTTAATTGCATTCTCTAAAAACCGGAATAAGTATAAATGTATACGTAATAGGCAGAAATAACGTAATCCGATATTTTCGAAAGTCAGCGGAATTAGCGGGACTCTCAATTAAATGGGTGCGTAATGTTTTGTATTATGCAGTAAATTAATAGCAGACAAATAGTAAATATAAACGGACACGTT
>OY744526.1:77957716-77977716 GCA_963556195.1 Sepiola atlantica | reverse complement strand
AAAAGAAAAAAAAAGGTTGTCAGCACGTTCGGAAAACATTCTCGCCGCTTCAGCTTATCCTTCCAATTTCTTTGGCAACTAGCTGATAAAAAAAAACTTTTCACTGAAGATGATTCGAATCAACATTGTCAGCAAAGCGATTTTAAAAGAAAACTCGTCCCAGACAACCAGCCTCGAGACGTATTAACTGAACGACCTCAAATTCCGATAGAACAATTCAACTTTTCAGAGATCATTACAGTAATTCTAAAAATATAAATTTGAATTTTTCTCTACTTCACATTTCGACATCCGACGACACACAAATTCAGATTTACAAAATAACTGTCACTGACGGATATATTTTTAAAAGAAAAACTTTTCTCTTTTATATTGATAAGCTTTTTTCGATGATTTTCAAGCGAAGATCCATCAACAGTAGGGTATTGTGGCAGTAGTAGTTACTGCAGCAGCAACAACAACAACAACAACTGCAGCAGCAGTCGCCGAAAAATAACGATGTCTAAAAGACACTTGACTTGAATGCTTGGCACTGATTGATTCACATACTCAATTTCGATTGTTTCCCTATATCAGGATTTAACCAATCAGAAAAAAATCTATCGATGTTATTTAAGTAAGTGCATCTACGCTTTTCGATCTTTTTTTAACAGCAAGAGTATCAAGCTACCTAACCAACCCACATCACAAAAAAACAACTACCCAAATCCCTCATTGGCGCGCAAAAGAAATCCGCTTTTAGCACCGGGCTATCGGCGTTGGCACGTGGATTTAACTTAATAAGATGGCGACACTACGCGGAACGCGGATTTTGCTTACAAAGATAGCGACATTTCGCCATGTGGACAAACTTTCTAAGTCCTAATAATAATATGAACTAACGCAATGCTATCTGCGGACGTACGATTAAAATATTCTTCTCCTATGGACTATTTATACCATTTTCCTTGTCCAGACTCATGGACTCCTCGTAACCTTTTTCTTGTCCTGGCCTATATGGACTCATGATAACATTTTCTTCGTCTCGACTCAAAGACATTCAATACTAACTATATAAGACATTTGGACATTTAACCTTTTTATTACTAACACCTGTCTATTACTTGTGGGACAAAGATGATTGATAAAGTTAATAGAAAACCTTAGAATGGAAATTTGTCATTTAATTTACCTTGTAACTAAATGTCTTATTTCTACAAGTGTAGCATCAATGACAGATCAGTATGTGTCTCAGCTCTTCGAAAATAGAAATATTAATTTTGATGACTACTCAAGGAGATTTAGTGAGCTATAACCAGGAAAGCGATAGAGGGGGTGGCTTTCTAGTTATGAGGACACACTAAAGACGTCCTGCAACAACTGCAGCATATCTATAAGAGGGGGTGGGGTGAAAATGAAGAGATAAGATAAGGGAGAGGAGTATTTCGTTTTAAGAAACGAGTTGATCTCTGTACCTCAAGACCCCGGACTAAACGTTCTAGAGCGTTCTAAAGGCATTTTAGTTTTAGTAAGATGAAAGACTTACTGGCGCCAGACAAGGATTTTGTTTCTTTCAGCCAAATCTAGGGACTGTCTAGGCCATAACAACACATATAATGTTTTCTGTCGAAAATAAAGTACTTGAAAACGAGGCGATTTTAGTTGAGCTCAAAATATGTTCATTTTTTAACCTTCTTATCAGTGACAACCAAAGTCCTCGAACCACTTGCCTTTGGAATTCCCTTCCCGTTCTCTGTTCCCCCGACAGTACTAACATGTAGAAATTCAAATGTAATGTGAACAAACATCTTGCTGTTCGACTCCCGACTTAGGCTGCCCCCTATAAATCTAGCTCTGCCACAAGTGGCAATATTGCCTTGTTTGAGGTAAATAAAGATTTTTTTTAATGTTAAGCCATTGTATTGTGAGTAAGGTTACGGTTTCATTTTCTTGTTGGAGAGTTATGATCGCAGGTGTCCGTTCCGTAATTACAGGTTTTAGGTTTTGGGACTCGGGCTACCAGCTTTTGGTCATTTGGACCAACGTAACTTGGACTCTTGACATTCGATTTGCGCTACCGATTACACCTCCCATGATTTTTGACTCAAGAATTATACCCATTTTTACTTATAATTTATTCTATGTTAAAATATGCTTGCTTTCAGTTCAAAATGGCGAGAAAATTGCGATAGATATCTACAAAGTTGAGTGAATGAAAAATACATACAATGACTTTAATGACATGAGTCCGATTGTAAATAAGGTTAATGACATTATTTCGATAATTCTTTTTACTAAAAAGTACGATGTTTTTAGCGAGTTAAAACAAAAACTCACCTTTTGGTACTGGTGCAGTGTGTGACCTATGCTAAAACCGACGTTTCGTCGGCATCTTCCGGCAGTTTACGTAAAAAGTCGGAAAAGGCTGAAGGAAAATTTCGTGACCTAAAAATCAAAACGAGGCGACGCTATTTAACAGGAAAAATAAGGAAACCACATTTAAAACAAGAAAGAAAAAAAACAGTCATCGTATGGTAATTTTAATGAAATAATATTATTTTTTTCACAAAGAAAATATAATAAAACAACTGTTAGCAATATTTATTTTTGTTTGTTTCGCTTAATTGTTTTCTTTTTTTTTGTACTGGTACAATTTTGAACCTGACCGATTAGGTTAGGGTTAGATTGTTGTTTTTTTATTTATTAGGGCAATGATAAAAAGAAAAACAGTTTATTGCATTGTTTTTAGAGTTATGGTTAGTGTGAAAAGAATAAAGTCTGTAACACTTTTTTAGGGTTCGAAATTTTTTTTTTTTTCATTTTCCAACTCGATGAAATAAATGATCGCTTTAATCAATCTTTTTTTTTTTTAACTTAGACGCTTTATTCAATTCGCGATTGACAATTGTCGTCTGCTGCAATTAGATTGGTTAAGAGTTTCGGCATCTTCCAGCAGTTTACGTAAATTGTCGGAAGATGCTGACGAAAAGTCGGTTTCAGCATGGGTCACAAACTGCACCAGTATCCACGTTTTTAGTTTGGGAAGCAAATTTTCACATCATTCTTAGGCCTCCGTTCAGTCTCGAGAGACAATGGATACCGCCTGTAGGTGTAGCTGCACAGAGTCTATTGTGAAACAAGAGTTGCGCAATCCCAAACACACCTATTCTAAACCGGCATTGCTTGAGTAATTTACTCCTCTCCAGGAGTTAGGCACAAGGCCAGTTTTTATCCTACTCCCACAAGTAAGATGTGACCCAAGCTCGGGTCGGAAAGTGGGGGTTGAAAAGCCAGCGCCCGAGAGGTGAGCACTCTGACCATCAAAAATTGCCTGGGCAGCCCCGTCGGCATTCCCCGGTAGGGGCGCCTCAAGCAGTAAGCAATTAACTTACTCCTCCCCAAAGAGGGGAGGCAAAGCCTGGGAGGGTGGACCTCCTAGAACTGCACAGGACAATCCCATAGACCGGCGTAAATCAAGCCCCGAAGGCCAAGACAATACCAGTCTATAGGGTGCAGTATCCATCGGAACAGATACTACACTTTGATCTCGATTGCTTAAGTCCAGTGACAATGCGACATCAAGGATGACTGGAAACAATACCAGGATAAGCAAAGAGCCTCTCCCACATTCAGCACCCGGTATTTCCAAATGGTCACCGATTTGGTACTGACGAGGCTCAACATCGCTTAACTTCGGTTATCAAACAGGAACCGGTCTGTCAACGGGATTATCCCGTATCATTATTGATTCACTAGCAAGACCCCGTGGAAATTCCACGGTGTTTTCTCCATCAATCTGTATAATTTACTGTTAATAATATTCAGGTGGCTAGAAATATGAACATATTTTACTCGTTAACTTTGGCGTGACGGGATGGAAGTATATATATATATATATATATATATATATATATATATATATATATATATATATATATATATATAAAGTGGTGTACTAAAAGCGAACTTTTAGGAAAAGTGAAACCTATTGTGAAGAGTATATAGCTCAATATCCAGGATAGAGCAGGTAGAATTTTTAGCAATCGGACATTTGCTTGCATTCGGGCAGAATTTTGCCCTGTGTTTCTTCCCCCTACAACTTTTATTTTATTTTTTCAAATTTTAAATCTTGGCCTTTGCCAACTTATCTATCCCAGCGACTTCCTCTGATGATAAGATTTTGATCTTTGAAAAGCCTGGCTTAAGGAAAATTTAACTTGAATAAATTGCCTTTTTTGCGGAATATACCTTGCTCTGAGCAATTGAATTGAATTATGATTTGACTTTTGCTTCTCTAATTCCTCTCCATTCTTCTTCATTATATATATATATATATATATATATATATATATATATATATATATATATATATATAAATTAACCGGTTTCCCGGGGCAAAAGCTGTGTCTTCCGCGATCAACATTTCACCCCGATGCCCCCCTCCTTTCACTCGTCCCACTCGTACACTCTTTTCTCTCTCCGTTACCCGGGGCGAATTTAAGTACTAACTCCCTCTTCCCCCTCCCCCTCCTTCGATGTATATTAAGCTCACAGTTAAAAAAATTTTAATAAATAAATCTCCGGCGATCGGACGATCCCAAGTTCTTAAAAAGGGGTATCAAAGCGTGACACAGGTAGGTAGACCCTAGTGTATTAATATGTAGATTGGTGCGTCCAAATTTAAATTGAATTGTCTATTTTTCATCAAGTAGTCATTCCTCGATCTTGCTGTTCTTCGCCTAATACGAAACAAAATACTATTATACTAAAAACAATCGTAAACTACATCCTATAGATGCTTTAACGTTGGTCATCAGTGATGAACCGGTTTCACTGTATGTTTCGTTTTAAATCATCAAAACCGTTCCACCAGTAACCCAAGCATTTCGCAAGAGAAACAGTCTTCCTCGTTGAGTGCGACGTCGTGCTACGCACTACATAAACATTTAAAACACATAATACGAATGTACAACAAAAAATATAAATCAATGCATGAATATTATTTTCTGAAATTAACTATTATGATAATTATTATTTAAAATATACACGTAAACTAAAAAAAGAATCGTTTTTTAACAGAATCGTTAAATTGTTTTAACCAGAAAAGAAATCATAATTTGGAAAAATGTTGAAAACGTTTTTGTGGTTCGTTAATTATTAATTCGTCATCACAAAAAGACTGAAAAGTATGTTTATATTTTTCATTAGTGTAAATCATGTTTTATTAACTGCATTTACGCGACGTATGGAGATATATTGCCGGGCGGAGGACCCAGAAAGAACATTTAAAAATATCGTCATGTTTACAGTTTTTGTAAAATATGATTTTTAAATTTTCGTTTGAGGTTTCCTTCGTTTCATTTTATTATTTTATGTCAATAAAATAATAATTAAATAAATACTAATTCAATGTGAAATTATCAAAGTTACGTATAGGTGAGAAAGACACACACACACACACACGCACGAGATCTTGTCAAATTTATTTTATTATTATTATTATTATTTTTACTAACGAATCACCGCTCATTAAGGCCCAAAAGCCCATTCGAGGGCAAGGGTTAATGGCTTGTGTCAGGATTGCAAACTATAATTATATCTGGGTTGAATTTGATTACTTAATGGGACGGCCCAACAAGAATTTGTTACAATTGGACTTGAAAACGACCATGTTGTAGTCAACTGGGAAGCAGCCCATATCATGACGCGTAACTAGAGCATGAAATCAGAATAACACACAATGCATAGTTCAACGAATTTAAATCCTGAATAAGGCCCGAAACATCTCGAAATTAAACTAAATATAGCTCACATTATGATCCCTTATGTATAGTAGCTGTGTTCCGAAATTCATAATTAATACACATACCTAACTTCATATGAATAGAGATTAATATCAAGATTAGGTACAATGCTCCAAAATTGTGAGGCGAAGTCTGTGCTCAATCATCAAAGTTACGTATAGGTGAGAAAAACACACACACACACACACGAGATCTTGTCTGAGTTTTATGAATACAGGGGTGATGACGTGGTGTAATCAGAGCATGAAATCAGATTGACTCATGATGCATAGTTCAACGAATTTAAATCGTGAAGAAGGCCCCGAAGCGTCTCGAATTTCAAGGGGAATTCTGCTGTTTAATCAGACGATAATACTTTGTAACCTGTCAGTGTGTGTGTGTGTGTGTGTGTGTGTGTGTGTTTTCTCAAAATTACAATTAAGTGTCTGTGTGTTATTTTTCTGATCCCTGTTCTGTCAATTTAAATGAAGTTGGTATTTAAAAAATCTGTCTGAAGTTCCCTTCGGCAACATTGAAACGGCTCATTCAACGTTTAGCGATCTTACTTGAAGAGCGACATTTATAACTGTTTGATTCTATGACTATCCTTGTTTGCTTGTGTCATGATTGTGTGCGCGTGACTATAATGATGTTTTTTCTTGTTACATATACAAAGAAAGAAAGAAAGAAAGAAAGCTGGACTGAAAAGATCACTTGGAAAAGAAAGAAAAGAATTGTCTCAGAAAAAACAGAAAATTGGATTAATAGATGAAGACATTAATATGTTTTATGAGAGAGGGGGAGATAGAAAAATAAAACGTTTAATAGAAATAGAAGAATGATGTAATATCGTATCTTGAATTGTATTAATGACAGTAAGCTCTCTTATTTTTTAATTGACTTGTACATAACTACATATATGGAAATTGTTAAGAAAACGCCGGTTTACAAAGGAAATAGCAAGGTGTGCAAATTGTGCAGACAAAAAACTAGCCATATTGCAATACTCTGATACCGATAGTTTACTTAACAAAAGAGTCGAACTCGTATCAAAGTGTAGACACATACCTCAATTCCTCCTCTTTAGTTTAGAATCAGATTTTGTTAACAAAGAACTATTTATTAAACTAATAAGATATTGGAATAATACATTAAATCTTTACACATGGAGCGTCCTGTATTGTTGCTTTGGGATAATTGCAAGACTTTCAATCTTCTAATACATGATTATTTGCTTAGATTTTTAAAGCCAAAAATAATTGTTTTATTCGACAGTTTAAATGCTCCCGAATCCCTTTCAAATTTCCAAGTGTCACGAAGTAATCAATTCTTTTTTAAAACTATTAACAAATTATTGAAAATTTTTTTACAAAAAACGAAATGCATTCTGATAGATTTCATTTTATAATTAAATTATTTTTAACAGTTATTTTTTTTATTTCGTTTTTTTACGTTATTGTATTTTATTTCAACAAATATTCAATTGATAGTAAATAAATAATATTCAGTGTGTAAGTCACGTAGTCGCGCGAGAAGAAAACACACCTTCATACAAACACACGGGGATAAAAAGTCAAGATATAAGGATAATAAACCTTACGTCTAGAATCCTTCCAATTTTTATCAAAATCCGTTACAAGCTTTTGATTCTAGAAAATGTCTGCAATTTAAGGCTTAAGCTTAAAGAGTCTTAAGAAATTTAAATTCATGGAATTTGCTTAATTGGTGTATAATTACTATGGATCAAATTCAATGCAAATCTGAAATTTTCAAATTGGAGGTTGCGCCTATATTATGTCCTTTAAACCCCTTTGACATATCCAAAGAAACTGAGATCTGGGGTATATTTATTAATTGATATCTAATACCTATTGGTAACATTTCACAAAAATCGAAAACATCTGAACTTTGATGAATTGCTTCCATCCCCACTTTTACACCTTTGCATAAAACTAAATTAAACTAAATATAGCTCACATTACGATCCTTTGCACCTAGCATCTGTTTTCCAAAATTCGCAATGAATACACATATCTAACTTTTTTTATAAATAGAGATTAATATGGATATTAAGCACAAGGCCCCAAAATTGTGAGGCGGAGTTTGAGCTCATCCATTATCCATCCTGATCTTAACTGGACATAATGACGACTCATTCGTAAAAACAATAATCCCTTAACCCCCCCCTTTCTGCTTATCACATACATCTCATCCAATTACCAAAATAAGACATGCTACACTTTGATGGGATGATAGAACATTGAAATAGTGTGCGCGTATGTATAATTGTTTTCGAGTTACATTTGTGTATTGATATGTGCTTCTCTTAACCCGTCGGAAATCATATGTTGTTATACCTAAACAGAAGGGCTCACATCGACAGCCACCGTTCACATGATGAAAACAAAAGGGTCTTTATTTGGACCGGACCCACACATCCACTTCTGGAACAAACGACGAGAAAGAAAATCAGAAAGAAACGCTCTTTTAGTAACAGGCTATGCGGACCTCGTGGGCCTGTATAGTGCATAAGAAATCCTTCTAGACTGAGGCAATTTAAATGTTTGTCCCAATCCCGAGAGCTCCTTTTTGGAGTGAATAGAGACGACACTCATTGGAGTTCAGACGACCGATTCAACTTATTCACAAAGTTGTTTGGCTTTTGGCTAAGATACAAAGTGTAACATCTGTTCTGATACTATACTTATATTTTTATGTCCTCGGTCAGTGTATAATAAATCCTTCTATACTGAGGCAATTTAAATTTTTGTCCCAATCCCGAGTGCTCTTTTTTGGAGAGCTGGATTTTCCCCACAATAAAAACCGACCTTCTGTCAAACTCTGTCGTCGTGGAGAGACAAGTAAATAAGAACTCTACCCGCAGATAGCCCAACCGAGTGTGGCGATTAACTAGCCTGTCGAAACAGTAGTAAGCCAATATATACTTCTCAACCGAATACCGTCAGCGACAATCAACATAGATATTCTCCTCAACCGAATACCGTCAGCGACAATCAACATAGATATTCTCCTCAACCGAATACCGTCAGCGACAATCAACATAGATATTCTCCTCAACCGAATACCGTCAGCAACAATCAACATAGATATTCTCCTCAACCGAATAATGTCAGCGACAATCAACATAGATATTCTCCTCAACCGAATACCGTCAGCGACAATCAACATAGATATTCTCCTCAACCGAATACCGCCAGCGACAATCAACATAGATATTCTCCTCAACCGAATCCCGTCAGCGACAATCAACATAGATATTCTCCTCAACCGAATACCGTCAGCGACAATCAACATAGATATTCTCCTCAACCGAATACCGTCAGCGACAATCAACATAGATATTCTTATCAACCGAATACCGTCAGCGACAATCAACATAGATATTCTCCTCAACCGAATACCGTCAGCGACAATCAACATAGATATTCTCCTCAACCGAATACCGTCAGCGACAATCAACATAGATATTCTCCTCAACCGAATACCGTCAGCGACAATCAACATAGATATTCTCCTCAACCGAATACCGTCAGCGACAATCAACATAGATATTCTCCTCAACCGAATACCGTCAGCGACAATCAACATAGATATTCTCATCAACCGAATACTGCGGCAACAGCAATCTCAGAACTTCTCAACCGAATGCCATTCGAAGCAGAAACTAACCCAGAATGTGCTACAGCAACAACAAATACTTGAATGAAATTAATATGCGATACACACCGTGTCTGAATTTCTTTGGGATAAATAGAATTGGCACTTGAACATGTACCAAGTCTTCGTTTCGTTCTTGTATGTTTCTTCTCGCTCATTCTGTTGGCCGGCTACTCAGCAAGATACTTCTTTGAGTATATATGAACGCCAGCGTGTTTACGTGCGCAGATCGATCAGGGGGGGGGTCAACAGATCGATAACCATAATAATTGGTGGTTAAGAAGAGGCAAAGGGAAGAATACAAATCGATCAATGGCCGTGCGCATAGACCGAGTGTGTGTGTGTGTGTGTGTGAGAGAGAGAGAGAGAGAGAAAGAGAGAGAGAGAAAGAGAGAGAGAGAGAACGAGAGTACGTCTGTCGTCAGTCCTGGCGATCATCGCATAACTATGCGTAAAAGTCAACATTTCACGTGTGATGAGCAACAAACGAAACGCTAAGTGCGCAAAAGAATAATAAAACAACAAACGGAAAATAAAGTGGCATGGAGAATAAAATTCAAATAAAAATGGTTGGGGAAAAAAGAAAAGTAAAAAGATGCAAAAAATGATTATAAACAACATGTTTTGTCTGTTCAACGGCTAATCAAAACTGTTTAATATTTGGACTAGTGAATCTGTCACATTTGAGGGGTCTTGATAAGGTTCAGAAGCGTATCTTAAATCTTTTTTAAATCTTTTTAAATCTTTTTCTCTCTCTCTCTCTCATAGACGTGATGTCGCTAGTTTCAATCTCTTCTATAAATACTATTATGGCATGCATTCTTAAGAATTGTCTAGTATATTCTCTGCTTCCACTATTCCAGCTCGTTTGACTCTAGGTCTAATGGTCTTCATCAATTCGTTGTTCAGATACATGGTTATAATATATCTTTCTATTCCAATAGCTTATTTCCAAGAACTGCGGGCTTGTGAAACTCTCTTCCTGCTGACTGTTTTCCTTCTTCCTAAAGCCTTGGTCTTTCCAAGACTATAGTCAATAGGCATCCCCTGTCTTTGTGTTAATCACCTTTCATTCTTTTTAGCTCCTTACATCAAGTGGCTTCATGCCTTGTCTGGAGCAATTTTCATAAAAAAAGAAAAAGAAATGACGTTCATATATTTTGGTTATGTTTCATGCGCGATAAGACGAGAGAAAGCGAAATAGATAACTGGTACGTCACACCACTGCCTTACCTTCTCTTTCTGCTTCATTTTTTTCTTTCCTTTCCTTCCCTTTCCCTTCATAAAGCAACGCTCATAAAGTGGAAAAGGGATATATATATATATATATATATATATATATATTTTTTTTTTATCTGTACAATGTGTATACGTGTTTTCATTTTCTTCAAAATCCAGCTTCTTCGAGACATTGTAGACTGAACTAAGAGGAATTGAATAATTGCATTCTTGTATATCGTTTTGGTTGAAAGGGGAGGGGAATAGTGGAGGAGGCAAGTTATGTATCCGCTCAGACACAGTTACTTATAAATATACCCACACATTCCTACACTCGCGCGTATATACATACATACATACATACATACATACTTAAACTCTACCACCGACGATAGATACATATATATATATATAATATATATATATATGTATAATTATTTAATAATAACTATTTAATTATTATCTACATGCGTATACGTTTCATCAGTGTGGAGATAAGTGTTCAAACCGGTCGCACGATTCGAACTCCGGAACACGAGTCATCTTTAACTCAATTCCTAGAAACCCTCCATTTTCTCCACCAAGTGACAATAAAGCTGAAGATAGCCGGGAGGTCAACACCTACTGAGTTGTAGACCAATGGTACTGATATTGTACTAATTTTCTGTACCGAATAATAAATAAATATCACACTCTTGATTTTGATTTTCTCAATTAATTGAGCACTCTGCTGGGATTTTTCCTACCATCTTACAAAAGAAGTTGCCACTACAGAATGCTTGAAAAAAAAGCACGAGTTTCAACCGATACTTCAACGTTGCTACTACAGAATCTGTGAGACAACATAACGAGTTTCAATAGCAATAATGCAATTACTATCCTAGCAATGTTGACCACAAAACAAACCACTATCGACCCCCTCTCTAAATTCTAACATTTTCTCACAGTGGTAGAAGCGGTGGCAAAGTGGTAGTGTCAGAGATATGTCGTCTTGAACTTTCGTTACTGGTAGGGTCACCCGTGGTGGACAGGTTTAGTACCAAGCGGTATTAAGGCTGCAACCCGACTAACAGGGCTCCGGAGAAAATCGAGGAGGAGTCGGTATCAGGATCCGTTGCCCTCTGGTCGTCTCTGTCTCTGCGTGTTGCAAGCAAAGACGTGTAAGGTGCGGAACCGCAAATCAATGAAGTGAAAATGGCAACGTTGCGTCTACATCATTTCTTTGTGTGTTCTGGGCCAAACCTTCCCTGACTTTGCATGTAACCGCTGAGTCTTGCTGCCGATGGTGTTCTGAGTAAAAGCCTGAAATCTTGCAGGTTTAATGAATAGGTGCGTCGTGGAGGACTTCATGCAGACCAGACAATCTTGAGACACGATCTTTGTCGGCTCTATGTAGAAGTCAAACTCTCTTAACAACAATCATCATCATCATCATCATCATCATCATCATCACCATCATCATCATCATCATCATCATCATCATCATCATCAGTTTAGTTACTTATTTTGTTATCCGTTATCTCACGTCAAATACACATTTTATCCGAGCAGCGATATATTAGAATAGTTGTGTGAATTATTTATATAGCAGATTTAAAAGCAAGAACGAACATATACAGGGTGGCTCACTTAAAAGTAGCCTGCCCCATCTTACACGATATTTTGTGTCGTATGCTGAATATGTTGCTGTCTGATCCGTTTTTTCATTGTTGTTTCTTTCATCCAATGTGTATGCAAATAATCCCAAACAAGTACACACTATAAGACATACTTCCACTGCCTCATTCTTCCAGTCAACTAATATTTGGGCTACTTTTAAGTGGGTAACTCTATATTAGTAAAACTAAATATATGCTTTTTGAACGGGTCATGTTTTATAGGGGCTAACCTGAGTGACAAGTTGGGCAGCAAAATGTTTGTCCACATCATATTTAAGTTTCTGCATGTTCGTACAGTCAGGGAAACAGGGAGCAGATGAAGGGAATTCAAAAGGCAAGCGTGTCAAGGAAATGTACTATCAGAGTAGAAACTCTTCTGGTATGTATGGACCTCTGCAGTGAAGGGGTAGAATTTTGCTGCTAGTCGAGTTGGTAGGTGGTATTTTCATTGAGGGGGTACAAGTGTAGGCAAACCTATTGTTATTTACTCTTCCATGGATAGATATAGATACTGTTCTCCTCTCTTTCTTATGAACCAGGATTGAACCTGTTTTCTGGCCACATTTTTCTTGGGTTGGCTGATACACGCATCAAGACGACGACCATTTTCAACGCCGGTTTTCTTGACAGATTCATATTCAAACCGATTACTGTGGAGTGATTAGTTCTATCACGCGGGACTTCCTCAACTGCCTGGATCTATTAATGTCACACTGGACGCTATCATGAATTGACTTGGCTCTACGAGCGCTTCTCCATCACCATTATTCAAAGGAACCCTTCGAGCCTGCTCTCGGCCTACCAAGCTAACATGACATCCAATGAAACTTCCTGAGGTTCCGGATCTATGCCAGTTGAAACAGATTATTTAAAATAAGACGACAACAAAGTAAACGTTGACATTAACTTTTTAACGTGTATAAAATTGAACTTTTAATTTATATCTAATTATCATATTTTGTCGAATGTTGAATTATGTATGTATTAGCCGAACCAGTGGAAATTCCACGGTGCTTTCTACATGGATCTGTATACTTTACTGTTAATAATAATTTTGCTTTTAAGATAATAAATGTATGTCAGGATCAACACTATTAAGAAAAAAATTACTCTTTCTTCTTCGGTAAAAATAACTGTCTTTGTCAGCTGAATATTCTTTAAAGAAATACAACGAATATGTCTCTTTTTTTCTTTATTTATTTAAAACTGTTCCAATTTAAATTTTTTTAAATAATGAATATTTTTTGTCTTATTACCGTAAAAATAATTGTCAGCTAAATAGTCTCTAAATAAAAAAAAACGGATATCACCTGCTGCAATCTATTTATTGAAAATTGTACTGTTTTAGTCGACGAGACGACATAATTCATAGTTATCGGTTAATTGGTTTAGAAGTGAATCCTGTGCATGCTTTACTTTATATATACAGGGATAAATTTGTCAGACGAGATCTTGTCTGTCTCTGGCAATTCCTTGCCCTTTTTTTAACTTTCTAATTTGAGACTTTTGTTGTTTTTTCCCCATTTTTTTTCTCACTTAACTGATTTAAATGTTATTTTATCTGAATATAAACATTAGCGAGAACATTAACGAAGGATAATTTTTTCCGTCAGTTTTGACAGTTTTGTAAGTGTACACTCGTGTGTGAATATTTTCTTACAAAAAATTAATTAAAGAAAAGCCAAAAAAGGGTGAAGGAAGGGGTCAATGGGTTAAACAAAAATGAAAGTGAAAATATTCTCGGGCAACGCTGGGAAGAGTTAGCTAGTATATTAATAGATTTTCTTTGAACAGGCCAATCTCTATTAAATACTGGAAATAAAAGAGACGTACGCATAATTTCAACTCCTTCTCTATGTCACGCCCGTTTACGACAGTTTCCCAGTTGATAATACGATCAACGCCCCGTTTAGTTGTTTGCAATCATTTCTATTTCTAAATAGTCAATTCGATTATGTTAATTCGTATATTTTTATCGTTTTTTTTTTAACTTCTTTTGCTTCCATTATTATTCATTTGTGTGTTTTTCAATATTTTTATGAAGTTATTTTTCTTTCGTTTGCTTTGATCTCTTTTACGGCAGATCAACCTTTTAGGGGTTATTTAATACCAGGGCATAATACCTCTTGTGTTTCATCAGTTTTTAGATGAGTATTGATAATTTGGATTATTTGGATTATTCGGACTACTGTTCTCATCTTGGGTGTTATTCTCACAACATTTCAGGCAATGTAACCTTTACCCTTCTTCACCTCGACACGTGGCGCAACGGATAAATGTGTTGAGTAACAATTGTGACTGTATTCTGGAGGTTGAATGTTTAATCCTCACTACAGGCGATACTAACCAAGAATACAATAAAAATGACTTACTTAACACTTCTATCGGTCAAGGCTGACGGAACGAGAACAATCATTTTGTATAAATTAAATATCTAAGAAGACCAACATTTTAGTATCAAATTTATGTGATTAATTTTGTTGCAAAAAGGATTGTTTATATATTAGAACAGAATAAACACATTTCATTATATTAGATCAGAAAAGATTGAATTAATACTTCTATCCGGTCAGGGCTGGTGGAATGAGAACAAGCTACGTCCCTGGATTAAACAAAGGGTTCAGTTCGAAATTCCGTATATATTCTCGAGTTCAACATAAAGATTTCCATTCGAAAAGATTAACCTGAAGAAGGTCAGAGGTTACATCGGCCGAAACATTGTGAGAATAACATCCAAGATGAGAATAGTAGTCCGAATAATCCAAATAATACATAATACCTTATAAAAGATCCATTGTAAACAGCTAATTGAACACAAGTCTGTCATTTTCCCAACATTATTAGCACTATCACAAGTATACGACCAGAGGGAACATATTTTTGCTAGTACATATTACGAACGAACATATACTACGCTATCCACTCCCTAAAAAGAGGAGGGCATGCCTGGGAGGATTGTATCATGACAAACAACATATACCTAAGGGGGAGGAAATATCTGTAAGGATGATATCATGACAACAGAACAAATACTACCCCCTCCACTGAATTGAGCAATGAGAAAGATAGTAGATTAGTCTGACATCGTATAGTCAATTGAATTGAGCATTAGAAGATAGTGATAAAATAATTTAGGCATCAGACAGACAGACACCAAATCTCTATTATTTTATTTTTATTTTATTTCTTACTTTAATTCAGCCCAAACAAGGTACATTGCCCTTGAGACGTAAGGGGCTACTGTGAATTAGGGACCATATCAACGGGGACATCCTAAGTGGGGAGTTGTGCAGCGAGACGTTTGTTCATATTACATTTAAATTTCTGCGTTTTGGTACAGTCAGGGAAACCGGGAGCAGGGAGGGAATTCCAAATGCTAGGAAAGACGCTGTTAGAGTAAAAAGCCTCCTGGCACGGGGGGGGGGTCCACGGTCAAGGAGAGGATTTTGCTGATTGTCGGGTTAATCGGAAGTAGTTACGGTGAGGGGGCACCAGTGCCGCAAGTTCGTTGGAGCACATTCTATTGAAGTACTTGTAAAACAAGCACGGATATGCAACATTGCGGCGATAAGACATGAGTTAGAGCTTGATTGACAGTAATAGTTATAGCAATAGTTGGTAGTATTAATAGAAGTAATAGTTATAGTTTCAGCTTCAAACACCGATACAAAATCTCTATTAGTAATAGATGCAATGCGATTGAATTTGAACTCGGCTTTGTATTGTTATATTTTACGACATATCGAATGTTTGATGTTATTTAATACCAAAACACAATAGCTATTGGAAACAATTGATGGTATGCGAATAATTGGACACACTATAAAAGAAAAACTGAGCAATATCGAGTCTTAAATATTTGGTATGAGTTTCACTTGAGATAAACTTTATATTTCACGATGGCTGTATCGTAAATTATCCATCATTTAACGGGCAACTAATTGCAGCCATGTATACGATGACAAATATAGATGTGTAGAACGTGGAGGGGTTCGAAAGAGGCAATAAACGCCCACATGTACATGGTCTGGTTAGGATTTACGGGATATCAACCAGGGTTGCGAAGGCGGGAGGTATGAGGTCCCACTCTGACTCTGACTCATAGAATTTAAAAATATCCGACGCCGACTCTTTATTTTAAAGTTTTCCAATATTCAGACTGTATGTTGATTCTTCGGAGATTAAAAAATCCGACTCCGACTTTGACTCCTAGGATTCTTACGAGTTTTGTTTAGTTTGGAATTTCTGCTTAACAGCAAATCAGCCCTTTGAGGTTATGTAATTCAGAAACACATCGTGTATAAAGATATACTATTAATTAAACACACGTTGTTTGTTTAACCGTAGCTTTCATAACTTTCTCAACAGTATTCGGGCCTAAATGACCACAATAGATCCAATCGGATTTGAACTCAATACGTTTCGCGACTGTACCCATTAGGGAACTCGCGTATCACCCTGATTGAGAAGAGGGTGTGATAGCTAAAATAAATAAAATAAAATAAATCCCAATTAAGTGGAAAGTTGAACTATTCACATGCGCATCATCTTCTTGGATACGCGACAAAATAAATAAACAAGCATACCACATGACTAAAATTCCCATCACTTCTGATCAATGAAAGAAAATCCTGAAGTAGCTCTCGGCCGTCTATATAAGATCAAAGGATTCAATTATTTATTTATCCCGACTGGACGCTCGCTAGTATTGGGTTTACAGGCATATACGCATATAAACGTGCATATATCATATACATATAATGCCGGCGCTAGGGGCTTAAAGAGTTCGCCTCAAATCGAGAAGACAACTCGTTGTAAACAAACCAATTTGTTTATAAAATCAGATTATTATCTAACGTCTAACAAGATCTTTGTCTTTGTATAAAATAGATTATCTCCCTTTGTCTCTTGTGACAATAAATTGCCTCCCTTTTATTCTAAAAATGATTGGTCAAGACAATTCCCTTTGACCAATCAACAGGCATTTAATTTTGGTAGGATCAAGGCGAAAAGCTTTTGTTCGTTCTCTTTTGAATGCAGTCTGCGTCAAGACAAGACGCTAACACCCTCCCACAAACACACACACACACGCGCGCTCTCTCTCTCTCTTTCTCTCTCTCTTTCTCTCTCTCTCTCTCTCTCTCTTGAATTAGCCTTTATTTAATACATTATTATTCATAATTTCCTTGTGTGACTTTTCTCTACGCTTTATTTTAGCATTTTTCCAACGCTCGTCGAACAAGAACCAAATTATCATTTTGCAACGAATGACTTCAAATGTTAATGAAATTTTCAGCATTTATTCAATATAAATATATTTGTAAAGAGTGCAAGTTTTCAAATTTAACATTATAGCGATTTTCAAAAGAATGGAAGTTTGATGGGATTGAAAGTTAGGCCAGATTAACCCACATGAACAATAATTGCTTTTGTTTGTTAACATTTTGTTTAGTGAACAAGATGATAATTAAAAGGGGCGATAACTGAAACTAAAATGGCACACGTTTCGAAATCGGTTAGCTAACCTTTTCATGCTTTTATTATTTTTATTCATCATGCCTAGTAAAAATAAATATGGTCTGTTGATTGCCATAAATATAGGTACGTGCAAAAATGGCCGCCGCTTGTACTGACTCCCGTTCTTAAAAGTGTCTTTTCTTATTTTTTTAAAGCAATTTTCGTTTAACTTTTGATTGTGTTTGAAAGATGAAAGCCTAATGTTAATATATAAAAGGAAATAAATGTATATTTTCGTGTGAAAAAAAAATAGAATTAAAAATGTTATCAAAACAGCGAAAAATCAGTTAAAACTGCAGATTCAATAAAACATGTTTAAAATTTGTTGGAAAAGGTAAATATCAGTTTTCTGGAACTGTTTCAAAGATAATTATTAAATTAAAGTCTTAAGAGCGTGAATTACAAAAGAATGTATCTCTTTTTTTACTAAAAATTGCTTAATTATTTTTTTTTTTTAAGTGAAAGTTTGCTAAAACATGTCAGGAACCTGTCTTGTAAATGTAAACAGAGAATACGGCTACAAAATCTCAAAGTATGGAAGGCTCAAACTGCCGTAATAGTTATTTTTTACGTTACGAATTACGTCAATTTTATTAATTATTTTTACATGATCATTGATTAAAATCTTGAACAATTACATTACTCGATTTATTCTTTAAGAATTAATGTAATTTCAAATTACATTAATCTTTAAAGAATAAATAACTTATTTATTGTTACGACACATGTTATAATTTCTTACATGTGTCGTAACGATAAATTACATTAATTCTTTTAAAATAAAGCTAAGAGTATTTTTTATTTTAAGGGTGAAAAAGTAAATTAAAATCAATGACTACACTGACAATATTCATTGAAAAAAGTTAAAACATTAAAAAATATTTATTAATAAATAAATAGAATTCAATTTTGAAAGAAAATGTCATATTTGAATTCTATTTATAATAATTGTTTTAAACATTTAAAATAATATTTATTAATGAAAAAAATGACAACGCAAATACAAACTTACGTTTTAGCTTTCCAAATAAATGACGAGGAATTGTGAAATTAACGAAATTGTTGAATCTCTGAAAATAAAATTTTGAAGGGAGTAGTGTGAGTGAGTGGTGGGAGGTCTAATCGCGCCTGCTTATTACAGAACGTGACTTCCATAGTGCTGCAAATTGATCATTAGTAGAAATTATTCAATTTTTGTCATTCTTTTTTTCGTTATTTTTCTGAGTCTCAAATTCGTAAATTTTTGGTTTATTTTCAAGATTATAAAAAAATTTATTGCGTTTATGATAACACGTTGATGTATGAAAGGAAATATAATTATGTCGCATTTTTTATTTTCCCATTAAAATCACATGAAATATGTTTTTCAATTATATTATTTTTTGGTGAAAATTCTGATTAAACAATGCTTTATTCAATCGCTAATTCAAAAAATTAATTTTTCTTCGAGTTATAGTGATTTTATTAACACGGTATTTAGGGGCTTTTTTCGTAATATATACGAAATTTTTTTTTAATTTTTTAATTGTTAACATCTACAATGCTTTATTTTCCTAAAAAACATAATTTTTTATTAATATATAAAAATATAACTTTAGTAAAAGTGTATTTTGTTTTCAAAAAATAATACATTTTCACTTAGATTTTTTAAAAAATAATGATTCTATTATATTCCGTGATTGTTGATTAATAAATATTAAAAATGTCATTAAAATTGGTAATTTCCTGAATTTTAGTGATTTTTTTAAGTGAAGGGAGAGTCAAAATGTTTTTACATTGATTTTGCACATACCTACATAAATAACATTTGTAAATACAAAAAAATATTGAAATATATATATTACTAAACCATTAATATATATATATATATACACACACACACATATATGTGTATATATATATATATATATATATATATATATATATATATATATATATATATACATACACACACACACACATATATATATATATATATATATATATATATATATATATATATATATATATATATATATATATATATATATGAAAGAGAGAAGGGGGGATTAGAAGAAATATATGTATTCATTCATACGATAAATAGTTATTTGATGTATTTACTTAAAAACGTGTTGATATGCCGTAGAACGTACAACATCAAACCATGGCAAAGAAGAATGGTGTT
>OY744526.1:77920216-77952716 GCA_963556195.1 Sepiola atlantica | reverse complement strand
TGCGGTGGCAAGGAAGTAAATACCGAGCCGTGCAGCAGAAGCTACACTGGCGACGACATTGTATTTTTTTAATATAACCATATTCTTCTTTTCGACATATGCGTTTGTCTTATTTAGTTACTATGCCGCGTTCGAAGACCTAACACTATACGATCAATTAAACACTGGTAGCTATATCTAGGAATTTAACAATAATATACATTTATAAGACGTGGGGTGTCAGATAACAACATATGTAACCGAGATTTATGAAAGTCCCAGAAGAAAAAGAAAAAGGGACCCTCATAAGATTGTTTGTTAATCATACAGTATGGTTAACAGCTGAGAAATCGAAAAAAATATACATACAACAAATAACTTTTACTAAACGCAATAAGATTAATTTTTCTACCGACAAGTATAGTTTTAAAGTTCCGAAACTATTGGTAAGTCTCTTTATTTCAATATAAGATTTTGTCGACACCTGTCTTTCAGACTCACTCAAGATCAAACATGCCTGCCAACATTCTTTGTTCAGCCTCTTAACCTTATAATTAACAGTCGAGAAATCGAAAAGAAATACAACAAATAACTTTCACCAAACGCATTCATATTTAATTTTCTATCAATTGATGTACTTTTAACTTTCTGAAACTGTTTTAAAGTTGTTGCTTTTTATTTCAAAATAAGCTGCAGTATCTCGAAACTTTTGGCCTCACGTGCTCAGCCATTCTCTTTTAGTTACACCAAGATCGAAAACAAATTCTGAAATTAAAAACTTACAAACAATTTCAGAACTAAAAAAACTATACAAGTCGATAGTAAATCAAATTTTATTGTGTTTGGTAAAAGTTATTTGTTTATATATATATATATATATATATATATATATATATATATATATATATATATAACAAATAACTTTTACCCGAGGAAGTCATGAAATAAAGACGAAACGTTGATGAATACATAAATAATTTCGTTTTTTCCTCTTTCATTTTCCATCACGTTGGAATATTATTTCCATATTTTCATCACACACACACACACACACACATATATATATATATATATATATATATATATATATATATATATATATATATATATATATATATATATATATATATATATATAATTTTTATTCACGAATTCTTCTGTTGTAAGATCCAATAAAACCGGAATGATATAATAAACAAAATGATGAGTTGCAACTCTCTGTAAGTGACTTGTTTTTGTTATTTATCTCCGACAATAGGATCATATATATATATATATATATATATATATATATATATATATATATATATATATATATATATATATATATGTGTGTGTGTGGGGGGGGGGGGTATGGAGAGAGATAAGTAATGTAAAATGTTCTCTTTCAAAGTATCCTAACAACACAAAACAAGCAACACCCAAAATGTACTAATATGAAAAGTGAAACAAGTCAAGTCTGTCGGATACCATCGAATACTGCACGTCTGAAGTCAGCTCAATGGATAGGACTTTAGGACACCCAGAGTTCATATATACCAACTTAGAAAGATACAAAATTTATGACATAATCATTATTAAGTATATATATATATATATATATATATATATATATATATATATATATGCTCCAAACATTAGACATCCACAAAATATTTAGTGGACATATGTCAATGCTAATGTTAATATTTAGTGGACATATGTCTCCTTTTTTATATGTGCTGCCGAAGCGACTTGAATAAAACGTTTCAGAAACATATGTCTACTAAATACTTTGTCGAAATTTTGGAGCATATATACTTAATGATAATTATATCATAAATGTTGTATCCTTCTAAATTTCTATATATACAGTAGCATTCCATGATGATGTAGGGATAAAATATAGACGCTTCTGTGTAGCTTAATTGCTATAGATATATTTATGAAAATATTTTCATATTACTAATACTAATCTCTACTCACGTATTGAGCACTGTTGAAGTAAATACTGAAAATCTATACACAATATATTATATCACCTTATAAAATTATATAAGTATATACTTGAAATAATATATATATATAATAAATATTAATAATTTATTACCTACAGACATCAATGTTTCATGCTTATGCAATCTTCAGTGCAGAAAGCTAATTCCCGATGGTCAGCGTGCGCAAACTTCGATCACAAATCGCCACTGATTCGCAATCAAGAGACATACCCATTGGCCACCACAAATTAGCTTGAAATTTAGGAGGAATTTTACTTTGTAAATGCCAAGTTTGCGGGTATTTACAGCAAGCAGCGAAAAGTGATCAACGACAACAACAACCCGTGTTGGATCTCGCAATGAAAAATATGACAAAGAAATATATATATATATATAGATATAGTTAATTACTACCCCTCAATAACCAAAGCACTCTTCGAAAATGTCATAGAATTCGCCACTCTCCTCTCTAATATCTCGGAAGACGAAATAAACATAATCAAAAAATGTCGAACCACAGTACTAATAAATAACAAAGAACAATGGACAAAGAAAGACCATTTCTCTTCATTCGATGTATCTATGGGCTCTCTTGACTCTGCCGAGGTAACAGACTTGGTTGGCCTGTACTTACTATACAACCTAACAAAAGATCTTGAAGTCGATTCAATCGGCCTCTACAGAGATGATGGCCTAATGTACGTGAAAAACACAAACGGACAAAAATGTGAACAAACCAAAAAAATAATATCCAAGGAAATGAAACGAATAGGCCTAAAGGCTGAAATAACATCAAATGTTAAACAGGTCAATTTCCTCGATATTACCTTCAACCTCAATAGAGATACTTATGAGCCCTATGCTAAAGATAATTCCTACCCCCTTTATGTCAACCCACTATCTAACCACCCTAGATCTGTAAGTAAACACATCCCAGAATCAATTAGTAGAAGGATTAGCAACAACTCCTCCAATATAGATATCTTCAATAAACATAAGAACTTTTATAATAAAGCACTAAAGGAGAGTGGATACAAAAATACCAAAATAGAGTATATTCCAACTACACAAAATAACCCTAATAGGAACAAAAATAGAAATAGGAAAATTATCTGGTATACACCTCCATTTAACAACTCAACTAAAACCAAAATAGGGAATAAATTCCTGAACTTAATAAACACTCATTTCCCCAATAACAGCATACTCCATAAAATTTTCAATAAGAATACACTAAAACTCAGCTATTGTTGTGGTGACAACTTAGAAAAAATCATAAAAAAGCACAACATGAAAATACTAAACACCCCAGTAACCTCAAATTCTAAAAGAACATGCAACTGTAATAACAAATCAAACTGCCCCCTAAATCAAATGTGCCTATCAACCCAAGTGGTCTATGAGGCATCTATCTCCTCAACTGAAAACCCATCCCAGACTAACTATTATATTGGTCTGGCAGGCAACAACTTCAAGGAAAGATTCTACAACCATAAACTCTCCTTCAACAACCCAGACCATCCTGGCCAAACCGGACTTTCACTACACTACCACAAAAGAAACTCCCATAATAAAGTGGAAAATCTTGAAAAAATCCAGCACCTGCAAATCAATAAACTCTCCATGTAGATTATGCTTAAATGAAAAACTGGAAATTATCCGCTTTAAGGACAAAAACAAACTCTTAAATAGAAAACAAGAGACATCTATCAACTGTAAACATAGTAGACTCTACCTCCTTAGCAACCCACATACCCCACCTTAACTCCACACCAACCCTACTTAACTTCAACATAAAATTAACAGTTTTTGTTTTTGTTCTTTACAAAAATGAATGATAACATTAAACCCCCACTATACACTACCCCAAAACACACTATAACCCCCTACTCACCCACCCAAATTTACAACCCAATCCCACCCCAACAAGTCATGATGAATCTATAAATATATAACCACCCCTCCGAACTACCAATAATATCAAATCTCTACCTATAATGCACAGCCTCAATAATCTCTCAGCCATACTACCAATTCTAACATAAACCCATAACTAGGACAGCTATCAACACTGATATCACTTAGACTAATCTCAATTACTTAACCCCTCGATCACTACCTTGAACACTTAATTATTAACTGGTACTTAGTCCTTGTCATTGGTAGTGGAATTAAAAAAGCCTACCATCACTTGTCAACTTATTTCGCCCAATGACTTCACAAGTAGCAAGATGGTAATTGATGGCGGTATTTATCAGCATTACTATTATTATTATTATTATTATTATTATTATTATTATTATTATTATTATTATTATTATTATTATTACTATTTTTATTATTATTATTATTATTATTATTATTATTATTATTATTATTATTGTTATTATCATTAATATTCTTACAAACTTGTTATTTCTATTTCTATTTTTATTCTAATTTTATTTATATTTATCTTTATTTATTTTTTAATTTCATTTTTATTAAGGCTTTTACATAAGGCGGTTATCACTGCGACTACCGTAGGCATGATTGGCAGGCGTTACCATTGGCATAATCGGTTTTGTTATTGATAAGACTGGTAACACCAGAAAACCTCTCTTATAAAATGATTCCACTAGTATTGATCTCGGTATAATATAATCACAATTTAAAAAAAAAAAAAATAATAAAAAAAAAAAAAAAATATAAAAAAAGTAGAGGGAATAAATAAAAAAATATAATCACAACAAAATTCACTACAAATAGTAAACAAAACATTAAAATAAAATAAATAAAATGCAAAAGTAGCAATTAATACCCTAAATTAAAATTATCAAACATTTTTATCCACATGATAATTACTTATTAGAATTAAAATAAAATGAGAATGACGGTTGTAACCATAATTCTCATTTTAAATTTAACTCACTCCGGCCGTCGCCCCATCCCCCTCCTCCCACCCCGGCCGAGATTGAGATTGACACAGCACTGACACGTGCAACACCTCCCACGTAATAATTTGAAACACGACTTGTTGGAGTCCCCCCCCTCCCCTCTCATGTCCCATGTCGCCGTTATAGACAAAGCCCCAACTCTATCCCCCTCCCCCTCCAATGTATTTTCAATTTTCAATCTCCCGTTAGAGTGAACTTAAAACTTTATGCCATTTGAATTCCTTTCGCCCGATGATTTGGTAGCTACTCGCACCAATGAAACAAAACCTGTTTTGTCGCAATTAATGGAATAAAATCAAAAAATATATATATATATATATATATATCGATTTTTCGGCTGTTAACCATACTGCATGCTTACCGATTATTTAAAGTGTTGATTTGCCATTAAAGAAACAGAATGAATCATCTTGCTCATGACATTGTATGAACTCTAAATATTTCATCAAATTAGAAACTATGGTAAACAGGGCGTGATGGGTGTGAATTGAAATTACTCGTATGCCTTTTTCTATATTTAATAGCGCTTGACCTACTTTTCGCGTGGATCACCCAGGGCGGGAGATGTGGACGTGGCATACTAGCGCGGCCTTCTGTTCGAGTACTTACTTGGACAGAATGTTAGTTAGAAGAGGCGACGTAGATTTCATATCTTGTCCCACGTTCACTTGGTCAGGACATTCGGACCATAAATTGGTTATGGCCCGGTTGAACTTAAGTGATAGGCCTAGGTTGGCTGGGTACTGGAAGTTTAATACCTCCTTACTGGAGATACGCGACTTCCGGGAACAGCTAACGTTACTACTCCAGCGGGGATTAGTGGGGGTGGTTATCGGGAGTAGGTACTGGGTTAAAACTAAGGCTCAGGTTAGAAACTTTTGTGTCCGCTACAGCCAGCACCTCGCTCAAGATAGGGCTAGGACGCAAAAGCGAGTAGAAGATAAGATGACCCGGGCGTTGGCTGGGGGGGATCCCCTAGAGATAGCTTTAATTACGGGGGACCTCAATCGCTTGGCTAGCGAGCGATACGAAGGTCAAGTAGTTAGAGCTAGGTTAAAGAAAGTCTCTAACGAAGCCGTGAACGTTGACGCTGTTGAGCGTAAGGCTGCTTTACGTCGTGGTTCGGATGGGTACATTCGGAAGGTGAAAAACCTGGAAGGACATACCCTGGTATCGTCTCGTGAGATCTGTGAGGGGTTCCGTGAGCATTTGGAGGAACGCTTCACCCAACTGCCCAGACTCCGCGGCCAGGAGTTTGACAGCTATTTGGCTGACTCGCCCCGCCTCGAGGCGGCTCGAGCAGCTGGCTGTGATGGCAGGATTACGGAGGGTGAGATCGTTACTGCGTTGAAGCAGATCGGCTTGAACAAATCTCCAGGACTCGATGGTCTGCCGTACGAAATGTATTTGAGGCTGTCGCCCATGTTTGTCCCAATTCTGAAGGATGTGTTTAACCACTGGTTTGTTCAGGAGTCAATCCCTGGACAGGTAACCAAAGGAGTGGTCACATTACTGAAGAAGAGGAACCAACCTGGTGGGGGAAATTTAGACGACTACAGGCCCATAACTCTGCTAAACACAGAGTTAAAGATTTTGGCCCGCGTTCTTGCGAACCGCCTGCAGGTTGTTATCGGTGATTTGATCAAGCCTGAGCAGAACTTTGCTGTGAAGGGGAGGTCGATTCAGAACAACTTGCATTTGATTCGCATGATCATAGAGGGGACAGAAGACGACGCTGAAGCCGCGCTGATCAATTTAGATCAGTCCAAGGCTTTCGATAGGGTCGACCATGGTTTCCTGAAAGCTGTTTTAGCGGCTGCCGGTTTTGGTCCGGACTTCTGCAGGTGGATCTCTATTCTGTATGACTCGCTGACGGCAGTGGTGCAAGTCAATGGAAAGAGGTCGGAATCGTTCGTTGTTTCTCGGTCGGTACGTCAGGGTTGTCCGCTGTCGCCCTTGCTCTACATCCTGGCGTTGGAACCCTTCCTTCGCAAATTAAGGGATGAGGCGACAACACCAGTCCTGCGTGGGATCGCTATCCCTCCTCGCAAAGCGCGAGTCAGGGTTTCCGCGTTTGCCGATGATGTCACCGTTTTCGTGTCGAGCCGTACTGACATTCGAACGGTGATTAAGGCGCTCGCTCGGTACGAAGAAGTGACAGGGGCCATAGTCAACCGCAGCAAGTCGAACGGCCTGCGGTTGGGTGCCTGGAGCGGAGAGACCGCTCTTCCAGGTGACTTCAGCTGGTCGGATGGCCCGGTTCGAATCCTCGGCGTGTGGTTCGGGCCGGGCATCCAGCTGGAAAAGAACTGGTCGGAAGTACAGACAAAGGTCGAATCGTTGGTCCGGGCTTGGATTCGAAGGAAGCTTTCCTTAAAGGGCAAAGCGGAGGCATGCGCCACTTACGTCTTTCCTCTCATCCTTTACCGGCTGTCTGTACTACCACTGCCTGCGGCCCGCCTTATCACTTTCACGCGCTTACTCTTCTCGCTTCTTTGGAAGGGCCGGAAAGCGTACGTCCGCAGACAGGTCTGTACTCAAGTTCCGAGTGTGGGAGGCTTGGGGATGCCTGACTTGGCAAGTCATCGACATGCCGAGAGACTGGCTTTCCTGAGTCGGACTTTGATGGAAGACACTCCGTGGGTCCCTGCGGTCGGGAGTGCCTTTCCCAACCTCATACCCGACCTCTCGGTCGAAGGACGACGTAGGCCAAGAGGGGAGCCCTTGTTCTTTGCCGAATGCCGGGCCGCGCTTAAAGCGTTGCCGGGGTCCAGTAACATTGCCCGGTCTAGGAAGAGACTATATCGGGATCTAGTGGAGGGTACTGCTTCGGACCCACTTGAGGAGCGGCTTGGATTGTCGAGGGAGGAGGCCCGCTCCCAGTGGAATTGGGCGCCAGGCCAGAGTTATCTCAACAATTCTGAGTATTCTCTGACCTGGCGACTGGTTCGGAACGCACTGCCCCTCTATGTCAGATTATGCAGAGATGGTTTAAGGGACGTCCCCTTATGCCCGCGCTGTGAAGACGACAAAGAAGAAACGGCCGAGCACGCCTTCTTCACCTGCAGCAAACTTCGACATCTCTGGGGATACGTCAGGGAGGTGACGGCCCGCATCGACGCCGAGCAGCCGATGGTCCTGGATGTAGCATCTGTCATCAACAACGCAGCACCGCCGTGGTCTGGGGAGAAACGAATGGTGTTTCTAGCCATCCTAGCCGTAGCAAGACTAGTGACGTGGGTTACACGTCTTAATGAGGTTCATGGGGTTGGATCTGTTTCGGATCGGGATCTGGTAGTTTACTTTAAACACCAACTTAAAGTGAAGATCAGATGCGATTGGAAACGATTACATCGCATGGATTTCAATAGGAGATGGGTGCATGACACTAGTTTGTGCATCTGACGAGGCGCCAAGTTTGAGTTCGTGTTCCCTCCATAGTTATGGCACACGCGGTACTGGGTTCTACGGAACCCACCCCTGTAGAGTTTTTTGATTTATTTAAAAAAACTGGTAACCTCTTAAACTAGTAGGAATGAAAGTTATCCTGTCCCTATTTTATTTTTGCCGGCACTAGAGAGCTTCCAGAGATTCCCACTTCCACTGTTTTATTTTGTCCCCGGTCTTTTGAAACCCTTGGCATTACTATCTTGGAAGACGCCATCCACCCCATGATCCCATTCCCGATGAATTTATTTTTTGAACACTCCTCTCTTAAGTTCCCACTCCCACTTAGTGACCGACCCGCTTGTTTTCGGTCTCGTGCCGGAAAACAGTGGGCGGTCTAACACTTAGTATGGCCCGGCTTTCCCTCATGACTAACTTTTTTACCATTTTATTTCGTTCTTTATTTTTCTTTCTTTTTGGGTGTTTTTAATATTTTTTCCCACTCCCACGATAATTCTTTTTTACATCGATGTTTTTTGGAGATATTTTAAGTAGGGATCCACCCACAGAGTGAATGCGGTATTTTGGTGCAAGAATCTAGTTTAGAGTCAGCAAATGTTCTTTTTATGTTGTTTGTAAAATTTTGTGAAATAAAAAACATTGAACAGCTTGTCTCACTTATCCCCGACCCCCCCCCCCTCCCCCTACATAACGGGCACTATGCCTAAGGTCTGGTGAGTTCCCAAGGTTTGTAAAATCTTCATCTGTAGATAAAGATGAGGGTTGTCCGAAGGAACTCACCTGCCTAAATAAATTGGCCTTTTGGCTAAGATCAAAGTGTAGTATCTGTTCCGATGGATACTGCACCCCATAGACTGGTATTGTCTTGGCCTTCGGGGCTTGATTTACGCCTGTCTATGGGTCTGTCCTGTGCAGTTTTAGGAGGTCCACCCTCCCAGGCTTCGCCTCCCCTCTTTAGGGAGGAGTAAGTTTATTGCTTACTGCCTGAGGCGCCCCTACCTGGGAATGCCGACGGGGCTGCCCAGGCAATTTTTAAACCCCACTTTCCCGACCCGACTTTGGGTCACATCTTACTTGTGGAAGTAAGATAAAAACTGGCCCTGTGCCTAACTCCTGGAGAGGAGTAAATCAATACTCGAAAAAACTGCTTCACTTCACGTTAGTCGTGCATCAATTAACCGTGAAACATTCACGAAGATCGTGTACCACGATGCTCGCTCATTCATTGCGGCCAGAATCTCCAATCTTGAAGGGCTAGTGTCCCTATTTACTTCCTCCCAACGAGGGCAGAGTTAAACAAGGTTGTGGAATATCCAGCTTCTCAAAAATGGGCATTCTTGATTGGGACAAAAATAAATATTGCTTCAGTCTAGTAGGATTTTTTCTTCACTGAGCGCAGATAGAAAATATTACATGTAGTATCAGAACAGATACTACACTTTGCTCCCAGGAGGTTAGACACAAGGTAAAAGTATTTTTATTTACCTCCTCTTTAAGAGGCTAGACACATGATCAGGTGTGGTTAGCCAGTGGACTAGGATTAGCATGCTCTGGCCTACAAAAAATGATGGACGGATGTCTCCTCAATGGCAGAAGAGGGATAACCAGGTTTGGGAGCTGTTTCCACAGACTTCCGGCCATGTTTGTATTCACGATGCCAGCGTTTTACAAGGTCATATAATGGGGCATCATCACTATAAGTTTCTTTCATTTCATCCAAAGTCTCCTTTAGTGTGCGTCCTTTCAAATACAAAAAAAACGGATCACTGCGCGACACTCAACTGGCTCCATTTCACACCTGACTCAGTTCAAACACCTGTAAATCAGAAACCACAATTAGTTCAGAGCTGTTTTATGCAACATAATCCATACAGATATAAATTATTACACATGCAAAATGTCATCTAAATCAGACAACTGGAAGTGGGTCAGGGGCATTACTTATTACTTACTAGGGGCATTACTTACCCCTCGTAGTTCTATTAATATGCTAGCAAGAAGACCCGGTTTTGCCCGTGATTGAACGAGGATCCCTGGGTCCTTTTGCACTCAGCTCATAAAACCATATTACCTTTTGAATACTTTTACATTTTATAATATTCAATGTTTAGGATGGGAGTCTAAAGATTTACTCAGTATCGATTGGATGAAAGGCAGGGCAAGTAAAGTGACATTTATTTAAATCATTTCCGGTAAACTTATAGTGTTATATTACGCCTTACCAATGAGTGTATCGCCGTTATCATCACCATCGTTGCTGTGAACATAAGTTGTTGATAAAACGCACGTGGGTTGATCTTCTGGTCGCCGTCGCCGACATTATCACAATCGTTGCTTTTTCGTCTGTTGATACAAAACTACGCCGACACTTGTTCCGATTTACTTGCCCCTTCCCTCCCCACGAGGACAAAGTTTGAGACAAGCTCGGTTTTTCATGTGGGGAAAATCTAGCTCCTCCAAAAGAGGCACTGTTAATTGGAACAAAACTAAAAATTGCCTTAATATAGAAGGATTCATCTTTCACTGACCGAGGACAGAAAAGACTTAGTGTAGCATCAGAACAGATACTACACATTGTTCCTAGCCAAAAGGCTAAGAAGTTTATATAAGGTCGATTAAAAAGGACAGAAACAGAAACTTCGCATGCGTGTGTGTGAGAGAGATTTCACAACATCAGCTACCCGACACATGCTGTCACAATTTGGGGACAAAAGCCCCCAAAATACATCTTTTATAGTTCAAGTCTCGTAAGCTAATAGAGTGAGAGATGTCTCACCGAAAATCTCGTGTCCCATTTGACCCCTAAACATGTCCATGCACACATGATTACTACTACGTAACGATAATCTTTAAACTCTTCAGGACACATGTGGCGTTTCCCGGGACTCGGGTTGAGGGCGCCTGTCTTCTCTTAATCCAAACCCTCAACACCATATGATCATTTTCGTCCTTGTTTTTAATTTGTATAAATTTCCTATATTTCTTTTTTATACTTATCCGGCACAAAACAAAGATCCCACGATATCATTGTACATACTTGGATCGAAATGAAATATACTCATCTGAGTAATGTGTTTTCAGAATATATATATATTTATGTTAGTCTATCGCCATATTCAATTTATGAATAAATTAAAATAAATGTTTCTGGCTTGAGTGCAGACATCACAAGATTATTGTGCCCCGTTTAGTCAAAATTAAATAAATTATCCAAGTATTCTGTGTAAGGTAGATTCAGAATATATATGGTTATTGTGGTCCACAAAACTTCAATTATTTTTATTATGCACTTTACTCCGCAACAACCACCATTCTGGTCTCTTCAGATGATGCACCAATCGAACGTCTTCGGGACTTCAAATATCGAGAAGGATTAACTCACTCTGGTTATGATATGAATACTCATATTCGTCAGGCGAGGAGTGCAATCAACTCCCTAAAACAATCTCAAAAACTGCTATCAAGAATGAGACAAAACTCAAAGTTTTCAAGGCATCGGTCGAATCCATCCTACTTTACGGATAAGACTCTTGGACACTAAATGTTGCTCGATCTAAGAAACTTGATGGATCTTACACCAAAATACTACGCATCGTCTACAACATATTGTGGCGAGACCATGTAACAAACAAAATGTTATATGGTTGCCATCCACACATATTTGCAGTTGTTCAACGCTGACTTTTGGCGCAGGCTGGACATGTATCCCGACACAACGAACCTGCTGGAAAAGTGCTTCTGTTTTCCTCAGAGGTAAAGCGATCAGCTAGGAGGCCTCATATTTCGATCAAGATGATTTTCTTGGCCTTTTGGCTAAGATCAGAGTGTAGTAGCTGTTCCGATGGATGCTACACTCTGTAGACACGTACCATCTTGGCTTTCGGATCTTGATTCCGCCGGTCTGAGGTATTGTCCTGTACAGTTCTAGGAGGTCGAACTTCACAGGATTTACCTTCTCTTTGAGAAGGGGTTATTTTATTGCTAATCGCCTGGAGTGCACCTACCGGGGAATGGCAACAAGGCTGCCCAGGCATTTTTTGACGGATCATACACAAAGATGCTACACATCATCTACAACATATTGTGGTGAGACCATGTAACAAACAAAATGATGTATGGTCGCCTTCCATGCATATCTGCAGTTGTTCAACGCTGATTTTTGGCGCTGGCTTGATATGTATCTCGACACGGTGAACCTGCTGGAAAAGTTTTTCTGTGGTATCCAGAGATCAATTAAGACTATTCTGGAAAAGCACACTGGCCTCTCGTGATTGGAGCTTCTGGTTGCAATGAGTGAGAGAGCATCATGGTGCACAAACTTTGTGAATATTTCACCATCACTTGATGGATGACTCAAGACAAGACAAGACAAGACAATGGCTATTGTATACAATGGATAACCCAAGAAGATTAATAAAACCCCAGGAGTTTGTAAACAAACAAATGAACAGACAGGAACTACAACTTGGCTAGGAGCAAAGTGTAGTATCTGTTCTTTTCTTGGTCAGTCAAGGAGAAATCCTTCTTGTCTGAGGCAATTTTAATTTTTGTCCCAATCCAGAGAGCCGCTTTTGGGGGGGGGCGGGGGCTGGATTTCCCCCACATTATAAATCGTCCTTGTGTCTAACTCTACTCTCGTGGGGAGGCAAATAAATAGGGACAGGAAGTACAACTTTATATATAAATATATGTCAGTTTGTTCGTCTATTTTTAAATTCGCCATTTTCTTCAAATCATCCGAATATATATGTAGGAGCGCGGGCCTTAGCTTAGTAAGATATTGTATCTTAGAGAATGTGCTAAGATCCACGCTTACATTTAGATTGTTGAAGAAATGTTTAAAAGAGTAAAAATGGATAATGAATAAAAGATGAAAGTTGAATGAAAGATAAGCCATGCATATAGTTGAAGGAAGAATAAAACGTAGTTTAAAAGTAACACAAAATATTTATATTTACAAATTACAGAACATTAAGTGTTCATTTCAAGTGTCCAGCGATAAATGTTTATGTCTGTGATTTATGAGTGCGGATGTGCGTCCATAGTTGTACGAATGTGTGTGCGTGCACGGGAGTTGAGATTTATCTTGTAGGCATTCGTGTGTGCGCCTTTGTCAACAGTGTGTGTATTCGTGCGTGAGTGTGTGGTTGCGTGTGGTAGAAAAAATGTGCGTGTGACAGTGTGTGTGCAAGCGTAGAATTGATACGTCGTTTAGGCATTTGTATGTGTATGTGCCTTTCTCAGCAGTGTGAGGTTGCGTGCGTTGAAAAATGATAGGAGTGGAGGCCTTTGTGTGCGTGTGTGTGTGGGGAGTAGTAGTAGTTAGTCGACGCGCTGGCACCCCTCGCACAAAGCCGAGGATTAGCCGAACTTGTCCTCTCTGTTAAGCGTCCGAGAGGCAGAGAGAAAAGGAGGAAAAATAAAGTTTGGCGTTGCGTGATGCTTTTTATATGTTTGGCCAGTAGTTTGCCTGGCGTAGTTGTAAGCAGCCCACGTGATCAACATTTTTGGCTTTTTGCGCCTTTTTGCGAGACTGGTTTCTGGTTTTTATGGCCCCGGTTTGAGCTTTTGTTGTTGAAGTGAATTTCTGCTTGGTTCTTGTTTTTTTTTTACGCCAATATGATAAAATATTAGGATGTCAATCCGATACATATTCTCGGATTAGGTTGTTAGGATATCATTATCAACTTGGATAATAGATTATCGACATGTACTAAAGTCGGCGAGGGAGGAGGGGAGAGGGAAAAAAGGAAAAAGATTTTTTAAAGTGTTGATTTGCCGCCATTTTCGTCTTTTGTTCTTTTCCTTTTCGTTTTTTCTTTTTCCTTTTGTTTTCTTTTCTTTATCCTTTCGTTTTTTTTCTTTTTCTTTTCGTTTTTTATTTTTTTGTTCATTTAGTCTATTTTTCCTTTCGTTTTTTCTTCTTTTTCCTTTCGTTTTTTTTTCTTTTCGTTTTTTTTTTTTCAACCATTTTTTTTATATGAATCCTCCTTGTCAAGTTATTGTTTTTTCGCCATTTTTCCTTTTATTCTTTTGTGCACTTAAAGTTTCGTGAAATGTTGACTTTCACGCTAAATTATGCGATGATCGCCGGAACTGACGACAGATGTAGGTTCCCCCCACCACCACCACACACACTTTCGCTCTCTTACGACGTGTGCGCAAGGCCATTGATCGGTTGGTATTCTTCCTTTTGCCTCTTCTTAACCGTCAATTATTATGGTTATTGATTTGTTGAACCACTGATCGATCTGCACGCATAAATGCTGGCGTTCGTACCCACTGAAATAAAAATTCACGGAGAAATAAGCATGCAACAGGCAGAGTAAAAGGAAACGCACAATTCATCGTCATACTTATTTTGTATAATTAGAGAGGGAGGGCGTGATATTGTGAGTGACGTCATTGCGAGAGTTGAAGAAATAACGGTCTGCCTTTTTTTCAACAGCGAGCGTCGCAGGCAAATGTTCTTCCCTCTCTCCCAAGAACCAGCATGAGAAGAAATATAAAAGTGAATCGTCATGTAAATTATATCTATATATTATCCCCTATAATAATTTATAGGATAAACATGATGCAGAAAGGAAAAACAAGTGTTTCTACAAACAACAATTTATATAAATGTATTTATTTAATATGGCATACACAGTTGGGTTTATGTGACCAGAAGTTATGACCCTTTATTTGTACTTTCATGAATGAAGTGTCGGCTGCTGAAGTTCTTTCTTGGAAGCAGTATATCTTCAAGCGAGGACAGCCGTGTTAAGAGTGTCCAGTAGACAGGTGAGAGGAGAGAGTATATACGTTTTTCTTCGTTGATGTCTGGAAGTTCTCTGTTTGTTCTGCGAACCCTAAAGATCCCCGGATAGAATCCTTAAAAGGTCTAGTAGAAATTTGTACGCCCTATAGTCTGATTAGTCATCGTGTGACCAAACAACCTCACCAGAACTGCTGTCTGCAAGAGGAAACAAATATCAATGTGTATGACTGCTACAGGGGTGGATTGAAGGTCGATTAACAAACACGGTCTTGCGATATCCTGGCCAGAGTGATATAACACCAATAAATATATGAACTGTAAAGAAACGAATATTGTGTTTTCTTTATAAGATTTTGTGTGAGTTTGTAGCGTATATTTTGGATAGGATATAAACAACGGTCGCGTCTTTGTAGTGTACCGAGACCCACGCTGACAATTAAAAAGGGTCTAAGTGGCGAATGAAAAGAAAATGGATGAAAATGATTGATGTAGATGATTGAAAATGGGTGACCATTCAGGAAGAGCTAAATTCACAAAAAAAACAAGCACCGGGATGCAACACTGCAGCGATGTGACAGGGGCTGGAGCTTGGCATACGGTGCGGAGCCTATTAGGTTAGAAATTCTTTTTTTTTTTTTTTCACCCTGTCCAAGAGGGAGAAGCTAGTGGTTGATGCACCACGCCAGATGTTCATAGGGAAAATCAAGTGTTAGCCTTAAGAGGGGGCCCTTTGATCTCTTTAGATAAACTAAATTAAAATGATAAAAAAAGAGTAAAGACCGTATATGCACTATATTTCCTGAACTCACACACGCATATTCACACTGACATAAACAAATATATAGGCATACATACTTCTAACACTTGTGTCTTCTTCCACACTTCGAACATTCTACAAACACGAGAACTTTTAACTTTTCTAAACGAACAATTTAATCACTCAGAACATCTTTCACACCTAAACTGTACATTTGTAGATATATAAATATGTTTTGTTCGGTATTAAAGAAGCTTAAATTACATTATGGAAGGATCTTGCTGAGACGCGTACGGGAAAAACGACCAGCAACCAATGTATGAATGACTATTGTAAACTTTAGTGTTTCTGTAATGATTTCGGCCACTTTGTTACTGTGTGTATGACACAAGGTTGAGTGCGTAACATAATATTCATATAAAATCATAGAAATACCTCAGTAATTTAATTTTTTATGTATAAATTATCATTTCTGATGATCTAAAATACACTCACCATTGACATGTTTTAGAGTGAGGATTTCTTTCTGAATTCATTTCAGACGGTGGAAGTTGTGTAATGCTTTTTTTCTTATTTCAATAGGAGAAGACTGAACTATCGCGAGTTGGCAAATAATTTTTGATGACCGAAAGAAAAAAAAACCACCAACCTTGACTTTAACTTATTTTTTTCCTTTAATGCTCTTCCTTTGAGGGTAACGGGGGGGGGGGGGATAAATATAAAAAATGACGCCGGATGGGAGGTAAGGGTGCGGCTCGATACCGGGTGTTATAAACATCAAATACGTTAGAAATGAAAGAGGGCAATTGCCGCTCACATAAAGAAATAAGTAAGAAAGATCACATTCCAAACTTGAAAGTTTACAATAACGAAAAAAGGAAAGAAAAACGTATAGATCGGTATAGAAAGCGGAAAGGAAAATAGAAAGAAAACATTATGGAAATAGATTTGTGTTCTTATTTCCCTCTTTTGTCGAGCAGTTTCGTACTCGTTAACCTTATGACGGGGCAGATATATATTTACAAATAAATGTACGTTGCTCTTTATTATAGAGTGGAGAATCATTCATTTTCAATTGAAAATCATTAGTTTAGATCAGCGTTTCTAAACCGGAGTTTCCTGGGACCCTAAGATTCCGCAAAATATCCCTAAAAGTTCCGCAAGAACAAGTGAGATAAGCTAATGCACTTTTGACTTTTTATTTAATTTGCTATTGTTAAACACGCCCAATATATACTTGTAATATTGTAATATAGACATCATCTTATCTAACCGACTATGTTATTAACAAATATTAACAATCACTAGTTTATACCCGCTCCTTGAGCGGGGGTGGTACAATATCTGGTACAACATAACTAGTACGAATGTAACACTGCAGTAGGCTGCACGTTTCAGTGGTGCATGCAAATGGCAGATGTTACAAGTATAAGATGCGCGGTCAAAAGAAAAGGGGGCACAGAGGAATTTGAACATTTTTTTGGTTTTATATCGGGCTGGCCAGAATCCTATTTCTCTTTGAACTGAAGTAAGTGCCTCTTAAAAAGAGAATCATGCTGACCCACAAAAGTAATGTTATTAGATTATCTCTATGATAACCCCCCTTAGGTAGACTGTCTGGTAATTATCTCTAATGGATAGATCCAGCGGTCAGCCTCTGGGTGGTCAAATGGTGGCCAATGAGAAAGACTAGAATCCAAGAATTCCGGTCAGGCACAAAGGACCCAAAGAGATTGAGACCTGGCCCTCTGGGCATGAGAGGAAGATTGGTTTGAAGAGGGCTGGCCATCAGTTAGAACTGTGTGTCTTTCCATGCAAGATGGGCCCACCGGGGCTCTTAGATAAAAGATTGTGCTGATTGAACTAATCTTCGTTTTGGTCGGAAAGAATCCTATTTTGCAAGCCTGCCATTCAACCTAGGAACACGAGATTCGAACAAATAAACCTGTTATTTGTTTATAAGCTGGAATCATGGTTTTACTTGGGATGAGAATTCTTTGTTGCAACACTGAATAAATCGCACACCATCCTTAAACAGCCACAACGATTGGGGACGGTTGCGGCCAGTGCAGTGAACGCACGCATACATGTTCACACGAAGAAAAATATTTGAAATTTCGTGAAAAAAAAAATATGCTACTTAGTATTTGCATGAGAGAGTAAGTAACTCTGATAAATGTATTTACGTATTATTTTTATTTACAAACATACATTAGAAATTATGTTTCTACGTAAAAATAATTCGCTTTGAACTAATGCCGAATGCCCTTCATTTTTACTATTTTACGGATTATCAAAAATTTTCACTTGGATAAAAAAATATTTTATGTAATGTTTTTTTTTTAACTTATTATATTATGTATATCTTTTTAAATTTATAAAACATGTATCCAGTTTGTTTGTTTTTAATCTGTAGACCTGCGTGAGATTCGAACTCATATATGGCAAGTGTTAAAAAATCTAATTTAACTCTGACTATTCTCGTTTTTTCAACCAATCACATGTTTCTATTTACGTACGAACAAACTCCCCCAAAAAACGCCATAACATTTTGATACTATATAAATTTGGAATATATTTATTGACGCCTGTACAGAAACAATGTGAAAACGCCGTAATCAATGGCCACTTAGCTGACGGAGTCTGTACGTGACTAATTTATGCATCAAATGACTCATTCAGTATAAGACACGTGCATAATTTACATCAGTTGTCTCTGTGTTGTTCAGCTGTACAATGTAATTTAATCATTCGGCCACAATATTCATTAAAGTTTGCTTTGATTTACCTTAACTTATGTCTTTTCAACATTACCAGTCAAGAATGAATAAGTAAAACAACGTATGCAACAATTATCTTTGTTCGATCTGTTTACATTTATGCTATAGTGCTAGCAAAAAACATACAAAAATACTATCAAAAATATGCTCTCTCTGGTTGCATATTTTTGATAACATATATGACAAACGAATATATAGTACACTTCCTCCACCAAGGATGAGATAATGACTGGAAGGAACATGTCAACAGAACAGATACTACACTACCTCAAAAAGGAAGAGGTAATGTCTGGGAGTATGGCCTCACGTCAACAGAACAGATACTACACTCCTTCTCTCCCCTGAATTGAGCATTGAAATATATTACTCTGGTCTGAAATAGTATATAAACTGAATTGAGCATTAAAAGATAGTGATAGTATAGTTCGGCTTCAGACGAACCAAATCTGCAGTCGTTATAGATGTGATATTGGTTTAATTTTTACGTCAGAGTTCAAAATGTTTTGTGTGAATGAAAACGTCCATAAAGTGCTCTATTCGTTTATCCGAAAAGCTTTGCATTATCAGTAAGTGCAGCTGGCGATTTCCCTTACCACAGTAGTCAACAAGGTATATGGAGTCCTACACACACAGTCAACTGCTTATGGCTGGGTTTGAAATCAGATCAGTTTTTAAAAGTACAAGCTTCAATCCACTGAGCTATATATATATATATATATATCTACAGACATAGATGTTTCATGCTAATGCAATCTTCAGTGGGCTCGAACTCCGATCACAAATCGCCACTGATTCGCAGGCAAGAGCGTTCCCCCGTTGGCCACAGCGAATTAGCTAATAATTAAGGAGGAATTTAACTTTGTAAATACCGAGTCGGCGGGTATTCACAACGAGCAGTTAAAGTGATCTTACAACAACAAACTGTGTTGGATCTCGCAATGAAGCTATTAGTACTGCTTGTTATTAAACTCACTCAGAGTACCTGGTCTTAGTAAAGGGGGCTTATAATAATATTTATAAATAAATATTAATTATTTATTACCTACAGACATCGATGTTTCATGCTAACGCAATCTTCAGTGCAGGAAGTTAATTTCCGACGGTCGGCGGGCTTGTGTGTGTATTTAGGCAGCATTTTCTCATTTATGCAAACATTGTTAAAAATTACAGAATTTGTCTTTTTAATTACACCATTTTTTAATTTGTTTAATTTTTCTCATGGTCTTTTTTGTATTAAAATAAAAGAAATTATGAATAAATGTTCAATAGGTTTCACAGGTTATATATATATATATATATATATATATAATATTTACAAAGAAATATTAAACTATTTATGCCTACATACGCCGGCGTTTCGAGCTTACGCTCTCATCAGTGTAGGAAGTGAAAATTTCAGACAGTCACAAGGCACGAACTCGGTTCACAGAGTCAATCAAGAGTCTGTACACTTTTGCTTTATCTTCGCGGCCATCGGACATTATCAAGCGATACAGGAGAAATGGAGTTATATTTATGCCTCAATACAGCGAGCTGTAAATATCAGACTATCTAGCGTTATAGACGAACGTAATCAGAACCTTGCTTGTATATATATATATATATATATATATATATATATATATATATATATATATATATATATATATATATATATATATATATATATATATAAGCAAAGTTCAATTACATTCCAAACTCCAAGATCTTATCTTATCTTAAGAAAACATTTTCAAAACAGACACGCTTCAATGCAATTATTATATGAGTTCGTTTCGCTCGAAAGTAGACCAACCAACATTAATATATCAATATTGAATCTGTCCCACTTGAGCTCATCAGAAATTACAAAAAAGTTCTTAGTTAAAAATAAATTATACACCGCAATGTGACATGTGAGATAGCCGTCCAAAAAAGAATCGTGAACTCACATTCCCCTTTCAGCATTGCTACATCAATTCAGAGTCAGCACTAATTCGCACAACCTTCTCCAGAAATCATTATTTTAGCCTTATTTTTCTATTTTAGCTATGTGATAATTATTGTTTAGCTACAAGATACTTAAACTAACTCGATATCAGGATATAAATTTACGAATGTCAGCTAAATTTGTTTTAGTTTTTATGATATTTAAAAATATATATATATAGTTCTGTTTTTATATTATATGTACACACACACACACACACACACATATATATATATATATATATATATATATATACATATATATGTGTGTGTGTGTGTGTGTATAATTATGTGTGTATATTTCTATATATATAACGTTTGGTATGTGTATATGTTTATATATTTCTATGTATAGGAACCACTCCTAAACTAATTAAACGATCATTATTCATTTTCGAACACGGCTGCTAGTTGTAAGGGTGGGTAAGGTGGTCTATATTTAGTTTAATTTAGTTTCATGCAAAAGAGGCAAAAAGGGGGTTGACTCCCTTCGTGAAAATTGAAATACCTCCGATTTTTTTTTTGAAATTGTAACAATAGGTATAAAACATCAATTAATAAATATTCTCCAGATTTAAGTTTCTTTGGACTATTTTAAAGAAAGTTTTAGGGTGTATAATATTAGTACAACCTACCATTTAAAGTTTGAAATATTTCAGATTTGCATTAAATTTGATTCCTTATCATTGGAACCAATTAAGCAAGATTCATTGAATTTCAATTTGTTTCTTAAGACTCTTCACGCTTAAACCTTAAATTTGAGACATTTTCTCGAATCAAAATCCTTTACAAATACTTTCCAGTATTTTGATCAAAATTGGAATAAAGATTCGAGACCTGAGATTTTGTATTATTATATCTTGATTTTAATTTTTGTAAGGAGACATGAAAGTGGTGCAAAATATTATCTTATATATATATATATATATATATATATATATATATATATCAAAGTTCACTGCAGAATGGTCTCATTTATTATGAACGAGCTTAATTACGTGCTTGATAGTCATTTTATTTAAGCGAGAAAAAAAAACGGTTAGTAATGGCTGCCTTAACTCTTTGACTATATGTGTAGATGTGATAGTGAAGCCTACTGTGTCTGTGTGCTCGCCTGTGATTGCTTGGTAGCAAATTCTGCCCTAAACCTTTAACTATGGACAATTACGAATTTGTTGCGTCAGGAAATATCAAGTCTCACGAAAGTCTTTTGTGACAATTAGATCTAGAATTGACCTTTGTAACCACAGCGCTGAATATTGTTCAAACTTTTACAAGATTTTCGTCTTGGGTGTATTTGTTTATTTGCTCGGTATATATATTTTTTATTTTTTGATATATTTTTATTTATTTTTTATAATGAGGTGTCGGTTGATAGTTTAGCAGAAACATCTGCAGGAAGTCTTTCTTGAGTGTCTTTCCACTTCCGGTTTCGAACAAGACGCTCTGTTCGACGATCGGGCAGAATGCTATGTACGAACATGCTATGATTTGCGCTTTTCATACAAGTTTGCATTTGCGGTAATATAGAAGATGTTAACTGGGTTATGGCGGCCAAATGTGACGTCACATATTTTGACTGCTATTAGGCAAAAAAAAAATACGTTGTATTATCTACGCCTGTTTTTAGGGTGTAATAATAATTTCTTTTCAACAAATTGTTTCATTATTAACTATTAAAAAATAATAAAATAAAATAGTGCTATTTATGAATGGAATTTCTTTTTTCATTTATATTTTGAAAATATTAATTAATTAACAAATTGTTTGATTATTAATTATTAACAAAATTTGAATATATTACAAATTTACAAATTAACAAACAATAAAACCAAACGAATGTAAATATATTATAATTTTTTTCATTTTTCTTTTCATTTTTATATAATAAATTAAACCTCATAATAATGACATATCTAATACAGAATAACCCTTAAATTTAATTGCCGAAGAAATTGTCTTTCCCTAACCCCCAACTTAACCCTAACCATTTCGATTCATAAATTTATTTTCGTCGATGTCCACGGTTCGACCAGGACCACATGATTTTCTATTAAATACATGCACAAATGTCGCAAATAAAAGTTGATACGCCACTTTGATTGGCTAGATGTACTTGGTGCTCTTCTTCTAACGACACGTAATACACTATTTCTATTATTTGGCTTAACGTTATACGCGAACCTTGAAATCGAACTGGGCGAAAATATAAGGGGGCATTATTTTAGACCTAACACCGGTTGAAAAGTATGACGCCACATTTGACCGCCATAACCCAATTAACATTGCAAGTGAAGTTAAAAAGAACTAAACAGAAGAAATAAAACTAAACAGTTGTCTAAAATAAATACGGCTGGTTACTGTATACAGTTGTGTCGGTTTTATTCTTGCTGGGGCGTTAAACCATTGAATTATGTGAGTTCTTTTGTTTAAAATAGTAGATCAAATGATACCACAAAACTGTAGAATTAAAGATAAAGTCCCATTCTAACATTTTACATTATACTTTATTGATCATCTTCGTTAAACATGTCATAAAAGACAAGGTGTTAGTAATAGAGGATAAGTCCATGACTCATGACGATGGAAAAAGGTTTAAGAGTCCATAATAGGAATGTCCTTAAAAGTTCGTCGTGTACGTAGGTAGCAATAGAGAGGTAGTTTGTAAAGCTGTCAGAGTTCATATTGTTATTGTTAAAAGGTAAGCCTGCGTGTCGAAATAGTATTGAGATTAGGTTCACGTGCTGACAGTTCGCCATCTTGGATATTGAAGCCTTCTTGTCGACGCCGATAGCCCGTAGCTAAAGGCGGGTTTGGTTTGTGCACTAAGAGAGGGGTTTAGTGGTTGTTCTGAGCGACAAGAGTTGGTTACACAGCTGTGCATTCTCATGACTAAAGAGCTATTCAACCCCTACCCACAATAGGAATATGTGACACAAGGCGGTGAGCACTCTGGTCATTAAAAATTGCCTGGGTAGCCCCGTCGGCATTCCCCGGTAGGGGCACCTCAGGCAGTAAGCAATAAACTTACTCCTCACCAAAAAGGGGAGGCAAAGCCTGGGAGGGTGGACCTCTTAGAACTGCACAGGACAGACCCATAGACCGGCGTAAATCAAGCCCCGAAGGCCAAGACAATACCAGTCTATGGGGTGCAGTATCCATCGGAACAGATACTACACTTTCTTCTTAGCTAAAAGGCCGAGAAAGCGAACCATGCCGGTACAGTGCCTTAAATAACCATTGCAAACCAGTGCTCTGCTCGCATAAGAGATTGTTTCTGATTGATGTAATCCCAATGGAAATTACGTGTTTGCTCCAATCAGCGCCAAGCTTACAAATCAAGCAGATATTTCAACATCGTTAATGGCAGCTACTGCTGCTGATGCTGCTGATGCTGCTGTTGTTGTGGCTACTAGTGCCACAGAACTACACACCTACGCCGGGTTTCTCAGCTTCGCATAGGGAAAAGCGATATCAAAAGAAAGAATGACAAACTCTATCCATACGAAAATATATCAATTTTTATTGACAACTTGTTTATAGAACGAAAGATAAGGAGTTAGTAGTGAATGAGACTTCAAGGTTTCTTAGAATGTCCTTAGGTGAAGAGAAGTAGAATTTCGCGCCTGTGTTAGGTTGCCACATTTGTGTTTTCATGTGTATACATGCAAATTACAACTTCTGGTTGATGTTGATCGAATAAATTTGTATTCCAATTCTAATTTTTGTTCGTGTCTTGTAAAGCGGAAGGCAACATTAAACTTAGCAGCGTGAAGAGGATAAGACATGACAAAAGCATGACAAAGTCTATCCATAAAGAATAATACATTTTTATTGACAACTTAATTAAAACGGTGCAAAATAAGTGTTCGTTAAGAATGAGACTTCAAAGAGTCCCAAAAAGATAATGGGTTAGCATGTAAGGAGAAATTTAGTACACATGTTTGTTTTGGTTATGCAAGTTTGCAACTGCAGTTGAACGGAACGAAACAGAAGAAATTAAACTGGAGAGTTTTTTTTTAAAACAAGTAACGCCAGTTTTGTAGAGGGAAAGGCATTATAAAAAAACTCTATGCACACAAAAGTTATTAATCTTCATTGACATTGACAACGTGGCGCCGATTGTGTGTTTACGCGTGTGTAAATAGGATAGGCATTGTAGATGTGTGTGTATATTAACGTGTCGGTTTTGTTAGTGAGAGAGTGTGTGTATGTATGAACTGTATACACGAGTTCGGTTAACAATGTGTATATGCTGTCACTATGTTTAGTAGTTCGTGTGTGTCTCTCGTTGCGTCTGTTCAGGGTTTTCGGCAGGATTGTCTTGTATGCACGTGTGTTGTCTCTGAAAGAAAACGCTGTGGTTGAATTTTTATATTACGCACGAATATTTGGAAGTGAATATTTCTTGCGCTGTGGTTCGTTGAAAACAAACTGCTGATTTAAGCTTTTGACTAATAGAGAATCGATACGTAAAAAAAAAATCGCTGCTGCTGCTTTTGTTTGCTTGTTAGGCGAGTCGAACTTCCGCATAGAGATCAGAAAGATCGTGTCACAAGATTGTTTCGCCTGTATGAAGTCCACCTCGTTGCTCGCAGACACTAACCCGCAGGGTTACAGGTGTTTACCCCTGACAGTGAGAACAGCAAGGGCTCAGCAGTTGTATGCAAAGTCGGGGAACGTTTGGCCCGGGACACCCAAAGGAATGATGCAGAAGCAATGTCGCCACCTTAACTCAATTGATTTTAGGTTCCGCGCCTGACACGTTTTTTGTTTGCCCCATGCAGAGACAGAAACGACCAGAAGACGACGGATCTTGATGCCGACTTCTCCTGGATTTTCACCAGAGCCCTGTTAGCCGGGTAGCTCGGACTATCATGTTGCCACTTCCCCTACCACAGAGATGAAAGGTTGGACTTTAGGGGAGTGCTGCTGTTTCCAACACTAGTTACTGTAATAATGTTTAATGTTTTTTGCCAATAAAAACATACGTAAACACGTTCATCATATGCTATTTAGTATTTGCATGAGAGATACTCTCTACTGCAAATACTAAATAGCATATTTCTTTCAAAAAATGTTCACAAATATTTTTCTTCGTAATCGCTATAAAAAGATAGAAGTTAAGTAAAGATGAAAATTGGCATACACAGGTACTGTACCAACACCGCTCAAGCAGTGGGTATAAACTAGTGGAAATTAAAAAAGAAAAGAAAATAACACTGAGCTACGGCCATAATAATGTATCCCTGTGCGATATAATTATTTGGCGCTTTTTGCTTAAATAAATTCACTAGATGAACTCAGAAAACTTAACTTACATACGTAGTAAATCAAGTTTGAAATCTGTTTAAGAGCCTGCAGGTTGTTAGGCCTGACAGTGTAGCCTGTTTAATTTCTGCTTACAGCCCACACTGACTTTCGGTGTTGATATCTTTTCACTCTGTAAACATGTCCACCAAGTCCAAGATAGATTGACACGTCATCAAATGGAATGCGCCAGAAACCGGCGTTGCTGAGTCAGCCGATCAAAGATCGGATTTCCGAGTGATAACGGACAATTAAGTGTCCGTTAAACGCGGCAGCAGATGCAGAGATACGCACGTTGTCAAAAGAAACTTCATGTTTAGCAAATGCCGAAGCAGAACTTGAAACTCTAAGTCCATTAAAAAGAGGTAAACATTTTTGTTCGCCTGGGAGGATGGTATCATGACGGAAGAACATAAACTACACCCCCCTCCAAAAAAGGAGGTAATGAATGGGCGATTGGTATCATAACAACAAAACAGATATTAGGCTAACTCCCAAATGAGGACGTAATGCCTGGGAGATGGTTTCATGACAACAAAACAGATACTACACTACATCCCCCCCCAAAAAAAAGAAAAAGATGATGCTTGGAATAATGGTATCATTACTACAGAACAGATACTCTACTATCTCCTCCCTGAATTGAGCATTGAGCATTGAAATAGTATAGTAAATTGAATTGAGCATTGAGCATTGAAATAGTATAGTAAATTGAATTGAGCATTGAGCATTGAAATAGTATAGTAAATTGAATTGAGCATTGAGCATTGAAATAGTATAGTAAATTGAATTGAGCATTGAGCATTGAAATAGTATAGTAAATTGAATTGAGCATTGAGCATTGAAATAGTATAGTAAATTGAATTGAGCATTGAGCATTGAAATAGTATAGTAAATTGAATTGAGCATTGAGCATTGAAATAGTATAGTAAATTGAATTGAGCATTGAGCATTGAAATAGTATAGTAAATTGAATTGAGCATTGAGCATTGAAATAGTATAGTAAATTGAATTGAGCATTGAGCATTGAAATAGTATAGTAAATTGAATTGAGCATTGAGCATTGAAATAGTATAGTAAATTGAATTGAGCATTGAGCATTGAAATAGTATAGTAAATTGAATTGAGCATTGAGCATTGAAATAGTATAGTAAATTGAATTGAGCATTGAGCATTGAAATAGTATAGTAAATTGAATTGAGCATTGAAATAGTATAGTAAATTGAATTGAGCATTGAGCATTGAAATAGTATAGTAAATTGAATTGAGCATTGAGCATTGAAATAGTATAGTAAATTGAATTGAGCATTGAGCATTGAAATAGTATAGTAAATTGAATTGAGCATTGAGCATTGAAATAGTATAGTAAATTGAATTGAGCATTGAGCATTGAAATAGTATAGTAGATTGAATTGAGCATTGAGCATTGAAATAGTATAATAAATTGAATTGAGCATTGAGCATTGAAATAGTATAGTAAATTGAATTGAGCATTGAGCATTGAAATAGTATAGTAAATTGAATTGGGCATTGAGCATTGAAATAGTAAATTGAATTGAGCATTAAAAGAGTATAGTTTCGGTTTCAGATAAACAGATAGCAAATCTTCATTAGTAATAGATGTTTAAAAAATGTAAGTATTTGGCACACAAATTATGTTGACGACTGAACAGAACGTATTTAACATGACACGGTATCTGACATTACTTAAACCCCACGCCTTGCCAAAACGTAAACAAAACACATGAATTGACTTGGTCAGAGAATAATTTAGATATGGTGTCATGCTAAACACGTTCGTTTCACCTGTCAGCTAAATTGAGATGTTGAATATAAAATTGTTCCAAAAATCGTTTTGCGAGTTAATAATCCCAGGTGTAAAATTGTAACCATAACCACATATGAACACATTTAGCTCATATGTGTGTCTCAGTGCAACATAATCACATGGACACACCGATTCTTGTTATATCACAGAAGTTAAGCGACGTTAAACATGACCAGTTCCAGGTGGGTGACCATTTGAGAATAGCATGTGCTGTATGTGGGAGGACCGCGAAACCTCTCTTCAAAATTAACAAAAAACAGCCTTGAAGATGCCTCAAGAAAGTACTTCAGTAAAACCTGCTAATCCACACATGTGTTCACACAATGGAACACCGGCCTCACTGGGCGGAAGTTCTGTTCTCAATTATGTGGCGAAGCTCTTTGGAGAGAGTATGCTCTAGTTCGCTTTTTTTAATTATGTTTCAGCACCCACGCTCAGCTGAGTACCTTTTATAAGTTACTTGAAGAATACTTGTCTTTGGTTCAAGTTATAAATGTTTTATTTGTTTATCGAATTATCTCGTTATTAATAAATGTTTGAATTTCAAAAGTCAGTTCCGAATGTTAGAATTCATAAATGTTAGATACAATACGCATTATATTTTTTAACCAGTTGAGGTATTAAATAGCGGTAAATTGCAACGGATGGCTGTTTCTGTGTACTATTGGTGAGTTTGAGAGCTGGAGAGCATGGACAACTGGAAAGCACCTGGATATTGAAAGAGGGTGAACCACATCAAATAAGATGCAGTTGAATAAAAATGAATTACAAAACATTTTTTTTATCAACTGACAGAGGTAAATCTTGCTACCATTTTCACAACGTTTCAGCCATTGTACTCACCGGTCTTTTTCAGACAAAAATGTCAGAGAGTACAATGTTGTAAAACATGGCAGCAACTCTCTGGTCCGCTCAAATCCGATCTCTTTCTGATTCAGATTACACATCAATATCACCAGATATGGACACACTGTGGACTAAAACAACTCTAGAAAACGTTTATATGTGCAGGGGATCCATGCATCCTCAAATAAATAAATTGGATTAAAGGAACTATGACAAACGTCTTCTCATGAAAAATAGGTCGGTACAAAAATTGTGGAGATGATTCGTCTTTCTCTGATAAAAAGGTGCTTGTTTCGAACCAAATTCAGTTTCTCTCCAGCCTAGACTAGGGACACAGCTACATATTTTATGTATTGATTTCTCCTCAAATAAACAACAACTGAATAGTCTGGTTACAATAATAAATGGTTGCATTTCAAAAGTCAGTCCAAAATGGTGGAATTCATAAATATAATGTACCCATGCACTAACAGTGGTCAGACCTTCGGGAATTTCAAAAGGAAGTTAAAAAAAAATTTAATTACAAAATAATTTTAGCAGAAATCAGTTTGTCGAATTTCTGTAACCCCGGCGATGAGCTGGCAGCCGAGGTTTCCATTTTCTCTCTCACCTGCTAGCTTCAATTATGAACACCATAAAAGTAAAAACTTCAATAACAGTTTTACTCAATAACTCATGTCTCTTGGTGTTTTATTTCTTCATTCTCTCACAGCATTGTGAGGTAACATATTAGCTTTCTATCGCCCCTTCTCCCACAAGACTAAACAAAGCTTTGAAAAACTACGACTAAACACGATCAACTTATCTACCAAAGAGAAAGACTTTCCCTGCTACCTCCCTACGTGTCAGTTTTGGACTTCCACCCATGATTCAACTTCCTGTACACGTATCTCTCGTTCTACTCTTACTTTTAATAGAATGTTCTATTCTTTTACATAATTTGACATTTTTGTAGAAAATTTCCAATTCAACCCTATTTTTACACACCCACCTTTATATATTATTACAAAATAATATATATTCCCCCAATTGAAATACATCTGGGTTTTTTATAAGCCGTTTATCAGGGTTAACAGAGAACATGATAAGGAAAACTCCAACAAGTATTAAGGATAAAAAAAGTTTACTAAACAAAAAACTACTAGGTGAACAGAGTAATTTAGCAATCGCAAGATTAAGATAGCAAGTCCCATGAGATTTCGTTAGTTTTCGTTCGTTTTTATAGGAAAAAAAGACGATTCCATTCTCCTTATTTAAGGACTATACGATAGTTTTCTTCTAGAAATCTCTGTTAAACTTAATTTAAAATATCAAACATATGCAACATAGTAAAATATATATTAAAATCTCTGAATGACAAATACTTGAATTCAAAACGATCAATTCGGTTTTTTTCCATTGTCAATTCGATGCATTTACATTCAATTAAAAGACAAAAATCTTAGTTATTTAATTTTTCCGTATTCTGTTAATCAAAATTTTTTTACATATTCTTAATTTTAAAATACAAAAATGTTTATGTACGACATTTTTTTTTTGTTAATGCATATATTTTCATTTTGAAATATAATTTTGTTATACACTGAAGCATCAATATAGCATATTGTGTTTTCTATTGTGAACAGATTCGTAAAATACATCACAACTGGCCACATGACAGTAACATAGTGTATCTCAGGAGTTCTCAACCTTATTTTGCTTGCTGGGAGCTTTTTTTATCATATGTGGACGCCATATATACATATATAATTTTTTAAATCGAACATTACTAATAAATTCTTATCAACATTTGCACAATGAGTTCATGAACATACAAATACATTTACAGTGGATTAAAATGTTATCAATGACATACAAAGCTTGGAAAACCGATAACTATTATTTGCCTCAAACCCCACAATATTATTGTAAAAAAACAAACCGTAGTACAAAATTAATCCAACGATCGGATTTCAAATTCAAATTTTACTCGAGAACAGTTGCGTTTGATCTGCGTATAGAGCTCTGTTTTTAATTGCATCCTCTGACAGGGAAACAATCCGGCAGAAAGACACCACAAATATACGAGATGTACTTGTGACCCGTTGGGTCATAACCACTACCACTATTTATGCTAGTTTGATGTCATTCGAAAATTAACAAACTCTGACATATCTTTTAAGACAGGATTCCTGCATAACTGAAGATAATAAGTCTATTTACTTCTATCTTATTATTATTTGTACTCACTAGGAGTTCTCACACAGATCATCGTCAGTGATTGCTCACCGATAACAACCAGTGGTATTTCCTGGAGTCTGAGTGACAACAAGTCTCCCTAGACTTCCAGTGTTCTTCACCTTTTTTCGGTAACGATGCGGTATCGCAACAGTCTCTTACCATTGATTTCTCGCTGGTAAGGACAATTGGTCTTCTCTGGGATTTGGGTGGCAACAAGCCTCCCCAAGGTCTCAACACTCTCTGCACTTTTCCAGGGGAGTTCTGGTTTGTGCTGTCCCTCCTCGGTCTTGTCATCCTCCTCGACCCTCTACAAATACGTTGTCTGGTGTCAGCCTAGGCCGTCACCAGTTAAAAAAAAAATCAATTTTTCTTTTTAATTTTAAATTTTTTTCCTTTCAATTCCTTTTCTTTTTCTTTTTGTTCTTTTCCTTTTCTCTTCCCTTATTTGAAAAAAAAGAATTTTTAAAATTCTTTTTAATTTTTTGGGGGGTGGGTGGTGGAGAGGGAGGAGCTTATAGTGTTTCTTGTAATTTCTGTTTCTTGGTTCATTTTTGTGTAGTGATAGCTGAGACCGGTGTAATTTATTGGGGGGGGGGAGGGAGATTATGAAGTGCTGTTTCTTGCAGTTTCTGTTCCTTGGCTCTTGTTGTGGTGTTCTTCGTGTGGTCTTGTTTTCTCCGTTGTAAATTCCTTGTGACTGGTTAGCCTTTGTAGCTTATGTGTGTTAGTTTCCGCATTCGAGGATTTTCCTTAAGATTGCAGCTGTTTTGATCATTGCCGTCCTTTGTATGGTTTCGATAGTCCCTTTGATTCCAATTTCTCCCAGTCTTTTCTCCAGGTTTTTTGGGATTGTTCCTAGTTCTCCTACGATTATTGGTATTATACTAACTTTCATGCTCCATATTCCTTTCAGTTCTCTGGCAAGTTCTGTGTATTTACTTCGTTTTTCCGTGTCTTTGATCTTCACTCTGTCGTCTGCTGGAACGGCGAAGTCTACGATTATACAAGATTTTTCCTTTTTGTCTATTATAATAACATCAGGTCTCCTTGCTTGTATGAGTTTATCTGTTTGTATATCCATATCCCAGAGGATTTTGTGTTTTTCGTTTTCCAGTACTGTTTCTGGTTTATGTTTGTAACATTTGTCTGCATATTCGAAATTCAATTGTTTACACAGTTCCCTGTGTATTACTTTCCCAACACAATCATGTCTGTTCTTGTATTCTTTTTGAGCAAGTTTGCTACATTCACTTATTATATGATTTACTGTTTCGTCTCTTTGTCCACACAGTCTGCATTTATTGTTTTCCTGGGTTTTTTCTATTTTAGCTTTAATGTAGTTTGTCCTAATCGCATTGTTCTGTGCAGCCATCAGTAAAGATTCCGTTTCTCTGTTCAATTTTCCTTTTCTTAGCCATGTCCAGCTATTTGCGTTGGTTTCTTCTCTTGTGAGTCTTATAAAGCGTCCATGTAGTTGTTTTTCTTCCCATTTTTCTTTTCTTGTCTGTTTGTGTCCAGTTTCGATGTTTCCTGCGTTGTTCGTTGGGACGGTATCTCTTGCTGCGGTGATCAGCCTTTCTGTGTTCTGGTTTATGTATTTCTCTAGCTCTTTTTTAGTGCTGTCCACACAGTCTTCTATACTTACCAGTCCTCTTCCCCCTTCGTTTCTCTTCACGTAGAGTCTGTCTGTATCGTCTTTTGGATGTAGTGCATTGTGCATAGTCATTAATTT
>OY744526.1:77895216-77915216 GCA_963556195.1 Sepiola atlantica | reverse complement strand
AGCGTCAGGCGGAATTTCAATGAACAGAGCTACTTTGCAAGGTTTTCCCGTCTATGGAACACATTGCCGTGGAACTGATCCCCTGCTGATTACAACTTGATCGTCTTCAAGTCGGATGTTAACAAATACTTGTTAAAAAATGCCCAATAGGTAATAAGTTCATACCATTAATTAATGTTAATGCTCCATAGTTTTCCTCATCTTTCAGCTGACAATAATTTAAGTCTCGTTCACTCTTATCCTCGAGTGGCTCTTGGCCTTGATATACGGTGACTCAATCGTTAAAAAAAATTTGAAGTAAAAAATGCAATAGTGTAAAGTACTAAAACGAGCATTTAAAAAATCCTAATTAAAAAAAAATACGAAATAAAATCCACCAGCATGCATTACAGTTTATTTGTAAATATGTCACCCTTTTTAATCTTTTGTCAATAATTGAAAAAAAAAGAATGAATTACTTTATTAACTCTCGAAATTTGAAAGGAATTTGGAAGCATTTAAACTATTGATTAGAAAATTATTTAAAAGAATTTTTAAATTCTTTTAAAAATCCTTATGTATTAAAATATTAAAAGCATTCAATAATTTTAAAAAATCAATGATCGTTTTGATTTTTTATATAACAAATAGTTTTGTTTTGCAATATTTTTTTATTTTCTGGACAAATATTTAGCATTTATGTTCAAATGTTCTTTTCTTTAGATGGACTCACATGATTTTCAACAAGTTGTGATCTATTTCTAAACTGCAAGTGAAAAGGCAAATCAATTTCTTCTTTCTTTTCCTTTCTTTACAGTAAGATTTAAAAGATCAGTAAATTTGTATCGAAATTACCAAACTGTTAATATTTATCTATCTATATGAATAAATGAGAAAGATTTTGTTTCGCGTTTACAACACAGATATGGATGAAATGTTTATTATTTTTGTACTGGTACAGTTTTTGAACCAGACAAAAACCAAGCTTTTTTTAAACTATAACCATAAACTAACCCTAACCTAGTCGGTACTGTAACAGTAGCATTATTTAAAATTAATGTTTCAAGTATTTCAAGTAGCGAACTCTACGAAGTGATAACGAACCGGCAAAGCTAGCTAATATATATATATATATATATATATATATATATATATATATATACAGGGTGGGCAAAAATAAGGGTCCTATTTTTAAAAATTCATAACTTTTTTATTGATTGATTTTTTTATTTTTTTTTTTTAGAATAAGTAAAGGACCCCTTCCGAAGCAAGCATGAGCCGTATTAGCCCTAAGGAACGTACCCTCATTTAGAAAACATTATTTTTGCTTAAAAAACTCAAAACAGTGTAAAAAACAATACTTTAGTTTTTGTAAGTTTTAAGAAGTGTTTTTCGGCTAAAATTTGTTTTGTTTATTTCAAAAAATCTCGGAAGGGTCAGTCTACACACACATAAAGTTTGGTGGGTTTAACTTTTATTTTGTGGAAGTTATTCAAATTCAAGTTATTCAAATTTAAAGATAGGACCCTTATTTTGGCCCACCCTGTATATATATATATATATATATATATATATATATATATATATATATATATATATATATATATAAGAAGGAATAGGTAAAATAAATACCTTTTGAAGCATTAAGATGCGATATGAATTTTTTTTTATAAAAAAGAAAAATAATAAATCGAAACCGATTTTGTTTTATTATTATAAACTAGCATTTTTTTTTCTTTTTTATAAAAAAAAAATTGATATCGCATTTTTTTTTAAAAAAGCATTTATTGTTAAATTTAAGAAGGAATAGGTAAAATAAATACCTTTTAAAGCATTCAAAAGGTATTTATTTTACCTATTCCTTCTTAAATTTAACAATAAATGCGTTTTAAAAAAAATTTGAACCTTAAAACACTTATACAAATCACGTGCTGCATTCACGTTCTTCATATTTGATAGTGGGAAACAACAGCTAACCCATTTGGCCCGGCTGTAATAACAACAACAAGCCGATAGGAGAGAGAGAAAAAAAATACAAATCCGATGACATCAGGATATATTACACACCGAGGATGCCAGGTTTTGGCGAAATATCTGTATCACTTTAAACTAACAAAAAAAAAGCTAGTTTATAATAAAAAAAAAGAAAAAAAAATCGGTTTCGATTTATTATTTTTCTTTTTTATAAAAAAAAAATTGATATCGCATCTTAATGCTTCAAAAGGTATTTATTTTACCTATTCCTTCTTAAATTTAACAATAGATGCTTTAAAAAAAAAATGAACCTTAAAACACTTATATATATATATATATATATATATATATATATATATATATATATATATATATATATATATATATATATATATATATATGAAGCAATCCAACAAAAGATATAAGCGTCAACTAATATCTTATAATTAGTGAAACATCCGGATAAAAAAACTGAAGCTCAATATACTGGATAGAGCATTAATATTATAATATAATGCTTTGCATGAACTTTGAATTCTAATAAAATTTGATTGACACCTTATTTTATTACTTCATTTTATATTATAATATATATATATATATATATATATATATATAATCCAGGTAAAACATCCACAGGGTAGTAGTAATCCAAAGAATTTCAACCGCGTTTATAAAAAGTGCTGAATATCAAATAGAGCTTTTATATATGATTATTTTTATTTACACAGACATGTACAAAATCTGCAACACTGGCATGTCGATGTTATCGATCAACAGCTATTATAAACTGAGATCTCATAAGGCAGAGTTAGAATCAAATCTTAACCTTAGATCATATTTGGAAATATGATCTAAGGTAAAGATCGGATTCTAACTCTGCCTGTGTAAATACAAATAATCATATATAAAAGCTCTATTTGATATTCAGCACTTTTTATAAACCCGGTTGAAATTCTTTGGATTACTACTATCCTGTGGATGTTTTACCTGGATTATATATATATATATATATATATATATATATATATATATATATATATATATATATATATGCAGCAAATACTTATCAATACGTGTCTCGTTAAAGACAACGGAATTTTCTTTTTTCGTTATTTCTTTACTCGTTGTCTCAACTCGGCGAGCAACTGTTCGAGTCTCTGTGGGTAATTAATAGAGTATGGATTCGAGCGTTCTTTTTCGGCAATCTGAAGTGTTTTGTATTTTTGTCTTGCTAGGTTCTTGTTAGCGGGAGAAAAAAAGAGGTGTAATTCAATCTATTATTTATTTCTGTATTGGTGTATATTTATTGTTGCCAAAACTACCGAGCCAAGTAATAAAACACCTTAAGCAAACACATACCCAAAATCTCCTAAAGACGATCAAAGCGCTTGAGATGGTCACAAAAAAACTCTCGGATCAATACTCCATGAATTACCACCACAGACCCGAAAAATTGCTCACCAAGTCGAGACAACGATTAAGAAAATAACGAAAAGAGAAAATTCGGTCGTTTTTAATCATATATATATATATATATATATATATATATATATATAATGTAATTTTGTTATTGTTTTTTTTACTGGCGATAGAACAGTGTTGTTTTTAGTATTTTTCCACTTCCTAAGCGGTTAAAGAAAATTCAGAATATTGCATTCAGTCGCACTTAATCAGATTGGTAATTATTTTTATAAAACTATGTAATTTGATAGGCGATAAAAAATCATTACATATTTGAGCAAGTAATCATAGCCGAATAGTAAAACATCAGACTGATAGATATTTACATCAAGTGTTCGATCCTTGCCCAGGGTAACCATGCTGATGACGGCTGATAAGCCAGAAACGCGTGTCCATAGATTTCTTTTGTGTACGTATATTAATTTATATATATATATATATATATATATATATATATATATATATATATATATATATATATATATTAATAATGGAGATTATGTATCTGTCTGTCTGAAACCGAAACTCCATCAGAGTAATATTACTATTTACTTAGTCTGCCAGCTTCTTTATATACTACTACAAAAACCGCCGTAAACACTATGCGCATTTCTCAATTTACATAATAAATTGCTTTTAAACTTCTAATAAATTAGTATTCGCAAATATACACTCATGATTGTTTTCTTTAGATTTCCACATGTATTTACGCTATTTTGCTCGCTAACAATCTTACTTATAAATTATAATTATTTCTTTTATTATATATATATATATATATATATATATATATATATATATATATATGTGTGTGTGTGTGTGTGTGGGGGTGTGTGTGTGTGTGTATCGGATAATAGTGTCATAGCCAGACACCTCATTAACGAACATTCCTGTCCCCGCTCGCAAATCTGAAAACTTCTTGTAGACAACACTAAAATCCTATAACACAATACTAATATATAAAAACTCCACATACTAGAAGCTTTACGCATTAAAACAAAAAAAAAGGTTATTAACAGGATTAATTTTAACACTAGTACTAATATACTTAAATGTTTATAATACTAAATAAATATAGTTTCGCATTTAAATTTTTCCGCCAAAATTAACTATAAACTCACTCAAGGTCTTTACCTGATTGACATTATTCCACTGAAGATGGACCCAGATGGGTGAGAAAGTACTTTGGACCTAAAAGAAAATTACGGCAGATTCATCAGCCAATTCCCATCCGAGATTAGGACTTTAATCCGGAAAATGGAAGGGATCCATACAAAAAATATCCAGACATGAGTTGTTGGTTATTTTTAATAATATATATATATATATATATATATATATATATATATATATATATATATATATATATGTGTGAAATTAGCTACGTAGTCAATCTATCTACTGCGTAACTGATTGAACAGCCAGCGTTACTCCATTGAATCGGTTACCTCCCTCTGATTATTCAGTATAGACGCAAGACGGGCGCGTTATTTCAAATGTAAACAAAACGCTGGCATTTACCGTGTTACTTCTACTCTGATTTTTTTATTAAAACGTTCTGAGTTTGTTTATTTCCTTAATCTTATTAGCCATTATGTTTTAAAACACAAATGTATTGAATCAAATTGTGTAATTAAAATGATAATCGATTTACAAATTACCATTTAAAAACACATACACACTATAATGAATTTAGTTTAGGTAAACTTTTTTTTTCGAGAGCATTTAAAAAACTATTCGTGTTTACTGTATTTGATTTTTTAATAATTTTATTTCAGGTACACCTTTTCTTCCGATTTGAAAACTTTCCAATATTATCATTTTCTTATGAACTTAAATGTGTTTATGATTTCGGTTTCACCTTTTTCGCTGTTAAGCTTTTATTTACAAACTGTTTTAATTATTCCGTGTTTTACTTATTAAAATAAAATATGTGATTTTCTTTTCTGTCAACAAATAAATTAACACATTGTACTGGAAAACAATATAACTGATTTTAGAATCAAATTGTTTAATTAAAAAAAAGGTAATTTAACAAACACACACACACACATTCTAACGAATTTAATTTACGTAAACTTTCTTTCCGATAGCATTTAAATAATTAATCGTGTTCACTGTATTTGATTTTTGGTGCTTTTTTACTGTAGGACCTGCGCTAACGTTACGGTTAGGGTCAGGGTCAAAGTGGTGGTTAGGGTTAGGGTTAGGGTTTAGAGTTAGGGTTAGGGTCATGGTCAAAGTTAGAGCGGGTCCTACAGTACAAGAGTACCGATTTTTAATTTTTTTTATTTTAGGTACACCTTATTTTCAGATTTGAATAATAGTGTTCGCTGTATTTAGTTTTACTAAATTGTTGATTATAACAAATTCATTGAATCAAATTGTTTAATTAAAATAACAATTGATTTTAAAATTACTATTTAAAAAACCACACACATTCTAATGAATTTAATTCAGGTAAATTTTTTCTCGAGAGCATTTAAATAACTAATCGTGTTCGCTGTATGTGATTTTTTTACTGTTTTATTTTAGGTACACCTTTTCTCCGATTTGAAAACCTTCCAATATCTTCATTTTTTGCGACCTTAAGTGTGTTTAGGAGTTTGGCTTTACCTTTTACGCCGTAAAGCTTTAATTTACAAACTGTTTTTATTATTCCGTGTTTAATTTATTAGAATAAAAGATGTGATTTTCTTCTCTTTTCTCAACAAAAAACATAACACAATTTTTTTTATTTTTTTATTTTCATTGAATTTAAGTTGTATCTTGGAAAATTTTAATATTTTGAACAAAGCTGAATTTGTATTGTTATAAAAATGGAGAGCTAATGCAACAAGCCTCACTCACGCACATTCTTAGAATATTAAAGCCAGAAATTACTATTCGAGACTTTTAGCAATAATTAAGATTTATTTTGAATATTTTATTTAATGTGTCGGATCTACAAAAACAATAATAGAATGTATATTTCGACGAATTGAACCTGTATAGACCAACATAAAATGTAGATATTTAAAAAATCTTTGAATAAAGTTTAAAACATTATCTGATAATAATGTAGTGAAATTCATTAATTGTATTCATTTGCTTACTGCGGTCTGTATTTGTACGAGAAAATAGGATAGAAAGTTGAATTAAAATAATTTAATTTTTTTCTGAAATTGACACGTCATCATAAAAGCACAGCCGCTTATATCAATGCAGTAAACAACATGTTAATTAGTTGCTAGAAAGCGAATTATTATATGTACTCCCATTTAGGTAAATTTAAGAAAGAAATAATTCAATATTTCATTTCAAACGAATATAAGTGTTCGTCCAAAAGCTGACATAGACAGATCAAAGGTAGATTTGTTTTGTTTTATTAATAATTTGAGTTTTCTCCTTTAAGCGGCAAAACGAAAAATATGTATCTTACTAAATATTTGATGCCGATGATATGGGTGACAGTTGGAGTAAGTAGAAATGATAGGGTAAAAATAAAAACTCGTCTGCTTTTCTTTATTTATGACAAAAAATGCAATATTGGTCAGGACTAAATATTAAAATAGAAGAAATCGATTAAAAATATATTTATTAAACACGGACCAATAATAGGCCTAAATCATTGACGAACTAGATTTTTCATCTACCTTTTTTATCAAAGCTATTTCGGTCGTCTTTACTGTATATATAAGATATGTTCACATTTATGATGTTGTAAATATTCATATATCGCTTGATTTCCATCTGAAATTGATAGTTTATATAATTAGGTATGGAATAAGTTGAATAATAGCCGTGTACAAAATAGCAAATAATTATTTATCGCCAACGTCAATGAGAGAATAGATCCAATGTTTAAATTATTCATTGTGTTATTAATGCTGTATAGATTATTAATGACGTTTTAAATAGTTTTTTTTGTATAAATAATAGAAGAATACCTGTCCCAGGACAAATAAATTCCCTGAACAGAACAGTTTTCCACTATTTTATATCCCTTATAAAGATTAAAATCAATATATAATGATACTAAACCTTAGGTCTAGAATCCTTATTCTAATTTTCATCAAAATCCATTACATGATGTTTTAGTCTAGAAAATGTCTAAAATTTAAGGTTTAAGCTTAAGAGGTCTTAAGAAGAAATTTAAATTCAAAAAACTTTCTTAATTGGTGTATAATGACTATAGATGAACTTTAATGCAAATCTAATATATTTGAATTTTCAAATGGGAGGCTGTGTCTATATTATGCTCCCTAAAAACCCTTTAAAATACTCCAAAAAAACTGAAATTTGGGGAATATTTATTAAATGACGTCTAATACCTATTTAAAAAATTAGGGCGTATCGGAATTTTCCTGAAATACTTCCATTCCCTTTTTAACCTTTTTTTTCATAAATTAAATTAAATTAAATATAACCCAGCAACTGTGTTCCAAAATTCATAATGATCAGTTAATTAGTTTAAGCGTGAATCCTGTAATACAAATATATAAAAATGCTTAACTGTCTATAGATAGAGATGTGATCAAATTGCGTTGTCAGTGAGTAAATATTATAATGCTGACTCACAGCGTTTTGTTAAATGGCATACGTACGAAGCAATTGGAGACTATCCCCCCCCCCTTCAAAAAAAAATGCCTCGCCTAATAAGATGGCGATTCTGAAACCAATTGATCCTAAAATTGAAAGAAAACTATCTCTTTTTTGAAGACGAAATAAAGAAAAACATATCTGTCGTAAAAGGAAAAGCAATATCAAGGAATGAAAGACAAAGTCTATCCCTACATAAATATTTCAATTTTATTTATATTGTTAAGACAACTAAGAGTCGAGTTATTCGATAATGAGAGTTTAGAGTGTCCAGGAACGTTCTAGGTGAAAAAATAGTTGTTTAATATGTAAAAAGTTGAGTAGCCATGTTTGTTTCAGCTGATGATGTGTGTTTAAATTGGATAGGCATTTTTTATATGTGTATATTTATGTTGTGGTCTTAATGGTATAATTAACAAAACTGTATTAACAAAAGTATGTTACAGAAAGTATGCGTCCGATTCTGTGGCCATAACTGCCACAACTCTTAGTCGTAACTGTATTTATTGTCTGTGTAAGTCTATTTATTCCTGAAATAGGTGGATCAACTTAGTCCGTATGGGGTCAATACCTTTTTCTCTTGGGGTTGACTTCCATGAAGTCGGAGTTTTTGTTTTCCTTTTAGATATTCGCTTTTGAGGAACTAATTGCGGAACTGGTAATTCGAACGTGTCAAACACGGCGTCCATCAATTCTTTTTCTGTAGTATTGTCCTCTGCGGCATCGGAATATCTTTTCCTGATTTGGTTTAAATGTCTCGTGTGATTAAATTTGGGCTGCTTCACCATGTAGAACATATTCCCAATTATTTTATCCACAATCCTGATTTCCTAAAATGATTTGTTGTTCTTAAACATTCGGAATAAAAAAATTCCGATTTTAAAATGTCCTTTTTCGGCATTTATTTTTCGTTCCGGTTTCTTATGAGTCGGTGATAGTCTGTCCAAAATTGTTTTGATCTTTCTTGTGAACATAGCTTCCAATTGTGACATGCAAGTTGGAACGTTATTATTAGGGGTCATTCTTGTAGAAAATCTTGTATGACTTTTTCCGTAGGAGTACCCCTCGATTTTTAGCGCTCTTTTAAAAGAATCGACAAATCGCTCTACTTGACCATTGCTTTTCGCATGATACGGCGCGATTGTGAGGTGTTCCACTAAAAACGACGATACCACACAATTCACGACTCCGAAACGTGTGAACAATTCATGCAGAAACTCAATTGTTGTTTGTGTCGTTAGTTTTTTGTACACTTAAGTATTTCTGACCATTTACTGAAGCTATTCACTACAACCAGATGATAGAACCCGTCCAAAGGTCCAGCAAAGTCAATATGGATTCTCGACCACGGTCGGTCCGTTTTAGGTCAGGGTTTGAATTTTATGGGAGGCGTTTTTGCTGCTAACGCACATCTTTTACATGATTTAACTGTATTCTCAATGTCTCGATCCATGTTCGTCCAGTAGACGTAATTTCGCATAAGACTCTTAATCCGTGATATGCTTGGATGTCTAACATGAAACTTTCTTAGAACACGTGTTTGCAATATCGCCGAAATAACCACCGATCAGATCGTCGCAGATTGAATATGCTTTCGGAATTTTTTTTTCTATCATGTCCCGTTTTATATTTATATAAAATTATCGTTCATTACCTTTGTCTTTATTAGACCGCATGTCACTGGAAGTTCTCTTACGATAGTACACAACGTGTTTTTCACCTCAACTTCCGCTTGTGGAGAGGCAATTACCGTGCCCTCAAAGGATTCAACAGATTTCGGTATCAATCAAGACAATCCGTCCGCATTACCTATCTTTAAAGATAAGAGATCCTATATCTTGCAGCTATAATTTAGGAGGATAAGCCCCATCTCTCTAACCTGTTCACCGTATGTGTAGGCAACCCCTGTTTTGATCCATAAACACCGTTTGATGGTCAGTTTGTAATAAAAAATCTTCTTTCGTGCACGAAACAGTGAAACGTTGTTACCGCAAAAATGATGCCCAAAGCTTCTGTTTCTATTTGCGAGTGGTTAATTTCTGCTGATAAAAGTGTACGAGACGCACGCGTTAACAGCTTCAGCGAACTGTCGTCCATTTCTATGAAATACTAGCTCCTATGCCGTATGAAATCGCATCGGAAGCTACAATGATTTCGCGTTCTAGATAATAATGAGTTAAAAATCAGACGTGATAATGTTCTTTATTTTCTCAAATGCCTCCTGGTATTCTATCGTCCAAATCCAATATTTCCTCTTCTTCAATAATTCGTTTAAATTCGCTCGTAGGTTGTGAATACCTGGGATAAATACGTTATAGTAATTCACTAACCCACGAAAACTCTGCAAAGACGATATATTTTCTGGAACTGGCATATTCTTTATTGCACCGGATCTGGGTCGGGTTTTCTTCCATTCTTGTCTATTATTTGTCCCAGATATTAAATTTGTTCTATAAAAGATTCGCATTTCTCTTGCTTTTAGTTTGAACCGTAATCTTGTATCATTTGGAAATTTCTATGTATATTGCTCCATAGTTTTATTAATTATGAGAATATCATCTAGATGAGCTGTCGCAAACTCGAAACCAGTAAGTAATGCGTCCATTACCTTCTGAAATATAGCCGGACCCCAACGTTTATTTGAAACGATGACCCAAACAAAACCTTTCTTTCAAGGCTGAAGTAATAAACTCATTTTCAACCAGCACATCCCTCCTCACTAAAAACTCTAGACTGCTGCTGATGATACGCAGCCTTGTTGCCTTCTCACTTTTTGCGATTTTTCTTTTACCCAAAAAACAGCGAAAGCTCGCCGTTTTCAGGCAAATCAAATTGATGTTTGTATGATTTTTTCTTCATTTTTCTTCATCCTGAGGAAGTCTTACAATAAAGACGAAACATTGCTGAATAAATTAATAATTTAGGTTTTTGCTTTCTTTTTTCATTTTCTCTCTCTCTCTCTCTCTCTCTATATATATATATATATATATATATATATATATATATATATATATATATATATATATATATATATATATATAACGTTTCATCCTTTCGAGATAATTATTCAAACCGGTCACAGGATTCGAAAACCCCGTGTCATGTTTTAACTCTAATTCCAACGCCTTAGCCCACGTGGCCTCCCTGAACAACTACATAAATCGGTGAGAGTTTTAAACCTATTATACCGAGCTATATATATATAATTCACACGGTTCGTATTTTTTTCTTACTGTGAGATAAGTTCGTAACCTCTCAGTGAAAAGAAAAATAAGTAAGCTCATACAAAATGTGTTTACGTTGTTTCTGATTAACGAAAGAAAATCGGCAGACTTTTTGTTGGTTTATCTCGTTTTTTTTTCCATCGCGGTTGAACGATATGACTTTTCAAAACTTTGTTTTAGAAACAATTTGTTTCTACTTAGAAAACGACAACTATTCTTTCAATCCTTTTCGGGACGCTTGAGTTTGTTTTTTGTTTTTTCACAATTTACACACATCGCTTGTTTCAATTCTATGTGTTTTGGGTTTTTATATTATGCACAAAATTTGGAGGTGAATATTCCTGCGCCGGTAATTGGGTGAAAGAAGCTGCTGATTTGAGTTCTGTCCAATCGAGAGTCGATACTTAAAAACAACATTCGCTGCTGCTACTGATTCCTATATATCTATCTAAATAAACTGTTAGCGATTATGTCATTGCAATAATGGCAATATTGTCTAATATACAATGCAACGGTCAAATACAAATACAACAGTCAGATACCAAGATAAACTATAATTGCGACTTCATAAAAATATATAAGTCATATAATTTCCTCATTTACAATAATTATAATATCTGTTTTATAATCCACGAGTTAATACACCATTTTAAAACATTTTCAAAAAAAGTACGTGTAACTAGCAGTAATTAATGAGCATCCACTAAGTGGAACAATAAACAGGTACATAAAAAGTATATCGACTGAAAAAATGACTTATATAAACTAATTACATGGAGTAAAGTCTTTGTATGAATGATAAAGTTCTCAAGTGTTTCTATACACGGAATACAGTATGCTACATGCAACATATGCAAACAGTATGGAACAAGTGTATTCTAACTTTTCATATAGGATTTTCGGTGGGTTTTGTCTTTCTTTAATCTCTTTTAATCAGAATAATTAACAAGCTCCTATGACTGGCTTTCACTCCACATCTAAAATGAAAGACCATATATCCAGTCTGTTGCTCTTTTTTATCTAGAACACGTGGTGCATGGGGGAGGCTTGTTACTTTGAACACCTCTAAAATCAAGCCCCTCTCCTTTCACCATCAAATCTCGGATCATTGTTTCTACCCCCGTCGAATATGAATTACTCTCTCCTTGAAAAAAAGACTGACTTTCACTCATTATCTAAAATGAAATATTTATATCAAATTTGTTTCTAAGGTTGCTGAAAATTGGATGATTCTACTGCTCCGTAAAGAACCTGACTCCTATATAAGAGTCAAGCACTTCCTAAGATAGAGTATTGCTGGGCACTGTCGCTCAGAGCACTCTTTTTTTGCCTTGACAGAGAACAAAATCCATTTCGCAGTTTAGTGGGTGAGAATCTCATCTGTTTTCTACAGCCCATTTCTCACAGAAGAGACGTTGCTAGTCTTTCTCTACTCTATCGTCACTTCCATTGAAGGTGTTTGACTGAGCTCCAAGCTCTGATTCCTCCATGTAAGACATTCACAACAAGAACTCGCCTTTCTACCATAGCTGAAAGGAACTGCCCCTTCTTCCTCATGTGTCTAACATCAAGTAGAATTTCCATGAACAGAGTTTGTTTCCAAGAACTTGATGTCCCGTGGAACACACTAGCATTGGACTGCTTTCCGGTAGACTACAACATGATCGTCTTTAAATCGAATGCCATCAAATACTATCCATTAACCGTCCCTATAAGTAATCGAACTTTGTTCCTTCCATTCATAATTTTTAACCCTCTCATAATATTCTTGATCATTCAACTGGCAATCCATTCATCTCGTCAACGTTTATCTTTCTTGCGGCTTTTGGCCTTTATAAGTGGTGACTCATTCCTAAAAAATAAAACAAAGCTCGGCTTGGTCCTAAGAGGTTCACCCTCCACAGCATTTCTTCCATCTTCAGGAGGAGGGAGGCTTATTGCCACTCGCCTGAGGCGCCCTTACCAGAGAATGTCGATAGGTACGATCTCGGCTTTTTTGTACCTGACCAGAGTGTCCACCACTTGGGGGAGCTGGTTTGGCTCACGTTCCGGCCTTGTGCCAGATTTTGCTGCAGTGAGAAGATATTAAATAATGTGACTTTGGGGTTCTGCAATACCGTCACCGTCAGGGGATATGGCAATTCTGCAGCAGTAGTGACTTTGAGGCTTGCCTGCAATCTCGCCCTTAGGTGATGTGGTGATTAACGACTACGATAATGATGACAGCAGAATTAGCAGCAGTACCAGTACCAAGGCGATCTATAATACAGGCCTGGCAAACATGCAACTGATTCATCTTCTGTAAAAAAAAAATTGTATACATAACAAACATAACAAATTATGTAAAAATTACCAAAATTGTTTCTTTGTAAAATGTTGAAATTGCTTTCTGATTGTATTATGTCATTATATTTTCTGTAATTAAGTAGTCAATATAAACAAATTGACTCATGATTTTTGAAATATTAAAAATGTGTGTAATTCATAATTAATAATTATCTTTTTAAAGCTGACTGATGGAAAAATATGTGGTTACATGATGAGAGGTTATGTCTCCAATATGGTCTAAATATATCTTTTCTTTTCAGATAGTACTGGAATCTGGTGTTTTTGAGGGACTTCTGTATGTGATGTTGTAAAATGCGCTGACGAAAGAAGGATTTCGAGACTTAAGAACAATAATACAGAATAAAATATTTCTAAATTGTCTTAGAAACGATCGTACGCCATGTAATTCGTTGGTTTTGAATTTTTGGAACAATGTTCAAATTTTGTTGATCTCAACTCAATATATATATATATATAGACCTAATCTTATATATATTCACCCCCTAATTTTTTTTAATTTACAAAAGAATAATGTGGCTATGTTACTCACCGTGTTCTCTAGAATATATATTCCAAAATTCATAATAATCAATTAGTTTCATGTACATATAAATATATTTATATATAAATATATACACACACCTAACTTTAGATATATAAACAATAGCACCGTTTATTTGCGTACAGTATTGATATAAACAGTTTATACACCGCAGTGTTTGAACACCTACGAATTAGTGCAACTTGTTAACATTGTCTCCTAGTGGAAAATGTCACTCCGTCGAAATCCAATGTTTCTGCTTGTCTAAATATACTTTTTAAAAGGAATAATTTCTTGTGCGTGTCTATGAGAAAAGACAAGGAAATGTAATTATCTGCCTAATGTCAAGAGAGGCTTCCGTTCAGTCTCGAGAGACAATGGATACCGCCTGTAAGTGTTCCTACACGGGTAGTCTATTGTGAAACAAGGGTTGTGTAATCCCAACCCCCACCTCTCTCGAACCGGCATTGCTTGAATCCAGTGGTCCAGGATGGCTGGAAACAATGTCTGAAAAAAATCAGAGAGCCTCGCCTACAAACACCACCTGATATTCCCAAATGGTTACCCATTTGATACTGATCAGGCTCTACGTTGCTTAACATCGATAAGCTAACGTGAATCAACATGATTATGCCGCATAAGTGTCAGTATATGTAGTTTAGTATTATTTTTAGAAAGAGAAAAAAGTGTTTCAAGTTTACGGCATGTCGATGTCAATGAAATGTATAGCGATGCGCGTTTTATTTTTATGGAAAAGTGGTTGTGACGTTTTGATTGAAATAGGAAGCAGCACGCGATAGGCCCTTGTCGCGTCTGTATTTCTCTCTTCCCAAATCATCTCTCCCGTCTAATTCATTCCTGTGACTCTGATTGATTGAGAAATGTCGTCTTTTATGTTGTGTACTACGTCCGCTGTAACTATTTAGTTTTCCAGAAGTTTCTTTTTAAGAGATATCACGTAATGGAAATTTACTGTTTAACAGTGTGGGTGTGTGTGTGTGTGTTTTCGGCGAATGCTATATATGTGTATGTAATCTCTATTTATGAAGTTAGTCCGTTTATCGCAATGACAGCAACATTTTTCAAGTACAAAATAGAAGAACTTCACATTTCTAATATACTGAACATGTCCAAGCGATGTACCTACTAGGCTTAACTAATTTGCATATTGATTTACAAAATAGCATTTCATTAATTCACTGCTCGTTATCAGTGTTTGTTAATTGAATGACTGTTTTCATTTTATTATTACACAGAGTTTTATACACGCATATTTTTTAACATTGTGGATAGAAAATTAGCATTTTGGGTGAGAAGAGTTTTTCTGACTATTTTAAGGCAAACTAACTTCTGCGTATTCCGATCCATGTAAAGAAAGCACCCCCAATAAACACACACACAGAAACTGCGACAAAGTAAACAAGTTAGTGGGTATCCTTCGCCCATCCCCTACATTAATTTCATTACGAAATTAAATTCCACCATAATGCATTTCGGTGCAGTCGTGTACAAATCAGCCATCTTATTCTTTTGTTAAATTGTACATCACAAACAAAACCTCCATCCGAAAAACACTGCTGCCGAGTAAAAGCATCAATGAGTATCCCTACTAGACCCAGAATTATTTCTTTACAAAATTAAATTCCACCATAATGCATTTCGGTGCAGTCGTACATACCAGTCAGCCATTTCATTATTTTGTTATATTGTACATCAAAACCAAAGCCTCTTTCAAACAATATATATATATGAAAAATAGCATTAGGGAAATAAATGTTAATAAACTCATCTTTAAGTAAGTTGTACTTATTTTTATATTGGATTTTCGTTTTACTATACATAAATTGCGAACAATCATTCCAAAACGATTACTTACTAGAAATGAGTTATTTCAGCCAATTGAACAACAAGGTTATGCGATTTTCAAATTCCATACTAAAAGTTTTTTTGTTTTTTTTACTTTTCGGTTGCTGTTTTAGATGAATATATAATGCGTTTGTACCGGACAACTATAAACGGCAAATAATTCAACAGTTAAAGGTTTTGAGCCAGAAGTTTCTTGGGTTACTCTACTTTCCCGGATAACGTCGGAACATGTGTCCGCTAGTTGGTTAATAAATATTTTGATGGTGTGTATTTCTGTAAAGATATTTTGGGACTGGGAAATGTTGTAACCCTATGTAAATGGCGACTGATAGAGAGATATATGATCACTTTGGGTCCAGTCAGAATGCATATCTTATTAGGTAATCTTCTTACATATACCAAGTTTGTCGGTGACGAAAATACAAACTCAACACGACGTTATCAAAGTAAATGTTTTACTTTATTTGTTATCAATGGACCAGAGATGATTTTCTTCAGCATATAATAAAGCCAAACTCTTTGCAAAAAAACTTTGCATCAAATTACACCCTTTGCGATCAGGGCCACCTACCGCCTGAATTTCTCTCTAGGACGGTAAACACTCTGAACGATATCCATATATCTGTCCGAGATGTTGTCAAACTTATCAAGAACCTGGATGCCAGCAAAGCAACTTGCCCTGACAACATTCCAATCATAGTGCTTAAGAAACTGCAACCGGAACTAGCTCCTATTCTTACAAAGTTGTTCAATCGTTGCTTAAAAGAGAAATACTTTCCATCATCTTGAAAAACATCGTCAGTCTACCCAGTATTCAAAAATACTAGAGATCGGTCCTCTGCATCTCAGTACATACTAATCAGTCTCCTGTACGTCATTAGTAAGTTTCTTGAATTTGTAATAAATCGAGAAGTCGTCAAACAACTCAGAAAAAAAATCTACTCAATGACAAGCAATATGGATTTCGTCCTGCAGGATCAACTGCAAATGTACTGAAAGTAATATTACAGAGGATTAGTGAATCAATTGACGGAAGCTTCATCTCTAGAGCAATATCTCTTGACATATCAAAGGCTTTTGATAGGGTTTGACACAAAGGTTTGCTTCACACGCTAGCTATCTATGGAATATCTGGAAGTGTCTTTTCACCCATCAAATCCTTTCTCTCAGATGGATTCATAAAAATAGTCGTTGATGGGCAGAAGTGTGAAGCACATAGTATCAATGCCGGTGTGCCCCAGGAATCCATTCTGAGCTCAACCCTCTTCCTGATCTTCATCAATCATATCTTCAATCGCATTTTAAGTTAATTCGTGGACATTTATGCTGCAGATAACACAACCATCTACAGCAACATTTCAACAAACAGTAATGATCAAGATCTCTCTTTTTCTCTCTCTCTCTTCCGACCTGGACCACGTAGTGAAATAGGGAAAGAGGTGGCTGGTTACTTTTAATGCATCTAAAATCAAGCTTCTTTCACCACACACGCTCCGATCTTCACTTTGTCCTAATTAGGAAATGAATGGCTCTCTCCTTCAAGAAGCCCCTGTTTTTATAAGCTCCTAGGGCACACGCCAGCCCTCAAATGGAAGACTTACATCAAATCTGTTGCTAAGGTCGCTAGAAAATTGTTTGGATCTTTCTACTGCTCAAAAAAGTATTTCACTCCTGACGCAATCCTCTACTTGTATAAGAGTCAAATACGTCATAAGATGGAGTACTGTAGCCACATATGCGCAGGGTCCACTCAGAGCATCCTTTCCTGCCTTGACAAAGTACACAACCGACTTCGAAACCTAGTGAGCTCTTAACCATAAGATCGCAAAGTCAATTTTGTACTTTGTCAAGGCAAAAAAGAGTGCTCTAAGCGGCACCTTACCAGATGTCACAGCAGTACTCTATCTTTTACTAATGAATCAACACTTATCAAGGTCCAAAGGCCACTCAAGGACAAGGGTCATTGAGTGTCAGATGGACGGTGAGACAACATCGTGACAATTGGTAACGATGGTTGAAACTCAGCAGAACCTGTTTATCAAAGAGAACGGCTCAACAAGTATTTGTTAACGTTGAACTTTAAAACGACCATGTCCTTATCGGAAAGAAACTTTGTTCATGGAAGTTCCGTTTAGATGTAAGTACACAGGGGAAGAAAGTAAAATTATTTACAAGAAGCATAGCTATGTGCTGTATTGGTAAATAGATATACGAGACAGGCGAATGTGACAACGATAAAGCTTGTATAAGCTATTATCTTTCTCTTCCCGTTCGTTCGGCTTACTCTTTCCTCTTTTTTTCCTTTTAGCTTCCTCTTCTCTTTTCTGTGCTGACTGGTAATTGGATGCACTAAAATAAATTGCTTTCTCCGACGTCCACAAAAACGCAGCAAGCGTCCCGAAATAATAAAAAACATCATTTCACATAAAGGTGTGAACTCTAGATTTTTCGACCAATAAGAATGATTTCCGCTTGTTAAAACAGATTTTCTTGACAAGCCTATGCGAACGAGCTTATTCTAATATAAACAGTTAAGCGATAACCAAAAAGCTCATCTGTTCGACACACTTGCGCACCACAACTCCGTGAAGATGACAACAACAACAACAGCAGCAACCAGCACCCAACAACGGCCGAGAGCGTACCCTAGAAGTACGACTTGTGCCCAGCTGAAAATACATCAAGTACTACTGCTCTCTCAACAATTACAGCCTAGCCAAAAAGGCAAAAAACCCACCGCCACACACGCAAAAGGGAACTTTAAACCGACGCACATATTTCTGATACTCGTGTCTTTTCCTCACTGCAAACATTCTACAAACACGGGAACAGTTAACTTTTTTGACAAACTATTTACTTTCTCCAAATATCTTTTACACCACTGTAAATTTGTATAAATATAAATATGTGTTGTTTCTTAACGATATGTTCGCTCTTTCATTCTACATGTTACTATACGTGGGTCTTAGCATGTTTCCAAAGACGGGACTGTTATGTATATCCTATCCAAGCCAGGATCCACTGTGAGGCTATTCAAGAATAGCGTTAGTCTTAGAGAGTTCATATGTAATGTCTTCTCTATTTTAAACTTTAACTGGAAATGTAACAGGTGCTTTTGTTATGTCAGTAAGTAGCTTACACTTTTCTTTTTTTTTGAGTAATTATAGGATTTTGCATAACTTCACCAAGGCGGTCAAATGCCTCGGGTAAACTGAATTTAGACACTCTTATATCTATATATATATCTATATATATATATCTATATATATATAGATTTTAAACACTGGGAGTCGGCAAAGAAGAAGAAGAAAAAGAGAAAATATTAACGGTTAACTTATAAACGCTGATTTGAAACACTGAGAAAAAGAAGAAGAAAAAATCGACAGTTGTGAACGCAGATTAGAAAAACTGTAAGTGAACAAGTAAGATTAATATTTATTTGAGGTTGACGACAACGGTGAGATGTACAACAAAGGAGGAGGAGGGAGAGAAGGAGGGACTAAAGGTATATATATGTATGTATGTATGTGTATGTGTGCATATATATATATATATATATGTGTGTGTGTATATATACATATTTATTTATTTATTTATTTTTTGATGTGTTGATATTTTTTATATTTACAATATAAAACTAAAAATAATACATAATTCACCTAAATAATAGTGTAATAGATTCGTCCAAACACTTTAAAATGCAGCAACATTTTTGTAAGTAACGGATAACTTTTATTAGACGGACGAACAGCACAGGTAAAGAAAAAAAAAATTTTTTTCAATAACTAATATAAGTTAGCAAAATATTTATATGGAACAAAACGTAGATTTAGTATAAGGAACGTTTATGTTTTTGTCTTTTAAGGGAAGTGGGGTCTGATCAACTCTGCTGGGAAGCCATGAAATTAAATACCGTATTGTTTTTAAATTTCCGAAACAGTTTTTCATGGTAAACAACTGATGATCTTTTAAAATAGTGTTAGAAACAAACTAATATAATAACTGTAAAAAATAAATTGACTTACATGAGTGATTTTCCACTG
>OY744526.1:77887716-77890216 GCA_963556195.1 Sepiola atlantica | reverse complement strand
TTCTCTTCAGAGGACCATTACCGCAGTTATACTACTACAGGCAATAAAATTACGCTTTGAAAATATATAAAATTATATACACAAATACATAAAAATACATAACATCAAACATATCAATCCAAAAACATACTTTTGTTGAATCCATACAGTCCATCCAGGTCATACAAGTTGAGAAGCATAATCAGGAAGGACATTACTCCAAGATACAAACAGCAGTCCAAATACGTGAAATTGAAGGGGCCGGCAAAGTTATCCAGTCGCGAAATGTGTCCATATTCAATGTTAATGATAAATAAATCAATCAAAATAATACAAAAAGTCCAATCGAAGTTCCGAAATCCCGACTGTGCAACCCAAGTCAAATCCAAATTCGTTGTTTAATTAGAAAACCCGTCAAATCCGAATTGAGCAAAATAAGACTGAATCCCATCACATCTAGCCAGAAGAGCGAAAAATATAATTATTATCTTTGAAAACTCATGAGCTAAGGACTTAAGGATGCTTTGCATGAACTTTGAATTCTAATAAAATTTGATTGACACCTTATTTTATTACTTCATTTTATATTATAATATTAATGCTCTATCCAGTATATTGAGCTTCAGTTTTTTATCCGGATGTTTCACTAATTATAAGATATTAGTTGACGCTTATATCTTTTGTTGGATTGCTTCATATATATATATATATATATATATATATATATATATATATATATATATATATATATATATATATATATATATATATATCGCAAGCATGAAGGGAGTATTATCGTTCACGATTAAAAGTTAATCAAGAAGTAAAAAGCCAACCGACCGGTTTGAAGGTTGAAGTAAAAACTACACTCAGACTATGACGCAGAAACTTCCGCGTCCTTCGACGCATGGGGCAGTCAAAGTAAACCATCGTTTTCAGTCTGAAGCCAGATCCACAGCGTTCTTCCAGCTTCTCCCCGTTGCGATCAAATCTCTCGATTGTTTGCTTTCACTTCATTTTCGGTCTTCCTCTTCTTCTTTTTCCATCAGGGTTCCACTGAACCATTTTGTTTGCAAATATCTCTGGTCAATCTTAGGGCATGTCCAGGCCAGCCTAAACCTCGTTTGTAGATTATTGACGATGCCACCTGTTGGTTATTGCAGTCTCTTATTTCTTGGTTGGTAATTCTATCGCTCCATTTGATCCCTAGAATATTTCTAAGACATTTGGAATCAAACGCGCCTAATTTCTTCTCTAGGCTGATTTTGAGATGCTAAGAAAACTACACACGAGACAGAAAACCCGTTTGAATCTTAGTTTACGTAACTAAAATCTTATAGGAAATCGGCATAAGCTTATTATAGAAGGAGTGGTTAGAAGATGCCCCGAATGAGTATGCATCAAGGCGAAAAATACTTGGTGCAAATAATTTAGCTCGAGAACGTATCAAATTCATTCGATCAAAAATGAAGAATTGCTACGATAAGCAGGCGGTGGAATGAAAATCGAATGTAGGAGACAACGTGTTAATCCTTTTACTTAGAGAACGTCACTCTCGCAAAGCGCGATTCCAGGATCCAAATGTGAGAGCCAGCGAATGAGGTATCTAAATTACACTATGAAAAGTTCTGATCGAAGAAAGACAACACAGATGCGTCACGTGAATATGATTAAGTCATATCTGTAAAGAGAAAAGATAAGCCTCTCTTATCCGTCCGAAAATATTTTGACGGAGATAAATCAATCATTTTAAAGAAAAATGTCATAGGAATCATGAGCATTCTCACAAGCTTACAAACTTAGAGGCGTTAGCTAAAATCGACTCTAAACATTTAGGGGAATTGTTAAAAAACGACTCTAAACATTTAGAGGCATTGGCTCAACTTGACTCGATTCTAAACACTTAGAGGCATTAGTTAACCTCGACTCTATACACTTAGAAGCTTCGGTTAAACTTGACTCTAAACACTTGGATGAATTGACTAAACTAGGCTCTAAATATTTACAGGCATTGGCTAAACCCGTCTTTAAATATTAGGAGGTTTTGTCTAAACTCGACTCGAAACACTTAGAAGCATTGACTTAAGTCGACTCTAAATATTTAGAGGCATTGGCTAAACTCGATTCTAAATATTTAGAGGCATTGGCTAAACTCGATTCTAAATATTTAGAGGCATTGGCTAAACTCGATTCTAAATATTTAGAGGCATTGGCTAAACTCGATTCTAAATATTTAGAGGCATTGGCTAAACTCGATTCTAAATATTTAGAGGCATTGGCTAAACTCGATTCTAAATATTTAGAGGCATTGGCTAAACTCGATTCTAAATATTTAGAGGTATTGGCTAAACTCGTTTCTAAATATATAGAGGCATCAGCTAACCTCAACTCTAAACAAGCACGAGAGAAAAAAACTCATGAATTAAAAAAATGAATTAAGTGCACTTCTATTGAAATGTAAATGTTTATTCCCTGATGTACCTCACTAGACTGCACTAATATTTCATGATGCCGATATAAG